>JARQOC010000005.1:401008952-401326993 GCA_033576535.1 Allobates femoralis | reverse complement strand
CTAAGCAATTTACCAAACAATCGCCGAACGTGGCTTTGTTCGGGAAAAAAGTTTGAAATTTGAATGACCATAAATTTTTCCCAGATTGTTGGGGGTCAAAACACTCACCAAAGACCCGCTGGCTGGGAACAACACCTAACCTTATGGTTAGAAGTGTTCTCAGCCAGCGGGTCTGCCATCTTCTTTTAATCTGTAGAATGTTTTGCAGCTTTAAATAAAATTTTTAAGCTTCCTAGAGTTTTCACACATGCAGGGTGTGAATATTGCAAACAGTGCCACACGTGGCATCAGCTGTGAAGTCTAGGAACCTTACAATGTCCTTAAAAAATCCATTTAAAAGAGCTAAATATTTTTAGGGGAATATTTTTTAAAATTTTATTATTTATTGTTTTATTCTTATTTTTTTGAGGATTTTTATTTTCTTTTTGAAGAGCAAACCTTACATACATGGGCGGCACGATAGCTCAGTGATTAGCACTGCAGACTTGCAGCGCTGGGGTCCTGGGTTCAATTCCCACCAAGGACAACATCTGCAAGGAGTTTGTATGTTCTCCCTGTATTTGCGTGGGTTTCCTCCAGGCACTCCTGTTTCCCCCCACATTCCAAAGACATACTGATAGGATGTTTAGACTGTGAGCCCCAATGGGGACAGTGTGTTGCAAATATATGTAAAGTGCTATGGAATTAATAGCACTATATAAATGAAAAAAAATGATTATTATACATGGTCTTATAGGTCTGTTTACACTCATGAAACACCATATTACGTATATTTTGTAATCACTTTATTTAATTTCATTCCATACATTTAGAATACAGATTTTTGGCATGTGCACAAGTGTGTTATAAGTATCATTAATATTGAACTTGTACTTGCACTGCTCTCCACCAGCCTTATCAAGCATTCTAGATGATTTGATGGTGAGCTGAATAAACTTGTTTTCATTATTGCTCCTCCAAATACGTCAGGCTTCAATAATCACTCCATTCAAATGAAAGTTAAGGTGTTACCTGTAGCATGGGGAATGGGATTTGTAATGTAAAGGTGCAGTCACACATAACGATCGCTCCAACGATCCCGACAGCGATAACGACCTGCCGGGATCGCTGGAGTGTCGTTACCTGATCGCTGGGGAGCTGTCAAACAGGCAGATCTCCCCAGCGATCAGGCCCTGGGAGCCACCTCCCACATCGCTCCCTGCTTAGCGCTGTCTTGGCAGAGCAGGGAGAACGCTGGTAACTATGATAAACAGCGCGGTATCCGGGCAGCGCACGCTGCTTGGATACCCGCTGTTTATCATAGTTACCTGTGTTCTCCCTGCTTACAGGCAGTGCTAAGCAGGGAGAACGCTGGTAACCATGGTAAATGCCGGGTATCTAGGCAGCGCGCGCTGCCTAGATACCCGGTGTTTACCATAGTAACCAGCCCTGTGAAGTCACAGATCGCTGGTTTCTCGCTGTCACACGCAGCGATGCGTGCTGACCAGCGGGAAACCAACGATCAAAAAATGACCCAGAGCACTTTGCAGCGATCAGCGACCTCACAGCAGGGGCCTGATCGCTGCAAAGTGTCACACATAACGACATCGCTGGAGAGATCGTTGTAACGTCACAGTTACAACGATCTCGCTAACGATATCGTTATGTGTGACTGGGGCTTAAGTCAGGTGACTTCTGCAGTCCATTTCATGGAGACATTAATGAGGAGCTAGGCAACAAGACTGTGCAAACAATAATATCCTGTAAGTGATTGTGTTCTGGCATTGCAAGAGGCAGCACCCCAGGCAAAGCAAAGAGGCATAACCACGTAGCCCGACACCATCTTATTAGTGCAATAAGTATAACAAAGCTATACTTCTACAGTTTGCTACCGTGTCCCTGCAGTATGCAGCAAGTGAGTGAAATTAATGTTGCATCCACCGTAAGACATGCTAGCTCTGGAGGAGGTCATCCTTCTCACAACCCCAGGGGCAGAGGGTGCTTCAGCACCAGAACCAGAGAAGTCTGCACAGGACACATATGTGAACAGGAGTTTCACCGTGCCACCCACATTGGGCCTCATACACAGTCAGGTTAGATGCCAGAGAAGAACCTAAGGAGCTCACAGTAAGAAGGTGAGCCATTACCCATGTCAGCTGGGAGCACCAGATGTCACGCTCAGGAGTAACTTGCAGCATGCCTCGCTTTATTACACCTGCAGCCAGTGCTGCAGCTGCTGGATCAGCAAATGGGTCATTCCATGTCAAGTGAACCAATGATCATTACCTCTATATTTTTAATTCTTTTGAGATTTTGTTATTTGATAATAGCATGTCAGGCAATGCAAAATGTGAAGAGAAAAATTTTTTAAAAAATTTATTTTTTTTTTAAATGATTTTTAAAGTTCGGAAAAAGTGCAAATTTCGCTGTTGCCTGCCTTTACGTTTCTCCTCATAACTAAGGCTAGGAATAAGATAGAGAGACAAAATAAACACCATTCTACTCAGACCTATACAGGATTTCACCAGATATGTCACAAGAGGATCTTTGTTAATATTTTACCCATGTGATCGCAAGCGCAAAACTTTAAAACGCATTTCCGAAAAATCGGCGCGCTTTAAATATTTCAAAAACTGCCCATGTGTCTGCTTTGCTCTTAGCCACATCTGTACCAAATTTCAAGTTGGGACTGCGATGGGATCATATTTTAAAATATTTTACTATTAATAGCGTCAATGGGTCATTCCATATCAAGTGATCTAAATATGAATATTTTTTTTTTACCTGACGTCTTTAGATTTTTTTTTTTTTTCCTTTATGAAGTACTACTTTAGTTAATTACAAATTAAAAGTTTAGAATTTTTTTCTTCATCAGATAATTTTTTACAGATTTTTAAAGTTTAAAAATAGGGTGAATTTTGGCCTGGTATGACTTTACATTTTTTTATCTTGGGCTAGAAATAAGATAGAGAAACAAAATAAACACCATTCTACTCAGAACTGTCCAGGCTTTCACCAGATATGTCACAGGAGTATATTTGTTAATTTTAATTTTTTACCCATGCGAACGCAAACGCAACATTTTGAAATGCATTTCCGAAAAAACGTTTTAATAAAAATTTTCCAAAACCGCCCATGTGTCTTTTATGCTCTTAGCCACATCTGTACCAAATTTCAAGTTGGGATCGTGATGGGATCATATTTTAAAATATTTAACTATTATAGTGTCAATTCAAAAATCTTGAATTCAGATCTGTTCAACCTGTGGTCTAAAAGCATGGGGTCTATATTTATCAAATCCATTATTTTTAGACATTACTGTATTATTTTGATATGTTACAGCTTAGAAGCAGGAGAGGACATATAGGAAAAAGCTTTGTTAGGGCTCAACCTGAGAAAGCACAGGGATAGACAGTGAATGCAGAGCAGATGATAGGCCAGCAGCTCTGTCAATCATGTTAAGTGTCTACCCACTGCATTCAGGAAGTAAGACAGCTCGTTCAGACTTTTCATGTCCTGACATGTCTGGACATCTTCACTCCTGAACAAACAATAGTCTGTACAAAGCCATCAAGGCTGTGTACTAAAATATGGGTGAGTAAATATATTAATAGTTTAATGCTTTTATTATTAAGGGCCAACACACACAGTGCTATTCTTAGGGATCATCATTCAGAAAAACAGCCCCATTGATTTCTATGGGGTTCACCACATGCAGTGTTTTTGGAAACACTCAAGAGTGAGTAAATCACTGCTTGAACTACTTTTTAATCGCTGCAATAAACGCAGCAATTATCATTTATATAAAAAAAGCTGCCATTTTTTTCACTAGCGATTAAAAAAACTAACGCATATGTGGTAAAAACTTGGTAGAAAAACAAGCTGCCAAAACTGCAGCGTGTATCTGCAGACAGAAAAAACTGTGCGCGCTATCCCTAAAACTCACTTTATAGTAATACAGTTCTATCTCAAGTGTACTGTAAATCTTTATTTTTATTACCGTATATACTCGTGTATAAGCCGACCCGTGTATAAGCCGACCCCCCTACTTTTGCCCCCAAAACCTGGGAAAATCTATTGACTCGCGTATAAGCCGAGGGTGGACCCCAGCACAGGTATACAGCCCCCAGCAGTGGTATACAGGCCCCAGCAGTATGATATACAGCAGCCCCCAGTGGTATATACAGCAGCCCCAGTGGTATTGCAGCCCCTATATACAGCAGCCCCAGTGGTATTGCAGCCCCAGTGGTGTATACAGCAGCCCCTATATACAGCAGCCCCAGTGGTATTGCAGCCCCAGTGGTATTGCAGCCCCTATATACAGCAGCCCCAGTGGTATTGCAGCCCCAGTGGTATTGCAGCCCCTATATACAGCAGCCCCAGTGGTATTGCAGCCCCAGTGGTATTGCAGCCCCTATATACAGCAGCCCCAGTGGTATTGCAGCCCCAGTGGTGTATACAGCAGCCCCTATATACAGCAGCCCCAGTGGTATTGCAGCCCCTGTATACAGCAGCCCCAGTGGTATTGCAGCCCCAGTGGTGTATACAGCAGCCCCTATATACAGCAGCCCCAGTGGTATTGCAGCCCCAGTGGTATTGCAGCCCCTGTATACAGCAGCCCCAGTGGTATTGCAGCCCCAGTGGTGTATACAGCAGCCCCAGTGGTATTGCAGCCCCTGTATACAGCAGCCCCAGTGGTATTGCAGCCCCAGTGGTGTATACAGCAGCCCCTATATACAGCAGCCCCAGTGGTATTGCAGCCCCAGTGGTATTGCAGCCCCTGTATACAGCAGCCCCAGTGGTATTGCAGCCCCAGTGGTGTATACAGCAGCCCCTATATACAGCAGCCCCAGTGGTATTGCAGCCCCAGTGGTATTGCAGCCCCTGTATACAGCAGCCCCAGTGGTATTGCAGCCCCAGTGGTGTATACAGCAGCCCCTATATACAGCAGCCCCAGTGGTATTGCAGCCCAAGTGGTATTGCAGCCCCTATATACAGCAGCCCCAGTGCGGTATACAGCAGCCCCAGAGGGGTATACAGCAGCCCCAGAGGGGTATATAGCAGCCCCAGAGGGGTATACAGCAGCCCCAGAGCTGTATACAGCAGCCCCAGAGCTGTATACAGCAGCCCCAGAGGGGTATACAGCAGCCCCAGAGGGGTATATAGCAGCCCCAGAGGGGTATATAGCAGCCCCAGAGGGGTATACAGCAGCCCCAGAGGGGTATACAGCAGCCCCAGAGGGGTATATAGCAGCCCCAGAGGGGTATACAGCAGCCCCAGAGGGGTATATAGCAGCCCCAGAGGGGTATACAGCAGCCCCAGAGGGGTATACAGCAGCCCCAGAGGGGTATATAGCAGCCCCAGAGGGGTATACAGCAGCCCCAGAGGGGTATATAGCAGCCCCAGAGGGGTATACAGCAGCCCCAGAGCTGTATACAGCAGCCCCAGAGGGGTATACAGCAGCCCCAGAGGGGTATACAGCAGCCCCAGAGGGGTATATAGCAGCCCCAGAGGGGTATTTAGCAGCCCCAGAGGGGTATTTAGCAGCCCCAGAGGGGTATACAGCAGCCCCCGCTGTATACAGCAGCCCCCGCTGTATACAGCGGTACCCGGCTGTATACAGCCCTCCCCCCTGGTATACCGGGCCCCCCTGTGGCAACCTGTAAAGGAAGCGATGATTATACTTATCGGGTCGCTGACGCCGACGCCGACGCCGACGCTCTGTCACCGTCCGTCACCGCGCTCCTTCCCGTCTTCATGCTTCCTTCACGGGCGCACAGAAAATGACGTCATTTCCTGTGCGACGGTGAAGGAAGCATGAAGACCAGGAGGAGCGCGGTGACAGAGCGGCGGCGTCGGCGACAGCGACCCGATAAGTATAATCATCGCTTCCTTTACAGGTTGCCACAGGGGGGGCCCGGTATACCACGGGGGGGGGCTGTATACAGACGGGTATATATTTTTTTTTTTTTATGATTACCGTATATACTCGTGTATAAGCCGAGGGGGGACTTTTCAGCACATTTTTTGTGCTGAAAAACTCGGCTTATACACGAGTATATACGGTACCTATCTTCCTTACTTAATATTAACTGTATTTTTCCCACACAGCAATGGCTGCTACTTCTCAAGAAACAGCATTTTATCATAGACACTGTTGCAATCCTTTTGAAAAAATATGAATATGATTGGCGCTGGTGGCTGGTTACTTTACTCTCCAAAGATTGTGAAAATGAAGAAGTAGAATTGACTTTATTGCATCCTTCTGGTCCAGTGCCATCCTTTGTGTATCCAAGAAAGCCAGACATTTTAAAAGTGCACAAAAATCAGATATTAACTCAGGCGGAGCCTAACACCGTGACAGGCCGGACATACTCTTTGACACACAAGGAAATGGCGATTGCTAATAAGCGTTTATGGACAAGATTACATTTCACCCACTAGAAGGGACAAATTGATAAAATGCCACTTTAAAAACATACTATTAATTGTTTGATTAGTTCATAATCTATAGAACGATGATTTAACTACTGTACTATTCTTATTAAACACTTCATAAATCACATGTTTAGTGATAGAATAGAAAACAAATTTTTATGTATAAATAGGGGTTAACATTTTTGGTTCTTTTAATCTTGTTTAATCAAACTTGAGGATATGATCACCTTTCTTCTTTTGGTTTGTTCAATACATTCAAGTTGAAAATGCTGAGCGTTGTGTTCTGATGATTAAGATGTATTTATCCTGGCACTTATGGGATTTGTTTTTTGTGCTTCTTTTTTGTTGCATATAAATGTTTTATTCAATAAGTTGTGATAACTCATACAACCATAAAATAAAAAATATATAAATTTGACAGGTCCCAAGTTGAATCTCTGCACAAATATAACCAAGAACACAATCCGTCATTTTTTCACAATTGCCCGTCAATAGTTTGAATTTGATATAAAGAAACATAGTCTTGTTAGGGCCCTTTCACATCAGCGTTTTTTTAAATTTGCGGCAGATGCGGTGAAAAAACCGCATCTGCCGCAACTGCCGCATAACGGTTCCACTTGCGGCACGGTTGCGGTTTTTTCCATAGGAAGTATAGGGGGACTTGCGGCAGATGCGGCAAGTGCGGTATTGCACTTGCGGCAGGTGCGGCAGAGAAAAAAACCGCGGCTTACTGCGGTTTTTTTCTCTGCCGCACCTGCCGCAAGTGCAATACCGCACTTGCCGCATCTGCCGCAAGTCCCCCTATACTTCCTATGGAAAAAACCGCAACCGTGCCGCAAGTGGAACCGTTATGCGGCAGTTGCGGCAGATGCGGTTTTTTCACCGCATCTGCCGCAAATTTAAAAAAACGCTGATGTGAAAGGGCCCTTACATATCAAATGAAAGCTGTTACCGTTCTGAGTAAAATGATGCCTCTCCCACTTCATTATCTTATTTCTAGCCTGAGATAAAAAAAATGTAAAGTCATACCAGGCCAAAATTCACCCTTTTTTTAAACTTTAAAAATCTGTAAAAAATTAACTGATGAAGAAAAAAATTCTAAACTTTTAATTTGTAATTAACTAAAGTTGTACTTCATAAAGAAAAAGAATAAAAAAATCTAAAGACGTCAGGTAAAAAAAAATATTCATATTTAGATCACTTGATATAGAATGACCCATTGACGCTATTAATATTAAAATATTTTAAAATATGATCCCATTGCGATCCCAACTTGAAATTTGGTACAGATGTGGCTAAGAGCAAACCAGACACATGGGCAGTTTTTGAAATATTTAAAGCGCGCCGATTTTTCAGAAATGCGTTTTAAAGTTTTGCGCTTGCGATCACATGGGTAAAATATTAACAAAGATCCTCTTGTGACATATCTGGTGAAAGCCTGCACAGTTCTGAGTAGATTGGTGTTTATTTTGTTTCTCTATCTTATTTCTAGCCCGAGATATGATAGAAAATGTAAAGCCATACCAGGCCAAAATTCGCACTTTTTTTAAAACTTTAAAAATCTGTAAAAAATTAACTGATAAAGAAAAAAATTCAAAACTTTTTTTTTGTAATTAACTAAAGTTGTTCTTCATATAGAAGAAAAATTAAAAAAATCTGAGGACGTCAGGGAAAAAAAATATTCATTTTTGGATCACTTGACATGGAATGACCCAAATCCAGTTCCAGGAGCATGATGAGGATGATGAGGAGGACAAGGAGAAGGAGGATGTAGCAGAAACAAAAGACCCTATTTCCGAGCTTTGTGTAGCACTCCCACCAGAGGCCTTCGACAGGTGGAATGCCACGTGGAGACTCCTACCCCCTGAAAGCAACTACCTGATAGCGCATGAACCACTCCATTGTGTCACCTTTCTTGAGGAGATTAAGCTTGTGGATGCCTTCGATTGAGAGTGGTTGCGTGGGCCTAAGGCCATTGACTTTGGCAGCCAATGTACCCAAGGCAAGGTTGGGACATTCATCCATGAGAGGGGGTTTGGCTTTATAGCTGAAGAAAGTACTGGGCTTTGGTGCTGCGTCAACCAATACACCCTGCTGCATGACTATCTTCCCAAAAGACTCCACATAATCTTTGTTGGGGAGGAGGTTGCCTTCATGAAAGTGATGGGCAGCAAGGGATGGTTCACAGTTGGCGTAAGTCGGGTTGCCACCACTGAGGAGTTTAAAAAGTGGGAGTAGGAAGCTGACCAGGAGAGAATATGGGATTGGGTGGCAGCTAGGCCTCTCTTGATTATCTAGCCAACTGCACCTAAGCCCACATGGACCATCGATCCTGAAGGGCCAGTTGGTGTTGCCCAGGTTGGTCCTGTCTCTCCTAGAGGGGCGATCATCCCCCAATTCCTCCATCCTCTTCTCCAGCAGTGGCCATGCTGGGGTGTTCTAGGGCAGGTGGTGGAAGAGAATGCCCCTGGATGAGAAGCTCGTGCAACTACCCAAGACTGTCTTGCAGCGGAGTACCATGTGGAAAGACAACCTTCATTCTGGACAAGGTTTAAAAAGCTGCTCAAGTTTTTCTACACCTAATAAAGAGAGGACTGATCTAAAAAAGACATGTTATTGAGTTGCTGACATGTCCCTTATTTGGCATTTTGTCCGAAGAAGGACTTTCTTGAGTTGTTTTTCAGTTTTTTGAAGAGTGAGGCCTGTTTTTCTGTTAATTTTATTTTTCCTCTTCCCAAGTTTAGTGTCAGTTGTGCTTCTCCCTGCTGGATTACTGGCACTGAAGCCTTTGGGCTACACCTCAAAGCCATTATGGAGCCCTTAATGAACTTTGCACCATTGTAATGGAGTCTGCTGATCCCTGTGTCTTTAAAACTTATTATAATCGGTGCTACAGTAAAGTTTTTTTTTACTTCATTTCATGTGTGCTGGATTGTTTTTGCAAAGAGGTGGTTTGATACTGTCCCACAGAGACTGGTGAACAAGCTGCAGACCTCTGGGCCTCATGGTCTGAGGTATGGAAATGCAAAACACTGGCTAAGTGCAGTACTCAAGGGACTCAGGTTTTCCCTAGTATTGCAAAAGGAGATGGCATCATCACTTCTGCAGGTGATGAAATTAGCACCTGTGCAATGATAAGAAAATCTTGAAAACTGTTTTCAGTACTTGAGGACTGTAGTTGGTCATCCCTGCCCTAGAAGTCTTTATGGAAGTAGAAAGGGAGCAAGAGTAATCCTTCAGCCCTTTCACCCCAACTGCAGCTCTCACTGGACCCTCTTAGGCCCTCTACCTTCAGTGCATTGTTTGATGCATTTTTGATGTAGATTATGAGAATCTGCATCTAAATCTCCATGCCTATCCTGAGTCCAGCAAACTCTATGAAAGGTCAGAAGTGCTATGCCCACGTTGTTGGTTTTTCCTTGCACATGGGATTCAGATTTCTTTTTTTCTGCCACCAAATCAGCACTAAATCTGTAAGGGAAAAAACACATTGGCACAATACTTTTTCATCTGGTCCAAACCGACATAACATTTTCTTTCAGCCACAACTCGTCTGCAGAGTTTACACCAAAGACACATTTCCAGCATCATAGTGCGCATGTGCGGACATTCTTTTACCACGCCTGTGCTTTACAGAACTTTGCTCTGCCCACAGCAGGGATGAGAGAAGTGTGCATGCACAGGAGCGTAGTGGAGGAGACTGTATGGGTATGGTATTTATGGTCTTAACCATCTATGATTAAGACCATGTATATGGATCAAAAGCATATGTGTGAGCTGCAGGCCTTTTAATCCCAAATGTGCCTTGTGACTTCTTGTCATTTTTATGGATTTGTGGAGCAAAAACATGGAGTTTTAAATCCTTTCTTTATTGTTCACGACGTTGATGCTGTACATCCTGCTTCCTTCCATACACCACCTGATCCAACTATTTGGACTTCCTACTCATTATTAACTCAGTGAGCTGAACCTTTTCTCTATATTCTTCTTGGTATAAATCAGTATATTCAATACATGAGGAACTCACAATTTTGAACAGCACCTATACTACATGTCCAGATAATAAAGGGACAAAGTTGATACAATTATTTAGGATATGCATACACATGAATAACGATCACATATTTAACCCACTTTAAGTGAATGTGATGCTGGATAGTGTACAATAATATAAAAGAATGTAATATTTCTGCACCTTCATATTTCCCCAAAAATTAGACATTGCAAGGCAACGCATTTTTAGAAAACATTAAACATCTTTTTCTGCAAAATGTCTTTTAATCATACTGATTTCTGTATTAAGCAAACCCTGAACAATAATCGAAATCTGAAAGCAAAACTTTGATCTGTTCTCACTTATCACAATCTCAGGATTATACACGAATAGCACATAATGGTTTGAGGTTTTAAAAAAAAACAAAAATCAATCCTAGAAAAAAATACCATTTTGAACTCAAACAAATTACTTTTAGCCGAGCTGAAATGATTACATAAGAAAAGTAAATGACATGTCGAGGAATTTAGTAGTAAGGGTTATAACCAATAAATGCAAGGAAATTGACTTATCATTCCAACTGTTTGGCGAATGTGTTTTAAACATACAATAAGATAAACTGTGTTTTATTGTGGATACTGACATTCCTGGAATCTAAAATAAATGCCAGATAACCCCTTATTTGCCATAGAGGTCAGAAAAATAGTACAGCAGAGTGGATTGCTGCTTCCAAAGGCACTGAGGGGATTAAGAAACGTTTCCGGGTCAAGACTCTAGAATTTATTACAATTGTCAACTTCAGGACTCAACAGTTGAAAAGACAATTTGGAGCATATGTATCGAATTTGCAACTGTAGTTAGTAATAAAGTGTTTGTCTGAGATCAGCCAGTGTTCTGGGCAGGTTTTTATCCCTGTCAGGATATGAAGCACGCTCCAGCACTCTTGTCAGTGATGAAACCAGCATAGCTGCCAAGCGGGGCACTGTATCACATGCCACACAAGTGGAGTCTATCAGGTGGAGGATACTCTTAGAGATACATCGCTGCTAAGAAGTATTGGGACGGAATAATCAGCAATGAAATATCCCAGCTGGTCATGATTTCGGCCTGTGCCAAACACCTGCAAACTCTAAAAGGATATCAAAACAAAACTCCACCCAATGGCAAAAAGCCATCCCTTAACAACCAGTCGTTGACTCTACATCACCATAAAAATTAATTTAACATTTCTACAGAAACAGTATTCTTCCTGTCCCAAAAGGCTCTTCCATTTCCTTTCGCAGTTCTTTCGTCTAAGATAAATATGCCACAGAAAACAAACAGAAAATAAAGAGCGTAAATATTTGATGACTGGAAAAAATATCTGCTGGTTACAACTGTTTATTTGTGGAAGCTTGTGAACTAAGTAGGTTTTATTAACCTCCAGACTATCTCATGATGCTTAGGTTCTTCGTTCCTTAGCATATTCTGTAAAGTTATGCTGCCACATCTGGTAAAACTGTAAAGCACACACTGCGAACGCTGAAAGAACAAGTAGAACCCAAGGTGACCGCAAGATGTTTGTTCCATTTACTTATGTGATTATATGACAAGGACCAGGCTGTGGCTAGCTAAAGTTAGAAAATACCTTTTGCTTTAGGGTTCCCTGAGTCATTTGGGTCCAATAAACTCTTGTTTTGTAGGGAAAATTACAGAATAAGGTTACAAGAAAAAATAATGTGATATAATAAAAAAAAATAATAATAATCGTATAGAAATAAATATATTTGTAAGATACTATGACTCTTACCATAAAACATATTATTAGAATTAGTTATTATAAATGTGGTCAATTGGTCAGTTATACAGAAAATCTATCATGCTTCATTCCCTAGCAGCAGCCACTTCCAGGGATGTGAGAATATCCACAGCTCACCCCTAGTGATATCAGACAATGCGGGTGAGAATATCTGGGCCATAGTGACCAGATGACGTAGGTGACTACTATGTAAATCTTATGTAGATCAGAGAAGGACAAAGAAGGCCCCTGTACATGGAGCATTTGCAGTCCAATAGCTCTTCATATTTCACAATTCCACATGTATTGGGCATGGAATGGGCCCCCCTTATCACTTGGACCCATGTGTGACTGCACAGGTCGCACCAATGATATGTCACCCCCTGCGGCAAATGACTATGACTACTTATTAATAATAATTTATTAATAATTATTATTAATAATAATAATAATAATAATTTTTATTTATATAGCGCCAACATATTCCGCAGCGCTTCACATTCACAATACAAAGCTCACATTTAAACAATCATAAGAAACAATTAGAAAATACAATACAATGCCAAAAACAAAGAATACAAAGCATAACATAATACAATAATTGGAGCAAAAAATGGCAACCCTGCTCATAAGAGCTTACAATCTAACAATGAGGTGGGGGTGACAAGGTATAGGTGCTCATTTGCAATGAAAGTATAGTCAACTTGAGGAGATGGGGAACAGATTGGAGCAGAATAAGTGGCCACAACCCGTTATATGTGATCCACTTGAGGCGGAGCGGATAGGCTATGTCTAGATGACTGACTAGGTATTATGATAGGCCGCCCTAAAGAGATGTGTTTTTAGGGATCGCCTAAAACAATTTAAGTTGTGGATTCCTCTAATTTTTTTGGGTAGAGCGTTCCAAAGAATTGGTGCGGCTCGGGAGAAGTCTTGGAGCTGGGAGTGGGAGGTTCGGATTAATGCAGAAGTGAGTCTAAAATCACTTCCAGAGCGAAGAGAACGGCTGGGGTGATAGACAGAGATGAGGGAGGAGAGGTAGGGAGGTGCTGCACTGTGAAGAGCTTTGTGGGTGAGAACAAGCAGTTTGAAATAGATCCTCTAGTATATAGGCAGCCAGTGCAATGACTGGCATAGAGCAGAAGCGTCTGAGTAACGATTAGCTAGATAGGTAATCCTGGCTGCTGCATTAAGGATGGACTGGAGAGGGGACAGTCTAGTGCGGGGGAGGCCAACTAAGAGAGAATTACAATAGTCAAGGCGGGAGTGAATCAGGGCCACAGTGAGGGTTTTTGTAGTTTCCAAGGTGAGAAAGGGGCGAATTCTAGAGATGTTCTTCAGGTGCAAGCGGCAAGAGCGGGCGAGAGATTGTATATATGGAGTGAAGGAAAGATCAGAGTCAAACAGAACACCCAGACAGCGAGCCTGCTGACTTGGCACTATTGTGGTGCTGCACACAGAGAGAGATGTCATATTTAGGGAGGTTAGTGGAGGGCGGGACCAGAAGTAGTTCAGTTTTGGAAAGATTAAGTTTCAGGTAGAGAGCGGACATGATATTGGAAACTGCAGTTAGACAGTCATTAGTGTTCTTTATTAGAGCGGGAGTAAGGTCAGGGGAAGAAGTGTATAGTTGTGTGTCATCAGCATAAAGATGGTACTGGAAACCAAATCTGCTGATGGTCTGCCCAATCGGGGCTGTGTAGAGTGAGAAGAGAAGAGGTCCAAGGACTGAACCCTGAGGGACTCCAATAGTGAGAGGAAGAGGGGAGGAAGTGGAGCCAGCAAATGATAGACTGAAAGAGCGGGTCAGAGAGATAGGAAGAGAACCAGGAGAGAGCCGTGTCCTTGATGCCGATGGAGTGCAGCATAGAGAGTAGGAGATGGTGGTCAACAGTGTCAAAGGCTGCAGAGAGATCAAGAAGGATAAGCAGAGAGTGGTGACCATTACGTTTTGCCGTCAGAAGGTCATTGGTCACCTTGGTGAGAGCAGTTTCTGTAGAATGTAGGGGGCGGAAACCAGACTGTAATGGGTCTAGAAGAGAGTGAGTGGAGAGGTAATGAGTGAGGCGGGAGTAGACCAGGCGCTCCAGGAGTTTAGAGATGAGGGGAGATTGGAAACTGGTCTGTAGTTGTTTGTGCAGGAAGGGTCGAGAAAAGATTTCTTTAATAAAGGAGTGATGATAAAGTGTTTAAAGGAGGAGGGGAAGACGTCAGAAGAGAGGGAGAGATGGAAGATTTTGGTTAAGTGAGTGGTGACCACCGGAGAGAGAGACTGGAGTAGGTGTGAGGGGATGAGGTCAGCAGTGCATGTCGTGGGACGAGAGGAAGAGAGGAGCCTGGAGAGTTCATCTTCTGTGACCGGGTCAAAAGTAGTGAGTGAGCCGCAGGAAATGTGGGGAGAGGTAGGGGTAACAGCAATTTGAGGTTGGGAGTTGATTTCCTGACGGATGTTTTCTATTTTCTCTGTGAAGTGGGAAGCCAGGTCATCAGCACAGAGGTCAGTGATGGGGGCCTGCACTTTAGGACTGAGGAGAGAGTGAAAGGTGTCAAAGAGTTTTTTTTGGGTTGTTGGATAGTGAGGAGATCAAAGTGGTGAAGTAGGTTTGTTTGGCAAGGTGAAGGGCAGAATTGTAAGTTCTCAGCATAAATTTGTAGTGAATGAAGTTTTCTGGAGTATGACTTTTCCTCCATAGACGTTCAGCACTCCTAGAGCATCGCTGGAGGAATCGAGTTTGTGATGTGAGCCAGGGCTGTTTTGCTCTGTGTTTGGAGGTTTTGAGGGTGAGGGGCGCTACTTGGTCCAGGGTCCTTCTGAGAGTCTCATTTAAATGATTGACTGCCAGATCGGGACAGGAAAATGAGGAGATTGGGGACAGTGATGAGTGTAGAGTCTGAGAATGTGTGAGGGTTTATGGCCTGTAGATTTCTGAATGTGTGATATGTAGGAATGTGCTGGGGTGGGCGAGGGTTAGTGAGTGTGAAGGAGAGAATGTTGTGGTCAGAGAGGGGAAGTTCTGAATTATCTAAGAAGGAGGTTGAGCAGAGCCGGACAAAGATCAGGTCAAGGGTGTTACCATCCTTGTGTGTCATCGAGGTTGAGAGCTGAGAGAGGCCAAGAGATGTAGTTAGAGATAGGAGCTGAAATGCAGATGAGGAGATGGGGCTGTTTGTGGGGATGTTGAAGTCTCCCAGAATAATGGTTGGTAATTCTGAGGACATGAAATGCGGCAGCCATGCGTAGAAATGGTCGAGGAATTGGGTGGGTGACCCTGGGGGGCGGTAAACCACCGCTACTCTAAGGGGGAGGGGATGGAAGAGCCTAATTGTGTGGACCTCAAAAGAGGAGAATGAGAGTGATGGAGCTGGGGGGATGACCTGGAAAGTACATTGTGGGGACAGGCGTAAGCCTACCCCACCACCATGTCTGTTGCCAGGTCTTGGGGAATGAGAGAAATGCAAGCCGCCATAAGAAATAGCGGCCGGGGACACTGTGTCTGAATCCTGGATCCAGGTTTCAGTGAGGGCCAGCAGATTAAGGGAGTTAGTGAGAAAGTAGTTATGAATGAGTGGAAGTTTGTTACATGCAGACCGTGGATTCCAGAGAGCACAATTAAGAGAGGGCAATGAAGATGTGCAAGTAATGTTTATAAGGTTGGTGGGGTTTCTGTGTGTGGTGGGAGAGGGGTAGAAGTTGGTGGAGGGTGGACCAGGATTTGGAGAGATGTCCCCTGACAGAAGCAGCAGTAAAAAGAGGAAAGGCAAACAGTTTTTGTGATGGTGACTTTGTTTTTGGTGCAATACCCTGGAGCATGGTGGTCCGAGATTATTCACTATGGTGAACAGAGTATGGGAGTTCAATAAAGTAGATAACAATTGCAAGAGCATATAACATAAGAAGTAGTAATGTCATTGCAAATGTTTGCCAGTATGGAAGTCACAAAAACACATGAAAGCATGATTGTTGTGAAAGGGAAACTAGGTACTGTTTATGCACATACAGCAGATGAAAAAAGTATTGACATGTCACTAGTTCTCTAACTAAATATATTTTTAAAGGTGCTATTAACATGAATTTATCAGCAGATGTCGGTAACAACCCATCCAACACACACACAGATAAAGAAATCAAACCGTAGATGTCCATAAATTTAGTGGTGCAATAATGAAAAACGACACAGGGAAAAAGTATTGAACACGCTTACTAGCAAGAAAAGTTTGCACACTATAGTAGAGAAAGAGGACCCCGCTGAACATAAGAGCGTAACGCTCTACAGGTGGGATACAACTCTGCCAAAAAACAAAAATGATCTGTGTTCCACTGGGAACCACTTATCTGTGTACAAGGTATGATAATGCATAAGATGTCGTAGCTGAAGGATACTATGGTGAGACCCATATGGAAACACAAAATTATGTTAGTCTATTCTCCAGTGCTTCAGATTATGTCACGCAGGTTTTTTTCTTGCAAACTGTGATTCGAATCTCAAATAGTTAGAATTAGTATTAAACTGAGAATTTCAGGAATCTCAACTCAAACTTGATCCCAAGTGGATCGATCCTCTTATCTTTAGTGGTAACCAATCAGGCAGGGGCACAAATCAATGCAACAACGTGTGTTCCTGTGTATGTGTGAAAATAGAAAAAAAGGTTCAAAATTTAGACAAATTGAATTTGAAACCTAAGTTATGCAAAGAGTATTTCAAGAAATACTCGTGGACCTTTGACAACATCTGCATACATTGCTGATGTCCTAAAGTTCAACCAAGGACGATTAGGTGCAGGATATTGAACTAAAAAATCACTACTGCTGCCCTGGTTGGCCATAAATTTAAAAACATGTACCATATTTTTAGTTTTATAATACGCACTGGGTTATAAGACACCCAAATTTAATGAAGGGAAAGAGAAAAAAAATAATTTTTAATGTTAAATGGGGTCCGTCTTATAATGCCAGTGTCCGTCTTACAAATCATATATATGTCCCCCATCCTGGTTTATATATCCCCCATGCTGGTACACATGAGCCTCCATGTTGGCACAGTCCTTCCATGCTGGCAATCATGAGTGCCCATGCTGGCACATTCCCCCCATACTAGCAAAGTCCCCCCATACTGGCACACATGAGCCCTCATGCTGGCACACATGAACGCCCAAGCTGGAACAGTCCCCCCATACTAGCACACATGAGCCCCCATGCTGGCACACATGAGCACCCACGTTGGCACAGTTCCCCCCCCATACCGGCACAATCCCCCTATACTAGCACACATGAACCCCCATGCTGGCACAATCCCCCACTTACTGGCACAGTTACCCCATGCTGGCACAGCTCCCCATGCTGGCACAGTCCCCCTTGCTGGCACAGTCCCCCACTTGCTGGCACAGTCCCCCACTTGCTGGTATAGTACCCCATACTGGCACACATGAGTCCCCATGTTTGTATACATGAACCCCAATGCTGACACAGTCCCCTCATGCTGGCACAGTCCCCACCATGTTTGCACAGTCCCCCCATGCTGGCACAGTCCCCCACTTGCTGCCACAGTCCCCTACTTGCTGCCACAGCCCCTCCCATGTTACCACACAGAGCGCCCACCCATGTGCACAGTTAAAAAAATTACATGATATCATACTCACCTATCTGCATCCCTGCTGCTCGTGCCATCCCTTCTGTCTTTGTTGGCTTTTGGTCCTGTAAGCAGTGCGCAGTGATGACGTCACTCTGCAGCAATGCTCACAGGGTGGAATGCCAGCAAAGACAGAAGGGATGGCGCGGCAGCAGGGATGCAGAGAGGTGAGTATGTACCTCCATTGCCGGGATAGTCAGTGCTTTCCACACAATAAAAGCATGGAAAACACCTATTCACATGGGGCTGCAGCCGCTGGGTTGCGGACCCACTCCTGTAATATGCATTGCTCCCGCTGGGCCCACGAGACCATGGCCTGCAGCTGCAGGCTGCTCCTGGCCCCCTGCACCCCCGGACACCACTCCACATTTTCCCCCTCCCACCAAAGCACAACAGATTGTAGTTTCGCATTATAAGAAGCACCCCCTCCACTTTCCCCTAAAATTTGGGGGAATAAAAGTGCATCTTTTAATGCGAAAAATATGGTATTTTACAGAACATGTGAATTGATCACAGGTGATATCATTAGCAGAAGGTTTCTATTTCTGGCAGACTGTTTAAGTTGCAAATATACCACAATTGGCATGAGTCTGAGGTATATTATTTATAATAAGGTAATATAACTTGTACATATAATGTCCATGTCTGCATGCACAATGTGGTTCACTACCTTCGCCATAAACAAACAATGTTTATACTGGGTCCAAACTGGACTATCTTCATCAAATAACCAAACATATAAATGTAAATCACACTAATGAACTATCTTGTATGGCTTTGTACTAAATGCAATTAGTGTATTAGTTGTAGGGTGGAATGCAGCACTGTCAGCCACACTGCACAATTTATGGAGGGCTCAGTGATAAACAGAGTAGACACGCAAAAATCATGATCATCAGATAGTGAGTACGTTATATTTTACAGACCATAGCTGATTTATATCCTTGTAAAGTAGTAATCTCAGAAAAAAAGTACCTTGTAGCAATCCTTTTTCCTTTCTATTACTGTTACATACAGGGGAGAGTCACACGAGCATATAAAAACAGGTTCCAATTTCATCCAGAAAAGTAGGACCATTGTTTTCCCACTTGTCATTTGTGTGTTGTCCATGTGCCACCTGCATACAAACTGTTTTTTTCACAGGAGCAGTAATTATTTACAGGACCATTTACAGTTTCCTGTACTACAGAATGGTAATGTATCCATCAAAATCTTTCTGTAGCATTTGATTTATTTCTCGCACCCATAAACCTGAAAAGGTGAGTCTCATCCAATTTATGTGTCAAGTCACAGCATACTGGGAGTTTTTCCCTCATATCGATTCAATATGAGAAAAAAACGTTCGACCATACTGCCTCACTAAATAATAATGGTCCGATCCGAGTGCTATCCAATAACAAATCAGATTTCACATGTCCGGTTTATACGCTTGTGTGGCCCTAGCCACATTCTTATAAAGTGAGTATTTTTGTACCCCGTAGACTGTGAGCCCTCACGGACAGGATTCTCTGCCCTCTTGTACCTGTATGACCTGATTGGCCACATTTATTGTACTTGTCTTTGTCTGCCCTTTCCTCATGTAAAGCGCCAAGGAACCTAATGGCACTATATAAATAAATAATAATAATAATAATACTTGCAGGAAATAGCAGTGTGTTTTGGATGAGTATGACATTGTTCACTCTAGGAACCATTGTAAACAAATGTATACATCTTTATTAGAAATACACTTGTTCCTAATGAAACTGTTTTTAATATTTTCCTCTTGAGATTTGAGAATTCTTTATAATCATGGAACAGCATCTATAATGTATATAACTCAACGAGAATTTTTTCACACCCTATAGAGAGTCTGCGTGATATAAAAAATGTAATTGATAAGTTAAAGTGGCTTTCGGCACAAGGTATAAAATTAGAAAGGAGACTAAAATGAGGAATTATAACAGCATATAATATACACACCATTAGGATTCAGCTCTGTTTCAAAGTTCCAGCAGTTGTCATACTCGATTTGCCTACTTGCAGTCACATGACTATTATTAATGCAAAAGAATCCTAACATTATATAAATTGCACACAGGATTCCCCATATTATGCTAATTTCTTAATGTAATACCTCGCTCAGGAAACCCCTTTAAAGCATGTATTCACATTGCTCATATAATGTTGGTAGTATTTTTGAATGACATAGATTTCTCTTAGTTAACTCAAGTGGACATGGTGTGTCAATGATACCCAATCACTAAAAACGGTTGTCTACTATGAGAACACGCTCTTCTTAAATGCTACACTTCCCAATGTTCCCCAAAGTAAAATAAGACACCCCTCTCTTTCCTGCATTGTCACTGTTCCAGCGATGTTGATGCTAGGTCTCCTAAGGCTTGCATGTCATTACGTGAATCCTGCAGTCATTTAGCAGCCGTTATTGAGCTACTTTGCTTTCATTTCCTTTTTAAAAACCTCGGATATTTGTGATTGATGTGAGAGCGGCAGCCCCTCAATGATGGCTGATTGACTAAAGGGCTCATATGGCAAAACATCATCACCTGAGCCTTGGAACACACAGTGCCAAAATTGCTGAAATGCACCAGTGAAGGAGATCAATGTATGGTGTTTCTATTACATTGCTTAATGTAGCATTTACTGTAGTGGACAACCCCTTTATGTTCATATGTAAAAATCTGATTTGATAAATCTGATCTAGTATACAAAAGCAAGAAAAAAATAGCTAGGGCACTGAGACATAAAATTCCTTATAAAACACATGGAGTTAACTTTAGTTGTTGGTACAATTTCCTTTAAAGATGGGTCAGACAATGTCTGATGGAACAATACATAGATTTGCTTTGTTCATCAAGTTATCTACCCAGAAAACACAAAGATAACAGATTTGTGCTTCTCCTGAATCCAAGAAGCATATTTTGGAAAATTCATCTCCTTAAAGCAATCCCTAATTTACCTTAGAAAATTGATAATTTGAATAAAGTAACATAAGTGATCTCTGACCTGGGTTCCGAAAATACTTGCTTTATACTGTTGATTGGCCCATATGGGATACACTTCCTTCAAAGAGCTCAAGCCATTCAGCGGTTGTTTTTTCTGAGAACCTAAGAACAAACAAAAGATTGTGGTTTCAATTCTCTCTTTTTGAAAAAAATCGAAAGGATGTAAAGTTCCACCACACTGATTTATTCCCAGGCAGCCAATATTGAAACACAAAATGTTCAGCGGAAATGCAAACCCTTGAAGCCCTAGGCAAAGAACATGGTTAAAGAGCCTTGTAATTCTATCTGATTGTCTTAATAATGAGATGCAAACCAAAATTATCAGCAATTTCATATATGGTCAGAGGATTTCCTCAAGGCCTTTTGTACTGTAATGATCATCACATTTGTAAGACAATAGCACTAACGTTCTATGGGAAAAAATATTCAAGTTTTGATCTGAAAAATCTGATATGAAGCAGCCTTGACTTTTTCCTGCCTATCATATGCGAAACATATGTCGGAACCAGCAACCGCAACTGTTAGATAGCTAAGCGATGTTCACATTCATTAGCAACATAGTTTTGAAATCTGGATTAGCGGGGTCACAGGGCCATGGACCACAATGCACTTTACATATCCTGGATGTAGGCAAAATTCTTAGTTTGTAGCCTGTTGAAAGCTCTGATCGCAGCACACTCATTTAGAAAAAAATCATCTGTTATATGTTGCAGTTTCATTATGCAATAAGATCCATGTATACAAACCAGAAGCTGATGTGACCTTTTGATAAGTAAAGCAGGAAACAAAGTTGCATGATTAAGGTCTATGTGCAAAGGTGCTGAGCCAAAACGTGTTATATAATCCTCTTACATTTTTCTCTTCCTAGTACATGCTGTTAAATGTGAAGGAATAAGTATATCTTGGTGAAAGATTGCCTGCTGAAGAAAATGATTCAAATCTGTTGGACAATTTCTTATCGTAAAAGTACATTTACTTCTTTTCAAGCTTAGTGACAGCTTAAATCAGTTGGCCACTAATTTTGAAGTCCATTGCATGTGAACTAGATAAGCACTTTAATAAA
Source organism: Allobates femoralis (assembly GCA_033576535.1). Classification (NCBI taxonomy): domain Eukaryota; kingdom Metazoa; phylum Chordata; class Amphibia; order Anura; family Aromobatidae; genus Allobates; species Allobates femoralis. Next base: position 401,305,110 of record JARQOC010000005.1, on the reverse strand, counting down.
TACTTTGCTTTTCCAAATTGTGCTATACCCTGAGGTGCTCTTCTGGTCACATGATCTCTGGCAAGGAATCTCCTGCTTCCTGTGATGTTGGATAAGATTCTCCCTAAGTTCCTGGTTCTGGAAAGTGCTTATATGTGTGGGTGGTGCGCCATTCTGTAGAGCTCATGCTGTTCCTGTGCATGCTGCTGCCACAGATATGGCTCTTTCTGCTGATCCATCTCTTCATTGCATCTGTGAATATACAGAAGGAGGTGTATACATGTACAACCACTGCTGTATATCCTGTGTTATAAATATAAATTATGTTTTATTCCCTGTATTATATACATGCACTCATATATCCATCCCATCCTTCCATCTATCCCATCATCTCATCCACCCATCCATCAAACAGTGACGGGGTTTAGGGGATTTGTCAAATCTAATGTTCTGGTGCTTTGTGCATTACTTGTATTCTGTATAACAGTGTCCAGTACAGGATATTCTGCTGAGACTGTGTGTGAGGCTGGGGGAGGAGTAGGTAGGTGGAGTTATATTGGGTGTGCTCACTGCTTACTAGCAGCCAAGCACAAGGAAAGATTGGAAATGTAGTCAGAAGAGAGCACAGCAATCTGTAGAGGAAGTGATGACTGTGACAACAAAGCTGATGCTAGGGCACAAGAAGTGAAATTACGCTTAAAACAACATGAACATCACAATCCCTTTGTGCAGCATGTCTAGGACACTATTATAAGTTTACTGGTAACTGGGTGTGCTAAGTTGATGTTCAGAGTTAATCTCCATGCTGGTTCTGGGAAAGGTTGGGGTACTCATGTGTTTATCCTTTCCCAGTGATTGCTTTGTTACATCACTGAGTAGCTTTCCCCACATTGCTGCCAGTCATACATATTTTTCTGAAAGTGCTGTGTGGCCTGTTCTCCTGTGTCTACTCTGATCACTGTTAACTGACCCTGACTATTGCCTGATTACTCTTTTGCCTACTCCCTGTAGCTATTACCAGTCTCCTGGTATTTTGACTTTCCCAAAAGAATGTGATGATCATAAATAAGAACATCACAGAAACACACCAACTACGTAATAATAAATAAGTATTACAAATTTTATTGATGAATAAATAGACAAGACACGAAACCGTAGGATAATATAATACAAACATCCATTTGGAGAGTATACACAAAAACTTAATTTGTGATACAGTTGTTAAAACCCTTAAATAGGGGAGAGAAGACCAACTCGTGCGGTAAACACCAACGGAAACCTCCTGGTTACAGAAAATTCTGACGTAATATGCTGCAGAATATTGGACCAACAATTACTGATCCAAAAAAATGCTAAGGAATAAGATCGAAGATAAATCTATTCTGCATGCATGGTGCTATTGCTAAGTAGCATACAAAAGAAACAATGCATGGAGATCTTGGAAAATCAAGTACAGCCATCAAAAGAAGTCATTCTGTGACGAAACTATCGTTGAGGTGGACTAGTCGTGCGAGCTCCATATCGGTCTCCTTGTCAAAAGTTTCTTATCATGGCACAAGGTAAATCATATGCTATTTATATTTAATACAGTTATTTCACCATTACAGGACAGACTGGGGGTATTACCTCAGCCTGCCTTTGATGGCTGTGCTTGATTCTCCAAGATCTCCATGCATTGTTTCTTTTGTATGCTACTTAGCAATAGCACCATGCATGCAGAATAGATTTATCTTCTATCTTATTCCTTAGCATTTTTTTGGATCAGTAATTGTTGGTCCAATATTCTGTAGCATATTACGTCAGAATTTTCTGTAACCATAAGGTTTCCGTTGGTGTTTACCACACGAGTTGGTCTTCTCTCCCCTATTTAAGAATATTAACAACTGTATCACGAATTAAGTTTTTGTGTATACTCTCCAAATGGATGTTTGTATTATATTATCCTACAGTTTCTTGTCTTGTCTATTTATTCATCAATAAAATTTGTAATATTTGTTTATTATTACGTAGTTGGTGTGTTTTTGTGATGTTCTTATCTATGATCATCACATTCTTTTGGGTAAATTAATCTTAGGTTGCCAGCTCCTTGGTAAAATTAAGAGGTTCTTATTTGTAGGTTATATATATCCTGGTATTTTGACCCCTGGACCATGACCTGTTTAATCTCTATAACCTCATCATGATTTCTTGGAATACATGGCCTCAGACCATTATTTGACCATGTCTGTGTCTATTCCGAGTATACTGCACACTCTCTTGCAACTAGCCCCGGATTACCTGAATGCCCTGTTGTCTTCACTCTTGTAAATAGAGATTGCGTCACATCCTAGTTTAAGTGGTAAATAGCTTCACATTCCATGTCACAACATAGATGTTACAGTGACTAGCCTCACAATGAAGTTAGAAAAGGTATATGGGGTTCTCTGGGAATGTCATCATTAAGCATTTTTAATGAAACCAGTAAGTGATTTATTGTACTAGCCAACCTTTTTAAATGATTCTTTCAGTATGATCAATTTTCCTAAGTCATCTATATGGGCATGTACTGTTGAAACCATAAATTTACACACACTATGTAAAAAGACACATATGTATGTTTTTTTCACTATCTGACATGAGATCAGAATGAACCTTTCCCGTTTTAGTTCAATTAAGATTACCAAAATTATTACCATAATATTTGCCAAATGTCAGAATAATGAGAGAGAGTTTTAAAACTTTTTTTTACTTTCTGCAGTAATAATTTTACATATATTTCATTAGTATTGGGTACCATTGCCCTTATACTATATGACTTGGGTCAAACGTTTTGGATATCTTTCTACAAGCTTCTCACATTAGTTGATAAGAACTTGGGCCCATTACTCCTACACAGAACTGGTGTAACTGAGCATGTTAGTAGGTTGCCTTGCTCACACCTGCCTTTTCAACTTTACCCATTCATTTTCAATAGGATTCAGATCAGGGCATTGTGATGGTCATTCCAAAACATTGACTTTGTTATCCTTAAGCCACTTTGTAACTAGGTTGACAATATACTTCTGGTCATTGTATATTTGAAAGACCCATTCCTGTCCAAGCTTTAACTTCCTGGCTGACTTTTTCAGTTTCTTTTGGAGTAATGGCTTTTTCCTAGAAGAGTGGCATTTCAGCCCATGCTGATACAGTACTCGCTTTATTGTGGATAATGACATATTCTTACCAGCTTTTGCCATTACATGGTCTTTTGTTTTTGTTCTTGGTTTGATATGCACAAGTTGGACAACAGCATTCATTTCTGGGACACAGAACCCATCCTGAGTGGTATGATGGCTGGACATTGCCATCTTGTTTGTACTTGCATATAATTGTTTGTACAGATAAACGAGGCACCTTCAGGAATCTGGAAATTGCATCCAAGTGTGAACCAGACTTGTGTAATTCCACAATTATTTTTCTGATATCTTGGCTGATCTCATTAGACTTTCACGTGATGCTACACAAAGAAGCAGTGTGCATTAAAATACATACACATGGGTGTCTGTAATTAACTCAGATGTTGTCAATAAATCAATCAGAAACTTCCAAACACATGACATCATCATATGTGCTGTCCCAAATTGTTTAAAGGCATAGTAATCTTAGTGCATGTAAACCTTTGACTTTACAGAATGTAATAAAAATGCCTTAAAATATTCTCTCTCATTATTTAGCAAATATAGATAATTATGGTAATCCTAATTGACCTAAAACGGGAACGGTTTATTCTGATTTCATGTCAGATATTGAGTAAAACATGCATATGTGTCTTTTTATAGAGTGTATGTAAACAACTGGTTTCAGCAATTTCATTTTGGCATGCATTTATTCAGGCTTCCTAACCAACACCAGTTTTAAATGCACAAGTTGAATGAGATTCTCTGAAATCACATCCATTTTGCTTGAACTATTAATCACAGTTGGTTTTCTGCATACAGGAAATAGCAGAAGAAATGCATCATTTACGCCCAGTGGGAAGATATACATTTTTAATAAATAAGATTAACCCCTTCACGATTTAGGATGCACTGGTACATACTGAGTCATGTACCTTGCTTTGATGTGGATTTACACACTCAAGACAGGATCTTCCTTGAACATGTCAGTTTATCTGATCATCCAACACATGCCTCTAACAGCCGCTGGTGGATCAGAGATTTACCCACAGCTGTTGACCAGTTAAATCTTTGGCAATCTCTGATAGCGGGATTTAACACGGGCCAGTGGGAATTGTGCTGTTCGTCGCTCCCATCCGCGCTCACGTGACAATATCACGGAGCACCGATGGAGTTGTCATGACAGCTGGGCATCAGCTAATGACCCCTGTGTCTGTCATGACACTCTACCTGTAACTACCTGTAAACGCCAGCTGCAAGCCAGCTTTCATAAGAGAATGTGATTTTTGCTGAATAGAGCAAAACTTAATAGATACAGTCATGTGTGGATTACATGTGTTATCAGTATGTTTCCACAGTGGAAACTCATTCAAAACACATAAACACATGTGTTTACCTAGGGAGTTCAACATCTTATGCAAGATTATGGGAAAAATCTACACATAAAGTTCAGCATATCTACAAGAGAAACTGATATTTTGAGGATTTCAAACACACTTTACAATTCATAAAGGAGCGCAGTGTGCATGAGATTATAAGATGCTGTGGTGAAAAAAATTCAGAAGTTTGAAAAAAAAGAATCGCACTTTTTTCGCCATGTTCTGCGACCCGTAGCGTTCTCATTTTTCGGGATCTGGGGCTGGGTGATGACTTATTTTTTGTGTCTTGAGCTGACGTTTCTAATAATACCATTTTCGGTTGGATGCACTGTTTTGATTGCCCGTTATTGTATTTTGTAGCAATGTTGCTATAAAAAACGTAATTTTGGTGTTTGGACCTTTTTTGCTGTGACACAGTTTACGGCTCTCATTAGTTGATATTATATATTGATAGATCGGGCGTTTCTGATATAATACTTTTTATAATACTTTTATTTTGAAGGGGTGATTTGAACTTTTATGGTTTTTTTTTTTTCATGTTTGTAAAAACTTTATTTTTTAATTCATTCTTTATTTTACACACCCCCATAGGGACTCACACTGCTGCATAGGCTGATCTCTTATGACAGCTCCCGATGATCTGCAGCGCAGCACATCAGGACCTGTCACAAATGTGCACTGTGAGTGGTTGGCAGCACTTCCCAACCACTCACAGGAAGTGATCAATGATGGCCTCTGGGGTCTCACCAGGACCCTGGGCTATCATGTGAACACTGGAGCTCTTCCAATTTAGTACTTAGTATTAGTACTTATTGAAAGGTCTCTTTCCCCCTTTCATACTTTTCAGCTTTACATCATTTTTCCTTTGGTCCTAATTGCTTAGATCAGATAGATTATGTTGTACAACATATTTCTTATGTATCTTATCCCTTGGCTAGGGATACCCGAGGTATATCTAATTATTTTTTATAATCTAATATATAAAGCTGAATGTGTGTATGTGTGTGTGTGTGTATATTCGGGATTGACATCTACACCGTCGCAACTACAGCCCCAAAGTTTGCACAGTCACACGTCTGGACCCCGAGAGCATCATAGGCTATGTTGTGAGGCGAAATTTTAACCCTGCGAGTTCCAGTTCACCAAACAATTTTGCCCCTATGTACATAATGGGGAAAAAGGGAATGGAAAAGTGTTGGAGGAAAATCGGCAGCTGTCAGCTATAGCCACAAAATTTTGCACAGTCAAACGTCTGGACCCCGGGAGCGTCATAGACTATGTTGTGAGGCGAAATTTTAACCCCGCGCACTCCAATTCACCAAACAATTTTGCCCCTATCTACATAATGGGGAAAAAGTGACAGTTACCAGTTGACAGTTGTGAATGAGAGGGGCTTAATGATAGCGCCAAAGACTAAAAGCACATACCAGCATATAGTCACTAAGGTGGGGCCCCAACATGAGATATTCACCACGCACGGGGACATGTATACACACCACACGCACACAAAGAGTAACAGCCAGTGAATAGTCGCTAAGGTGCAGCCCCAACATTGGATACTCACCACGCACCCGAACAAACACACACACACCCCAAAGAGATACACACAACACAGAGACACATACACACACCCCCACGGGGACACACACACACACCCTATAGCGACACATGCACTCACCCCACAGACACACACACACCACAAAGAGACACACACAACACAGACACACCACACAGACCCCCCCCACAAGGACACACAGGCATACACACCCTATAGGGACACAAGCACTCACCGCACAGGGACACACACACACACACCACAAAGAAACACACACAACACAAAGACACACACAACACAGAGTCACACACACCCCACACAGACACCCCCCTCACTGGGACACACACACATACACACCCTATAGGGACACATGCACTCACCCCACAGGGACACACACACACACACCACAAAGAGACACACACAACAGAGACACACACCACACAGACCCCCCCCCACAGGGACACACACACATACACATACACACCCTATAGGGACACATGCCCTCCCCCTCAGGGACACACACATACACACACCCCAGGGACACACACACCACACAGACAGACACAGATGTGCACAAATCACCTCACACAACTCGCCTGATACGTGTGCTATCTTTAATTTCCAAACATAAACATCTGATTAAAAACAGCCAATGTGCAACACATGTGCCATATAGGGAATTAAGGCAGATGTCAGTCACATGAACTGTCTGTTATGTGTATGTGTTATATAACATATACTGCCCGGCCAGGGGGAGGGTTTACTATTGGCTGGAGATTTATTAGGCTGCCTATAGCAATCAATCACAGCTCAGGTTCTATTTTCTTACAGGTCATTAATATGACATATTCAAATTCTATTTTGTTATAGCTAACATCAGTTATTTATTAACCCGGGCGTAGCCGGGTACTACAGCTAGTCTAACATATAAAGCTGAATGTGTGTATGTATGTCCGGGATTGGCATCTACACCGTTGCAACTACAGCCACAAAATGTTGCACAGTTATACGTCTGCACCCGAGAGCGTCATAGGCATGTTGTGAGGCGAAATTTTAACCCCGCGCGTTCCAATTCACTAAACAATTTTGGCCCTATCTACATTATAGAGAGAAAGTGACAGCTACCAATTGACAGTTGTGAATGAGAGGGGCTTAATGACAGCCCCAAAGACTAACAGCAAATAGTCACTAAGCTGGGGCCCTAACATGGAATATTCACCACGCACGGGGACATGTATACACACCACATGCACACAAATAGTAACAGCTAAGGTGGAGCCCCAACATTGGATACTCACCATGCACCCGAACACAAACACACACACCACAAAGAGACTCACACAACACAGACACACACCACACAGACACCCCCCACAGGGACACACACACATACACACCCTATAGGGACACATGCACTCACACCGAAATTTTAACCCCGTGCGTTCCAATTCACCAAACAATTTTGCCCCTATCTACATAATAGGGAAAAAGTGAAAGGAAAAGTGTTGAGGCAAATTGACAGCTGCCAGATATGAACAATGGGGACGTTAAAGAATGAGAGCGATGGGGCCAAAGAGTATATACCGTACAGTTGCTATGGTGGGGCCCCGACATGGGATACTAACCACACACGGGGATATGAACACACACAAAATGCGCCACACACTACCATGTGCTTGAACACATATACCACCCTCAGCACACATTTGACCACACATACACCAACCTCGCCACATAATCGCCCTAAAACACACACACACACGTCTGGTATTATCCTTCAAAAATAAAAATCTGATTAATAAGCAGCTAAACTACAAGAACAACAAATGTACCATATATGAAATACGGCAGCTGTCAGTCACATGACCTGTCTATTATGTGTATGTGTGAGCTAATATATACTGTCAGAGGGGAGGACTTCCTGTTGCCTGGGGATTTATCAGGCTGCCAATAGCAACCAATCACAGCTCAGCATCTATTTTGCTACAGTTAATTAATCTGAGCTCTGATTGATTAATATAGGCAACAAAGGACATTCTCAGCTTGTGTGAGGTAATAGGATGTCAGTTAGGGTGTGTTGGTGGAAAGGCTGATGTTAGTCACATTACCTCTCTGTGAGAAGATATAGAAACTGCCAGTTACAGAATATTTTTACCACAATAATGCCTCATAAGAAAAGGAATTCCTTGGCACAAATGTCAGCTGATGCGAAAAGAAAAGCTGCATTATGGGCCAATGAAAAATGTGAAGACCGAGAAGCAAGGCTGACACACATGAGAACAGCAGCTGCGTCCTCAAGAGCCAATGAACTTTGAGGAGAGGGAAGCGAGGCTTGCAGACATGAAAACTAGAGCTGCTTCCTCAAGAGCCAATGAACTTTCTGAGGAGAGGGAAGCGAGGCTTGCAGACATGAAAACAAGAGCTGCTTCCTCAAGAGCCAATGAACTTTCTGAGGAGAGGGAAGCGAGGCTTGCAGACATGAAAACAAGAGCTGCTTCCTCAAGGGCCAATGAACTTTCTGAGGAGAGTGAAGTGAGGCTTGCAGACGTGGTCAACTATATGTGACCTATTCAAGAGTTGGAACAGCCAAAAATCTGTTTGTCTTTGCACCTGAAGGAAGAACTAAGAATGTCTTTTATCAAAAGGCTCTTGAATAAGGAGTAGAAGATTACTTCACATTACTTGGCAAATTTAGTTAAATTTGTGTGGAATATCTCTGGTGTTGAAATATATGTTGTGAAATGCTTCTATTAGCTTAGTTTTTGCTTTTTAATAATTACATTTCTATCTATTTGTTTTGTGGTTTTTGTGTGCAGAAAAATTTTTTGTTAACACATTCTATTTTGTTAACAGCAGTTATTAACCCGGGTAGTACAGCTAGTTATCTATAGAATGCTGAGTGCAACCAAGCTTCTTCTTCCTTTTCCTCTATTTCTATTTGAACAACGTCAAGCTAGCTGTTGTATTTAACAATCTGGTGGTAATTTTAATAGGACTGTCAGGGAGCACTTCTTATCTAATTTGATTACAATGAATCAATTCTTTAGTGCATAAAGGAATTGCTACTTAAAGGGGTTTCCCACGAACAAAGATAATTTAAATAATTCAATCTTGGAATATTAATAAGTTCCACAATTGGATGTGTTTAAAAAACTGTTCCGTCCTGAGATAATCTTATATATGTGTCAATGCTGTGTACTAATTGATGGCTGTGTGACTGTACAGGAACATGGTCTGATCATACCACATCTCCTGTTCTGAGATAATCTTATATATGTGTCCCTGTTATGTACTGTGTAATGGCTATGTGTGACTGTACAGGGACATGATCTGATCACACCACATCTCCTGTGCTGAGATAATCTTATAAGGCTGGGGTCACACATAGAAATCCGTTTTTGGAAGTGATTTCTATGACCAATCCGTTTTTTATAGGGTGCTTTTTGAGCCTCCTGCACCCCTGAACATTTTTGGACTTAGTCATTTTTTCATTAAAAACGCATATGCGTTAACGCAGGTACCTATATGTGCTATGCGTTAACGCATGCGTTTCCCATAGGGCCCCATGTTAAAAAAACGCATGCGTTTTTTAACTGATGCCAAAAACGTTGCTAGCAACGTTTTTGGCTCAAAAATGGACAGAGCAATGTTTTGAGGTCCAGAAAAAAACGGACAGGGTGTTTATTACATCCAATCCGTTTTTCTGTCAGTTTTTGGACTTAGAAAAAAAAAAATGACAAAAATGAAGCCAAAAAACGGACCAAGGGCTTATGTGTGACCCTAGCCTAAATGTGTCTCTGCTATGTACTGTGTAATAACTGTGTCTGATATTACAGGGACATGGTCTGATCATACCACATCTCCTGTGCTGAGATAATCTTATATATGTGTCCCTGCTATGTACTGTTTAATGGATGTGTCTGACCATACAGGGACAAGGTCTGATCATACCACATCTCCTGTGCTGAGATAATCTTATATATGTGTCCCTGCTATGTACTGTTTAATGGATGTGTCTGACCATACAGGGACAAGGTCTGATCATACTACATCTCCTGTGCTGAGATAATCTTATATATATTTCAATGCTATGTACTAAGTGATGGCTGTGTCTGACTGTATAGGGACATGGTCTGATCATACCACATCTCCTTGGCCGGGGAGTAAGTAAAAAACTGTACAGACATTACAGCAAGGAATCACAAATTTTTCTATCTTTGCCAGTGGCGTAACTACCGCGGTCGCAGCAGTCACGGCTGAGACCGGGCCCGCCCCTGTAGGGGGGCCCGCGCCTCCCTGCAGCCTGCAGGGGGACCCGTGCTCCCAGCTGCCCGCCATGACCGCGATCGCGTGTGTCCAAGGAGATGGCGGATGGCGAGTGAGTGAAGCCTCACTTCCTCTCCTCTTAATGGCAGGGCAGCTGACCGCGGGAGGCCACATAAAGGCAAGTCCACCTCCAATATCCACCACAAGCACCCACACGACCCCTCCCCCGCTCTTCAACTCTGCAGGAGGGCGCAAAAAGTTCCCACTATCACCTCCACCCCACCGCTCTTCAACTCTGCCGGAGGGCAAAAATTTATTTCCACTAGCACCCCTCCGCTCCTCACCTATTGGGCCCCGGTGTAAATGCTGCATCGGGGCCCGCAAGGGTGATGTTACACCTCTGATCTTTGCTGTAAAACATTGTGTAAAAACAGGCATGGAAATGTTTAACCTCACAAAGAGAATCATCCATGATCATGTGCTGTAATGTCTATATATTGTTTTGCGTCCACCTAAGCCAAGGGGCTGTGGTGTTAACAGACCATGTCCCTGCATTATCAGACACAGCTATTACACAGTACATAGCAGGGGCACATTTATAAGATTATCTCAGCATAGGGAAAAAAATGTAAACACATCCAATTGTGGAACTAATTATTATTCCAAGATCTATGGATTTAAATTAACTTTGTTAGTGGGAAAACCCCTTTAAAGTGCCCCTCCAGGCTTCCCCTTAATCAGGTTCATAAGACTTAGTGTATATCCAAATATTATCAAATAGCCTTATTATTTTCACCTATAGCATTGTAATATGTACTTTTGACTTTTCTCCCTTTCTGTTCTGGAATTCAGCGGTCCATACCCTGATTTCCTGGTGATCCAGTGACTGACTGCTGTTTCTCAAAGCAGCCAATCCAAGGAGCGAGAGTTTCTAGAGGAAAGGAAGAAAGCACCCAATCTGAGTAATGAGAGTTTATAGAGGAAGAGAAGAAAGAGCCAATGCAAGGAGCGAGAGTTTCTAGAGGAAGGGAAGAAAGCAGCCAATCTGAGGAACGAGAAGCTTCTAGAGCAGGGGCGGGGAATCATTTTTCTGCTGGGGGCCATTTGGAAATTTCTAGAATCCTTCGGGGGCCGTACAAAATGATCAACTTGTAAATTACCTGCTCTATTTGGTTAAACAATCAATTCACCCCTACTGTGGTGGCTGGAGCTGCTTCCCTTTGGCGAAGCTGTAATGTTAAGTGATATTGATCATGTTTCTTCTCAATTGCTTTTCCAGGTTTACAAGAGCCCTAGACATCATAGGAGAGGCTGGGAGCATATACATCACTGGGGAGGCTGAGGCTGGGGCATAGTGATCACTGGAGAGCTGGATTTAAAGGGCAAAACGTGTCTTCCAGCATGAGCACTGCAGTCCCCAGGAATATACCCATGGGTTGCAAAAAAGTCATGGAGGGCCGCATTTGGCTCTGGGGCCTGAGGTCCCACACCTCTGTTCTAGAGGAAGAGAAGAAAGCAGCAGTCTAAACTAATGGTGAGGTAGGAGGTGTGTTTTAGATGACCTCAGATTCCTCGCAGGCATTGTGGCAAAACTGGTGTCACAGCTCATGCATGTCCTGATAGAAATGAGCTAACATGTAGCCAGGCAGCAATCAGAGGAAAATAAAAAGTAATCCCATGCCCCAGATTATCCACACAAAGGTGAGGCCGGAGGGTATTATTGAGTGCAATTTACAGTTTAAGAAGACGCTGCCTTGTAATTTCCTTACGCAGATGCTGTGTATGAGCTGACGATTTTGTTTCAGTGTAATGCTGAAGGATTCTCACATTGAGACAGGTGCCAACTGATTTCAGTCTGTGTTCCCTGTAGACTAAATAGGGGCAAACTGAGTAGATTTTAGTAGCGGTGTTTGCAGAAATTGATTTTGAAAACTTTCTTATGCTACACAATGTTACAGGAACAAATCGGATATTGATTCTCCATATAATGATAAAGCTACTGAGGGAATAAACTAGAATGCGCCACAATCGGAACCTTTTCAGTCAGGATGTCAATGAGTCAAGTCTATGTAAATATTATGCTCTCATGGTACGCTTAATGAATTTTCAAGGCGAGCACATAGATCATTTCTGGAGTTACACAAGTGGTTTCCTTGATGCTCTGTGAAGCAATTGCAAATCAGTATCAAACGTGCCTTTAGACTGTTCAGCATCCCTTAGTAATCACTGGGGTGTATTTAAGGCTTTAGTGTTTTTGTATCCTTCAGTTTCATCCCCCCAAGAACTATAAATGGCTCCATTTCTTTTTATGGAATACAAAATATATGTCATGATGATTTTTTTACACTAGTGCCGTAACTAATGTCTGTTTTATGCAGTGGGAGATGAGATTAAATACCTTCAAACTCAATCAGTCAGGGACAGAACATCTTTGCATTCCATGATTACCAAAGGACACATTAATCATGCTCCCCTGTAACAAAAACTCTTGACCTAAATTTAAAGTCAAATGGCTTCCTCCGTCTGTAAGGCATTATTATATGCAAGTTTGTATAGAAAAGGAAGTGTTATTTCCTTTACTGACACAATTTTATTTTTATTGGAAGCTGACATAGATCTAGGTAATGTAGCCCCCCATACCTACATTATTAAGTGTTACACATTTATCCTGGGTATTTTGGGCTCTGCTTCATCTATCTCGGTCTGATGTGTGCTCCACATTGGATTTTACATGTTGTTCAGTGTGTTTTAGTGATGTTACTTCCCTAATCTTATTAAAAGTGAACCTATCACTGACTGACAGCTGCTCTAGAAGAGGTTGTCAGTCATTTTGGGAGATGTGATCACACCTTTCCATACAGAGAGCAGGGACTTAATCCATGCCAGCTCCACCCCATGACTGAATCCATAATGCTGCCTGGAGTATTAAAGTTTATATCATCCAGGAAACGGGGTTTATTGTGCTGGCACCGGACAGATTTTCATTGAGTATAACACAGAGGATACATACAGTTGGGTGGAAAAGTGTTTGCCCCTTCCTGATTTCTTATTCTTTTGTATGTTTTTCACACTTAAATATTTCAGATCACCAAACAAATATAAATATTAGACAGAGATAACACAAGTAAACACAAAATGCTGTTTATAAATGAAGGTTTTTATTATTAAGAAAAAAATAAATCCAACCCCACAGTTCCATGTGTGAAGAGATTGCCCCTCCCCCCTTTCAAAACATACATTAGCTATAGTTTATCACATCGGGAGGAAGCCGAGTTCAATTTCCTTAGCCACACCTAAGCCTCATTACTGCCACACCACTTCTCAATCAAGAAATCACTTAATTGGGACCTGTCTCACAAATTGAAGTAGACCAAAAGATCCTCAAAACCTAGATATCATGCTGCGATCTAAAGACATTCAGGAAAAATTAGAAACATAGTCATTGAGATCTATTAGTCTGAAAAAGGTTCTGAAGTCATTGCTAAATGTTCAGGAAACCAGTGAATCATAGTGAGAGCCACAATTGGCGAAAACATGAAACAGTGGTGAACCTTCCCGTCAGTCAGTGTGATCCCAGAGACTGCAGAAATAGGCCACTTGTTCCTTCACTGCAGCCTCTGGATGTAGCAGAGCCAGAATTGTGTTCTTTTCTGGATATCACTGTGGATTACCATCTGAGGGTATGTTTGGGATTGATAAATGGGAAAATAAGGACTGTCTGTGTTTAATTTCAAATAAAGTACTTTTCTCTGCGTGTGTATTTTTTAACTATTTACTTACAGGATTGATAATGGTGGGTCTCATAGAAGCCTGAATATTATCAATCTATGGCTTAATGACAAGCTGTCAATATTCAGCTGTCATTAACCCCTTCTATCACCCTTATGCCACTGCACCGGGGCTTCAGGAAGAGCTAGGTAAAGCACCAGGAAATGGCAATTCTAATGAATGCACAAATTTCTGGTGCAGCTAAGATCTGCTATTCTGTAGCCTCAGTGGCCCAATAACTATGGGCCTAATCATGCTGAGAATACCAGTCCTCAGCTGTCTGGTTTTACCATGGCTGACAATCAAAAATACGGCAAAGCAACACATTTTTAAAAAATACTTGTTTAAATAATTTAATACAATAATAATAGGATCCCCTGCATTTTTTATTTCCTAGTTAAAGTCATGCAGCTGGGGGTGGAAGCCTGCATATTTCAGCTTTATCTGTGCTGAGAATCAAAAATAAGAACAAGCCCTATGAATATTTTTTTTTAACTATTTATTTATTTTTACACCCCTATGACAGCAGGTTCATTTCCAATGGCAACCCATCACAAATTCTGGCACAATGGGTGGGGGTACAGCATCCAAACACAGATGCTGTCACACAGAGTAGGAGTCTATGATTGGCTGTTGGAGGCAGAATGCAGTGAATAATTAGGACGTTAATGAGTGGCCTAGAAGTACAAGCATGTGGCCCTTCATAAGTACAATGCTGCAGCTTAATCATAGCTTTGCTTATTTTTACAGCCTCCTAACCAAACCCGAACAGTAACACGGACTTCTCACTAGGTGTTCGGTACAGACTCCAAACTTTACATATCAGGTTCACCAATCACTACTGTTGAGCAAAGAGAAAATAAAGGCTCATCTCAGTTTTGCCAGAAAACACCTTGAGGCTTTTAGGAGGATACTCTGTTGACTGAAGAGACAAAAGTTGAACTATATGAAAGGTGTATGTCCTATTACATATGGCATAGAAGTAGCACAGCATTTCAGAAAAGGAACAACATACCAAAAGTAAAATATGGTAGTGGTAGTGTGATTATCTGGGGCTGTTTTACTGCTTCAGGACCTGGAAGACTTGCTGTGGTAAATGGAACAATGAATTCTGCTGTATACCAAAAAATCCTGAAGTAGAATGTCCAGCAATGTGTTCGTAACCTCAAGTTGAAGCGCACTTGTATTATGCAGCAAGGCAATGATCCAAAACACACCAGCAAAGGGGCGTGGCCTGAGAGCTCATGGTGCCAGACGTGTCTCCCTGAGCTCCTCCAACACACCAGGCTAACGGCACTTTAAGGCGGTCCTACAGCCTCCATTCCTGCTTAATGCGCTGGTGGAACCCCTCCTGCTTGCCCAGGTATGCCCAGGAATTCTTCTAGGCAGCGGGCTTCTGCAAAAAAGGTAACAGACTTTTTTGGCCCTGATATGCCTCAGCTCTCTCAGCCCAAGATGGCGCCAACTCCTAGCTCCCCTCCCTCCTGCTCCCGTTCCTCTCGCAGCTACGATATGAACGCTGGTAGCAACGTCGATGACAACGCTCCTGCGTCTCGGCGGGAGCTCAGAGACTTTTTGGGATCGCTCAGGCGTTCTCTTCAGGACGACATGCGGGGCATCATGGAAGAGATGCGCAAAGATCTCTCGTCCCTAGGAGAGAGAACAGACCACATCGAAGTCAAAATGGCTGAGTACGCAGACGGCCACAACGAACTAGCTCTGATTACACCTTGATGGCAGATGATCTAAAACAGGCCCAGCTCAGGATCTGCAGTTTGGAGGATAAGTCCAGGAGGGGTAACATCAGAATCCGTGGGATTTCAGAAGCTCAGGATCAGGAGGACTTACAAGAGTTAATCCACACATTACTCCCTCAACTGCTGCCAGATTTACAGAAGGAGGAGCCGGAAATAGACAGGGCCTTCAGGATTCCTAAACCCATGCATGCTAATAAGGCGCTTCCCAGAGACATTTTAGTTAAATTTTCCAGGCCCGCCATTGCTGATGCGGCTCTACAGGCCATGCGAAAGAATCCTACATTGAATCCTCCTTTCACAGGAATCTCCATTTTCCCAGATCTCTCTGCGGGCACCCTTGCTATGCGGCAGGAGTTCGCCCCATACTGCAAAACCCTACGGGATCGTGGCATTTGTATTCCTGGGGCTCACCAGTCCACGTCCGGTTCCGCTACAAGGGTTCGGCGCAGATCTTCCGCTCTCCCAGCCGTCTGGAGAAGGCCCTTAAGGAATGGGGTCTTTGCATGGATTCTGGGGCTTCTCCCCCATGCTCCAGCCCTAACAAAGCACCGCGTACACTCTCCAAGGAGTGGGTGAAGGCTGTGTGACTCTGACTACCCTGCAATGTCCGGTGGTTGTGGCTCTTTGGGCCCGGCTCTGGTCCTAGGGTTTTGGACTTCGCTGATCCCCTTGTGTTTTTTTTTTTTTTATTATTTTTGGACTGCTTGCGGTCTAAGAACTTTGCCCCCTGAGTATGTTTTGGTCACTCTTCACAGGCATAAAGCCTCTGGACTTGAATGTTCGTTTTTTTCTTTCTGCAGTTCTTTAGTTTTTTAGTTTTTTTTTTTTCTTTTCCTTTTAACCCCATGCCCATGGCTTATTGTGTTCTGGCTATTATGGCTGGGGTTCTGCCCTCATTACCCTCTCCCCATTTTCCCCGTCCTTCTTTTACTCCATCTCCTAGGTCCCTCTACTGTTTTTTGTCCTATGTTTGGCTGGTGCGAACCAGACCATCTTTGCTGTAAATTTACATTCTGTTATTATGAGTATTAGCATCCCATCCTTAAATGTTAATGGTCTTAATTTGCCCGTTAAACGGTCAATGACCTTACGGCAGTTTGACAGATACAGGAGTGACGTAATCTTTATCCAGGAAACTCACCTGTTGGCTGCAGACAATTTTAGATTACAAAACAAAACCTTTCCCACTCAATTTTATGCCAATGGCTCCTCAAAAAAAGCGTGAGTAGCGATACTCATCAGACCGTCGGTTTCCTTCCAGCTAACCAACTCCATCTCAGACATAGAGGGAAGATACCTAATCCTTTCGTGCTCGATTAACAATGTTCCCTATATCTTAGCTCATTATACACCCCCAATGTTGGACAAAAGTCCTTCCTGACCTCACTCCTGGATCGGCTTGAGCCATTTGGCCGCTGTCGCTCAATAATAGGTGGTGACTTTAACATGCCTATGAACAAGTCCCTTGACTGTTCTGATGTGTCCGCCCCGAGAGGTGAGTTGGGCTCTCTAATAACGGAATATGGCCTTCATGATGTTTGGTGGTACTTTCATGGAATGGAGCGGGATTATACTTTTCTATCTCCTCGATACAGGACATATAGTAGAATCGATTATTTATTGGTTAATGATGCTTTAATACAGGAATGTACTGCTCCCTCCATAGATAGTATTACTTGGTCGGACCACGCACCCACCTCCCTACAGGTTGCTGACCCTTTGGCGATCAGTTCTCCCTTCCTCTGGAGGCCGGATTCTCACCTCCTAACTGACCCTCAAATTTCAGATCATATTACCAGTCAACTGACGGAATTTTTCTTCCTGAATGATGATGGGGTGAGCAGGACGACACCTTATGGTTTTCTCATAAGGCTGTGCTCCGGGGACTGCTAGTCAAAACGGCTTCATTTGTTAAAAAACGACACACAGTGGAGCTTGATGCAGCTCTGCGATCTTTGCGGTCCCTAGAGGAACAGCACAAAAAGTCCCCGTCCCCCGCAGTCTTATCTTCACTCCTTGAGGTGAGGGATCATCTCCGTACTCTGCTCCTCCATAAGACTGAAAAGCACCTTAAGATTCTTCACGTTAAATCTTACGTATGGGAGATAGGGCTGGGGCTCTGCTGGCCAGACGGGTAAGGAAAAAGATGGCACAATCTAGGATCTCACATCTTATCGGATCCTCTGGCCGTCAGATCCGGCACCCCATTAAGATAGTGGAGGAATTCCGCCACTTCTACGAATCCCTCTATAATTTGAATACGAACCCCGATACACCACAACCCAACTCTGAACTTATGTCAACATTTTTTAATAAGGTCACTCTCCCTAAATTATCGCAGCAGCACCTATCTCTTCTAGACACCCCTATAACCCTTTCAGAAATAACGCAGGTAATCAGATCCGCTAAAACACACTCTGCTCCTGGCCCCGACTGTTTTCCATTCTCCTACTACGATCAGTTTTCCCCCGTTCTTTCTCCATACTTATTAAGGCTCTTTGAGTGCTGGCGGTCCAGGGGGAATGTGAGTCGGGAGGGTCTGGAGGCAATTATCACCACACTGCCTAAGCCGGGGAAGTCTCCTGACTCCCCCGGAAATTTCCGCCCGATAGCATTATTGAACTGCGACACGAAAATATATGCCAAAATATGGGCAAATAGGCTCTTGGAGGTGCTACCGGCCCTTATAGGCCCTGATCAGGTCGGCTTTGTCCCAGGTAGGCAGTCTCGTGACGGAACCAGACGTTTGATCAATATCTGTCACGGGTGGCACGGATGACAGGGTAGAGGCCACGCGCAGACGGTCCCAGCGTTTGGCCAATCAGCCATAAGGTTTGAGGACGGTCCGTCTTTCAGGGGCATTTACCTTCTGTGTAGATAAAGAGAAGGTATGATAAGATCTCCCTATCATGGGGAGACGGCTGGGAAGGTCTTGTGCTCGGTCTGGTTTCTACACCAGTATTCTGGGTCTCTAGGACCCAGCAGGTTCTCCCCACCTTTATAAGGAGTTTCATTGCCCTCCCTCGGTGCAGGTGATATTTCCTTGTGGACTCATTATCCTTGCTCCAGCAGAAGCTGAGGTTGTGGAGGTTGCTGTGCTCTGCTGCAAGATAAGTGTTTTCTTTCCCCATTGTCTGTTTTTTCCTTGTGTTTGTCTTTAGTTGTTAGTGGAGGGGTCTAGTGAACCTCTCCATCTGATCCTTAGATAAGGTAGTGCTAGGATCAGAGAGGGACGAGGTTCGTGGTCGGCGACAGTTGAGGAAACTGTATAGGGACGTTAGGGCAGACAGGGTCAGCCCTAGTAAGACTAGGGGTCACCCTCTCCCTCTTGTGCCCATAGCTTTAGGGACTCCTTATTCCCCCCCCCCCGTCGTGGTCCTACGCTGAGTGCCTCTCCCGCTCCCAGCGTGACATTATCACCTGCCAATACTGTAACTGAAGGACAGGGGAGGAACCGATTTTTCTTCCTTTCCTTATGGATCCTGTGTCTGCTTTGGCCCAGCAGCTGCAGTCCCTGTCTTTGGAGGTTGCGGACCTTCGGTCGGCTTTACAGGGCCCGCAACCGCAAAATGGTGTCTTGGGGAATCAAGCATTGGGTCAGGCCAGACCTGAACCTAAGGTTGCCCTCCCTGACAGGTTTTCAGGAGGTAGAGATAAGTTTACTGTGTTCAAAGAGGCCTGTAAATTATATTTTAGGCTTAGGCCTTATTCCTCTGGTGATGAGCAGCAGCGTGTAGGAATTATTATGTCGCTACTGCAGGGAGATCCCCAGTCCTGGGCTTTCTCTCTGCCACAGGACTCTACTTGTCTCCGCTCTGTGGATGAATTTTTTGACGCCCTGGGCCTCATATATGATGACCCTGACCGTGTCTCTTTGGCTGAATCCAGGTTACGCCATCTCCGCCAGGGGACTCGGTCGGCGGAATCATATTGTTCTGAGTTCCGCAGGTGGGCTACGGACACGAAGTGGAACGATCCGGCACTCCGGAGTCACTTTTGTCAGGGTCTTTCGGAGAGGCTGAAGGACGCTCTGGCGGTTTATGAGACCCCTCCGTCCCTGGAGGCGGCTATGTCGTTAGCTATTCGTATGGATAGACGCCTCCAGGAGCGGAGGGGTAGACCTCCTGTTACTGGGAGCCATTCTCGTGGTGATTCCTGGTTACCGGGAGGTCACGCGGAGGGTGAGTCGTTCCTCCCGAGTGCGGAGGAACCGATGCAGCTAGGAGGTGCGGCGGCCTCGAGGTTCTCCGCCGGTACCTCCCAGGGCAAGGGGAAGGGGGTCTGTTTTTTCTGTGGGAAAGGGGACCATTTTATTGGGGCCTGTCCCTACACCCCTAAACGGACTGGGGGGCCTGGACCTTCTGTGACTATGGGGGGTGTGGAGGTGGTCGAGCGGGAGGTGTGTGTATCCTCCATTTGTACTTCCCGTTTCCTCCTAAGTGCGGAGGTGGCGCTGGAGGGCACAACGGAGGGTATTTCTGTGTTTGTGGATAGTGATGCGGGGGTCAGCATGGTGGATGCTCATTTTGTAGACGCTCATGGGCTTAACTGCTGTTTATTGTCTCGCCCCATCCGTATCTATGCCATAGACTCAGCACCTCTTGCTCAAGGTAGTCTCACACATATCGTACATGACATTAAGTTGACGGTTGGATCCCAACATCAAGAGACGATATCTTGCTATGTTCTAGACGGTCTCCCCGCTCCCATTGTCCTGGGCTTGCCATGGTTGATTAAACATAATCCCGTCGTGGATTGGCAGTCCCGGGACATTGTGGAATGGAGTGATTTTTGTTCTGAGAATTGTTTGGTTACCTCGTTTTCGGTGGTGTCTGCGGTATCTCTGCCCCCGTTCCTATCGGAATATGAGGATGTGTTCTCAGAGAAGGGGTGCCAAGACCTGCCCCCCCATCGGGCATATGATTGCCCAATCAACCTCGTTCCCGGAGTTAAACTGCCCAAAGCTAGGATGTTTACTATATCGGGTCCGGAAAGACAGGCGATGAAGGATTTCATTTCCGAGAGTCTGCAGACGGGTCACATCAGGCCCTCAACCTCGCCGGTTGCGGCTGGTTTCTTTTTTGTTAAGAAAAAAGATGGGGGCCTCCGTCCTTGCTTGGATTTCCGGGAGTTGAATCGGATTACTGTCCGTGATCCGTACCCCCTCCCTCTGATCCCTGATTTATTCAGTCAGGTAGTGGGTGCTAAATGGTTCTCCAAGTTGGATTTGAGGGGGGCCTACAACCTGATTAGGGTCAGAGAGGGGGATGAATGGAAGACGGCATTTAATACCCCGGACGGCCATTTTGAAAGTCTCGTAATGCCGTTCGGGCTCACTAATGCCCCTGCGGTTTTCCAACACTTTGTCAATGACATATTCCATCATTTGGTGGGTAGATTTGTGGTTGTTTACTTAGATGATATCTTGATCTATTCCCCCGATTTGGAGACGCATCAGTCCCATGTCAAGCAGGTGTTACAGGTCTTACGAGACAATAAGCTGTATGCTAAACTCGAGAAATGTGTCTTCGCCGTTCAGGAGGTACGGTTTTTTGGGGTACCTCCTGTCGCCGTTGGGTTTTCGGATGGATCCGAAAAAAGTCCGGGCGGTGTTGGACTGGGAACAACCGGACAATCTACGGGCATTGCAACGTTTTTTGGGGTTTACCAACTTTTACCGTAAATTTATTCGGAACTATTCGGTGCTGGTGACGCCTCTTACGGACATGACTAGGAAGGGGACAGATTTTTCCGTGTGGTCGGAGTCTGCTCGCCGGGCTTTCTCCTCCCTAAAGCGTTGTTTTGTTTCCGCACCTATTCTCCGTCAGCCCGATCTTTCTCAGCCCTTCGTGGTGGAGGTGGATGCGTCGGAGGTGGGGGTGGGGGCTTTATTGTCGCAAGGCCCTTCGCCTGGGAGATGGGTGCCCTGCGCGTTCTTCTCCAAGAAGTTGTCGTCGGCCGAGAGGAATTATGATGTTGGTAATAGGGAGCTGTTGGCTATTAAATTGGCTTTTGAGGAATGGCGTCACTGGCTGGAGGGGGCTGTCCATCCCATCACGGTTATTACCGACCACAAGAACCTGTCTTACCTTGAGTCCGCCAAGCGTCTCAATCCCCGGCAGGCTCGGTGGTCCTTGTTTTTCACGAGATTTAATTTTACCGTCACTTACCGTCCGGGGGTTGAGAACGTGAAGGCTGATGCATTGTCGCTGTCACGGGTGGCACGGATGACAGGGTGGAGGCCACGCGCAGACGATCCCAGCGTTTGGCCCACCAGCCATAATGGTGGAGGATGGTCCGTCTCTTTCAGGAGCATTTACCTTCTGTGTTGATGGAAAGAAGGTGTGATGAGATCTCTCTATTATGGGGAGACGGCTGTGGAGGTCTTGCGCTCGGTCTGGTTTTATCCACCAATGTTGTAGGTCACTAGGACCCAGCAGACTCCTTCCACCTTTATAAGGAGGTTCATTACCCTTCCTCGGTGCAGGTGATAGTTCCTTGTGCACACTTTATCCTTGCTCCAGCAGAAGCTGAGATTGTGGAGGTTGCTGTGTTCTGCTGTCAGATAAGTGTTTCCTTTTCCCAAATGTCTGTCTTCCCTGGTGTTTGTCTTTAGTTGATAGTGGAGGGGTCTAGTGAACCTCTCCATCTGATCCTTAGATAATATAGATCTAGGATCAGAGAGGGACGAGGTTCGTGGTCGGCGACAGTTGAGGAGACTGTATAGGGACGTTAGGGCAGACAGGGTCAGCTCTAGGAAGTCTAGGGGTCACCGTCTCCTTCTTGTGCCCTTAGCATTAGGGACTCCTGATCCCCCCCCCCCCGTCGTTATCCTACGCTGGGTGTCTTCCCCACTCCCAGCGTGACAGTCGCGTAGTTTCCCGGGTGGTAGTGCTTATGAAAGTCCCGTTCCCATCTTACAGGAGGGGGTGGTTGTTTCTGCTC
The DNA here is from genome assembly GCA_033576535.1 of Allobates femoralis. Lineage (NCBI taxonomy): Eukaryota > Metazoa > Chordata > Amphibia > Anura > Aromobatidae > Allobates > Allobates femoralis. Next base: position 401,282,327 of record JARQOC010000005.1, on the reverse strand, counting down.
TTTGCCCTGATCTGGAGGGGGAGGTGTTGAAGGTCCAGGGGGGCGCCCCTGCCTCCTGTCCTTCTGGGAGACTTTTTGTGCCATCCTCTTTGCGTCTCAGGGTGCTGTCAGAGCATCACGACTCCTTCTTGTGCCCTTAGCATTAGGGACTCCTGATCCCCCCCCCCCGTCGTTATCCTACGCTGGGTGTCTTCCCCACTCCCAGCGTGACATTATCACCTGCCGTAACTGTAAGTGAAGGAAGGGGAGGATTTGATTTTCTTTCCTTTCCTTATGGATCCTGTGTCTGCTTTGGCCCAGCAGCTGCAGACCTTGTCTTTGGAGGTTGCGGACCTTCGGTCGGCTCTGCAGGGACCACAACCGCAAAATGGTGTCTTGGGGAATCAAGCAGTGGGTCCGGCCAGACCGGAACCTAAGGTTGCCCTCCCTGACAGGTTTTCAGGAGGCAGAGACAAATTTACTGTGTTCAAAGAGGCCTGTAAATTATACTTTAGGCTTAAGCCGTATTCCACTGGTGATGAGCAGCAGCGTGTAGGAATTATTATGTCGCTACTGCAGGGGGATCCCCAATCCTGGGCTTTCTCTCTGCCACAGGACTCTACTTGTCTCCAGTCTGTGGATGGATTTTTTGACGCCTTAGGCCTCATATATGATGACCCTGACCGTGTCTCTTTGGCTGAATCCAAATTGCGCCATCTCCACCAGGGGACTCGGTCGGCGGAATCATATTGTTCTGAGTTCCGCAGGTGGGCTATGGACACAAAGTGGAACGATCCGGCTCTCAGGAGTCATTTTTGCCAGGGTCTTTCAGAAAGACTGAAGGATGCCCTGGCAGTGTATGAGACCCCCCCGTCCCTGGAGGCAGCTATGTCGTTGGCTATTCGCATGGATAGACGCCTCCAGGAGCGGAGGGGTAGACCTCCTGCAACTGGGGGCCCTTCTCATGGTGGTTCCTTGTTGCCGGGTGGTCACTCGGAGGGCGAGTCATTTCTCCCGAGGGGGGAGGAACCTATGCAGCTTGGAGGAGCGGCGGCCTCGAGGCTCTCCTCCGGTGCCTCCCGGGGCAGGGGGAAGGGGGTCTGTTTTTTCTGTGGGAAAGGAGACCATTTTATCGGGGCCTGTCCCTATGCTCCTAAACGGACTAGGGTGCCGGGACCTCATGTGACTATGGGGGGTGTGGAGGTGGTCGAGCGGGAGGTGTGTGTATCCTCCGTTTGTACTTCCCATTTTCTCCTGAGTGCAGAGGTGGCGCTAGAGAGCAAAACGGAAGGCATTTCTGTGTTTGTGGATAGTGGTGCGGGGATCTGCATGGTGGATGCTCGTTTTGTACACGCTCATGGGCTTAACCGCTGTTTATTGTCTCGCCCCATCCGTATCTATGCCATCGACTCAGCCCCTCTTGCTCAGGGTAGTCTCACACATATCGTACATAACATTAAGTTAACGGTTGGATCCCAACATCAGGAGACGTTATCTTGCTATGTCTTAGACGGTCTCCCCGCTCCCATTGTCCTGGGCTTGCCATGGTTGATTAAACATAATCCCGTAGTGGATTGGCAGTCCAGGGACATTGTGGAATGGAGTGATTTTTGTTCGGAGCATTGTTTGGCTACATCCCTTTCGGTGGTATCTGCTGAATCTCTGCCCCCATTCCTATCGGAGTATGAGGATGTGTTCTCAGAGAAGGGGTGCCGAGACTTGCCCCCTCATCGGGCATATGATTGCCCTATCAACCTCGTTCCCGGAGCTAAACTGCCCAAAGCTAGGATGTTTACTATATCTGGTCCCGAAAGACAAGCAATGAAGGATTTCATTTCTGAAAGTCTGGAGACGGGACACATTAGGCCCTCCACGTCGCCGGTTGCGGCTGGTTTCTTTTTTGTGAAAAAAAAAGATGGGGGCCTCCGTCCTTGTTTGGATTTTCGGGAATTGAATCGGATTACGGTCCGTGATCCATACCCCCTCCCTCTGATCCCTGATTTATTTAGTCAGGTTGTGGGTGCCAAATGGTTCTCCAAGTTGGATTTGAGGGGGGCCTACAACCTGATTAGGGTCAGAGAGGGGGATGAATGGAAAACTGCGTTTAATACCCCGGACGGCCATTTTGAAAGTCTCGTAATGCCGTTCGGGCTCACTAACGCCCCGGCGGTTTTCCAACATTTTGTCAATGATATTTTCCATCATTTGGTGGGTAGATTTGTAGTTGTTTACTTGGACGATATCTTGATCTATTCTCCCGATATGAAGACGCATCAGTCCCATGTCAAACAGGTGTTGCAGGTCTTACGGGACAACAAACTGTATGCTAAACTCGAGAAATGTGTTTTCGCCGTTCAGGAGGTTCGTTTTTTGGGGTACCTCTTGTCGCCGTTGGGTTTCCGGATGGATCCGGAAAAGGTCCGGGCGGTGCTAGATTGGGAACAGCCGGACAATCTACAGGCATTGCAACGTTTTTTGGGGTTTACCAATTTTTACCGTAAATTTATTAAGAACTATTCGGTACTGGTGACGCCTCTTACGGACATGACTAGGAAGGGGACGGATTTTTCTGAGTGGTCTGATTCTGCTCGCCAGGCTTTTTCCTCCCTGAAGCGTTGTTTTGCTTCCGCGCCTGTTCTTTGTCAGCCCGATCTTTCTCAGCCCTTCATTGTGGAAGTGGATGCGTCTGAGGTGGGGGTGGGGGCTGTGTTGTCGCAGGGCCCTTCGCCTGGGAGATGGGTGCCCTGTGCGTTCTTCTCCAAGAAGTTGTCTTCGGCCGAGAGGAATTATGATGTGGGTAATAGGGAGCTGTTGGCTATTAAGTTGGCTTTTGAGGAATGGCGGCACTGGCTGGAGGGGGCTGTCCATCCCGTCACGGTTATTACCGACCATAAGAACCTGTCTTACCTTGAGTCCGCCAGGCGTCTCAATCCCCGGCAGGCCAGGTGGTCTTTGTTTTTCACGAGATTTAATTTTACCGTCACCTACCGTCCGGGGGTTCAGAATGTGAAGGCGGATGCATTATCGCGTAGTTTTCCGGGTGGTAGTACTCATGAGAGTCCCGTCCCCATCTTGCAGGAGGGGGTGGTTGTTTCTGCTCTTTGCCCTGATCTAGAGGGGGAGGTGTTGAAGGTTCAGGGGGGCGCCCCTGCCTCCTGCCCTTCTGGGAGGCTTTTTGTGCCGTTCTCTTTGCGCCTCAGGGTGCTGTCAGAGCATCACGACTCTGTACTGGCGGGGCATCCGGGCGGTAGGGCCACTTTTGATCTCTTGTCTCGTCGCTTTTGGTGGCCGGGGTTGAGGAAGGACGTAGCGGAATTCGTATCCGCCTGTGGTGTGTGTGCACGTGCTAAGGTTCCGCATACCCGTCCGTCTGGGTCTCTCGTGCCATTGTCTATTCCTGAGAGGCCATGGACACATTTGTCAATGGATTTTATCACCGATCTTCCGGCGTCTGCGGGCAAGACGGTGGTACTGGTAGTAGTAGATAGATTCAGTAAGATGGTTCGCTTTGTGGCACTGCCCGCACTTCCTAATGCTCGGACTCTGGCACAGGTGTTCGTAAGTGAGATTGTGAAGCTTCATGGGGTTCCCTCCGATGTGGTTTCTGATCGCGGTACTCAGTTCGTCTCCAAATTTTGGAAGGCTTTTTGTACACGTTTGGGGATAACGTTGTCCTTTTCTTCTGCTTTTCATCCTCAGTCTAATGGTCAAACCGAACGTGTGAATCAGAATTTGGAGACTTACCTGAGGTGTTTTGTCTCTGACCATCAGGAGACTTGGGCAAATTATTTGCCCTTGGCCGAATTCGCCCTTAATAATCGTCTTCAGGAGTCCACTGGCAAGTCACCGTTCTTCGGTGCATATGGGTTTCATCCTCAGTTTGGTACTTTTAGCGGTACGAGTCCTTCCGGAGTTCCGGAGGAGGACCGTTTTACCTCGTCCCTCTCCTCGGTTTGGCGGGGTGTACAGCGTAGCTTGAAGCTCTTAGGTGACAGGTACAAACGTATGGCTGACAGGAAGCGTGCGCCAGGTCCGGACCTATGTGTGAATGACTACGTGTGGTTGTCTACCAAGAATGTGAAGTTGAAGGTGCCCTCTTGGAAGTTGGGGCCCAGGTTTATTGGCCCCTATAGGATAACCGCCGTTATCAATCCCGTGGCGTTTCGTCTTGCGTTGCCTCCTGCTCTTAAGATTCACGATGTGTTTCACAGGTCGCTCCTCAAGCCGTATGTGCCGTCGTCTAACCCATCTCCTTTGCCTCCTGAGCCCATCTGTGTGGCGGGGAATCTGGAATTCGAGATCTCGAGGGTGGTTGATTCTCGCATGTTGCGCCGTTCTCTTCAGTATTTGGTGCACTGGAGGGGGTACGGTCCTGAGGAGCGGATGTGGGTGCCGGCGTCGGAGGTGTCTGCCGCAAGGCTGGTCCGCGCTTTTCACCGTTCCCATCCGGATAAGCCTGGTCCTGAGTGTCCGGGGGCCACTCGTAGGAGGGGGGGTACTGTCACGGGTGGCACGGATGACAGGGTGGAGGCCACGCGCAGACGATCCCAGCGTTTGGCCCACCAGCCATAATGGTGGAGGATGGTCCGTCTCTTTCAGGAGCATTTACCTTCTGTGTTGATGGAAAGAAGGTGTGATGAGATCTCTCTATTATGGGGAGACGGCTGTGGAGGTCTTGCGCTCGGTCTGGTTTTATCCACCAATGTTGTAGGTCACTAGGACCCAGCAGACTCCTTCCACCTTTATAAGGAGGTTCATTACCCTTCCTCGGTGCAGGTGATAGTTCCTTGTGCACACTTTATCCTTGCTCCAGCAGAAGCTGAGATTGTGGAGGTTGCTGTGTTCTGCTGTCAGATAAGTGTTTCCTTTTCCCAAATGTCTGTCTTCCCTGGTGTTTGTCTTTAGTTGATAGTGGAGGGGTCTAGTGAACCTCTCCATCTGATCCTTAGATAAGATAGATCTAGGATCAGAGAGGGACGAGGTTCGTGGTCGGCGACAGTTGAGGAGACTGTATAGGGACGTTAGGGCAGACAGGGTCAGCTCTAGGAAGTCTAGGGGTCACCGTCTCCTTCTTGTGCCCTTAGCATTAGGGACTCCTGATCCCCCCCCCCCCCGTCGTTATCCTACGCTGGGTGTCTTCCCCACTCCCAGCGTGACAGTCGCGTAGTTTCCCGGGTGGTAGTGCTCATGAAAGTCCCGTTCCCATCTTACAGGAGGGGGTGGTTGTTTCTGCTCTTTGCCCTGATCTGGAGGGGGAGGTGTTGAAGGTCCAGGGGGGCGCCCCTGCCTCCTGTCCTTCTGGGAGACTTTTTGTGCCATCCTCTTTGCGTCTCAGGGTGCTGTCAGAGCATCACGACTCCGTATTGGCAGGGCATCCCGGCAGTAGGGCCACCCTCGATCTTTTATCTCGCCGCTTTTGGTGGCCGGGGTTGAGGAAGGACGTAGCGGAATTCGTATCTGCCTGTAGTGTGTGTGCACGGGCTAAGGTTCCGCATACCCGTCCGGCTGGTTCTCTCTTGCCATTGTCTATTCCTGAGAGGCCATGGACGCATGTGTCAATGGATTTTATCACCGATCTCCCGGCGTCGGCAGGCAAGACGGTAGTGCTAGTAGTGGTTGATAGATTCAGTAAGATGGTTCGCTTTGTGGCACTGCCCGCACTTCCTAATGCTCGGACACTGGCACAGGTGTTTGTAGGTGAGATTGTGAAGCTTCATGGAGTTCCCCCCGAGGTGGTTTCTGATCGTGGTACTCAGTTTGTCTCCAAGTTTTGGAAGGCTTTTTGTGCACGTTTAGGAATTGCTTTGTCCTTCTCTTCTGCTTTTCATCCTCAGTCTAATGGGCAGACCGAACGTATGAATCAGAATTTGGAGACTTATCTGAGGTGTTTTGTCTCTGACAATCAGGAGACTTGGGCGAGTTATCTGCCCTTGGCCGAATTTGCCCTTAATAATCGTCTTCAGGAGTCCACTGGCAAGTCACCGTTCTTCGGTGCATATGGGTTTCATCCTCAGTTTGGTACTTTTAGTGGTACTAGTCCTTCCGGAGTTCCTGAGGAGGACCGATTTACCTCATCCCTCTCCTCGGTTTGGCGGGGGGTACAGAGTAGCTTGAAGCTCTTAGGCGACAGGTACAAACGTATGGCTGACAGGAAGCGTGCGCCAGGTCCGGACCTGTGTGTGAATGACTACGTGTGGTTGTCTACCAAGAATGTGAAGTTGAAGGTGCCCTCTTGGAAGTTGGGGCCCAGGTTTATTGGCCCTTATCAGATAACCGCCGTTATCAATCCCGTGGCATTTCGTCTTGCGTTACCTCCCGCTCTTAAAATCCACAATGTATTTCATAGGTCGCTCCTCAAACCGTATGTGCCGTCGTCTAACCCGTCTCCTTTGCCCCCGGAGCCCATCTGCGTGGCGGGGAATTTGGAATTTGAGATCTCAAAGGTGGTTGATTCTCGCAGGTTACGCCGTTCTCTTCAGTATTTGGTGCACTGGAGGGGATACGGTCCTGAGGAGCGGATGTGGGTGCCGGCGTCGGAAGTCTCCGCCGCTAGGCTGGTCCGCGCTTTTCACCGTTCCCATCCGGATAAGCCTGGTCCTGAGTGTCCGGGGGCCACTCGTGGACGGGGGGGTACTGTCACGGGTGGCACGGATGACAGGGTAGAGGCCACGCGCAGACGGTCCCAGCGTTTGGCCAATCAGCCATAAGGTTTGAGGACGGTCCGTCTTTCAGGGGCATTTACCTTCTGTGTAGATAAAGAGAAGGTATGATAAGATCTCCCTATCATGGGGAGACGGCTGTGGAGGTCTTGCGCTCGGTCTGGTTTCTACACCAGTATTCTGGGTCTCTAGGACCCAGCAGGTTCTCCCCACCTTTATAAGGAGTTTCATTGCCCTCCCTCGGTGCAGGTGATATTTCCTTGTGGACTCATTATCCTTGCTCCAGCAGAAGCTGAGGTTGTGGAGGTTGCTGTGCTCTGCTGCAAGATAAGTGTTTTCTTTTTTCTTTCCCCATTGTCTGTTTTTTCCTTGTGTTTGTCTTTAGTTGTTAGTGGAGGGGTCTAGTGAACCTCTCCATCTGATCCTTAGATAAGGTAGTGCTAGGATCAGAGAGGGACAAGGTTCGTGGTCGGCGACAGTTGAGGAAACTGTATAGGGACGTTAGGGCAGACAGGGTCAGCCCTAGTAAGACTAGGGATCACCCTCTCCCTCTTGTGCCCATAGCTTTAGGGACTCCTTATTCCCCCCCCCCGTCGTGGTCCTACGCTGAGTGCCTCTCCCGCTCCCAGCGTGACAATATCTTGGACATTCTGGAAAAGTCTGGGGCCTCCAGTGCTCTCCTGTCACTCGATGCCGAAAAGGCGTTTGACAGGGTCCTCTGGGGGTACATTGGAGAGGTACTTGACAAATTTGGCATAACAGGCCGGGTCAAGGCGGCCATTATGGGCTTATATTCTCTTCCCTCTGCTTTCGTCCGAACCTCTGGATTCCTCTCCAGCAGCTTCAATATCACTAACGGGACACGGCAGGGTTGCCTTCTTTCCCCCATGATATCTGCGCTAGCAATGGAGCCTTTGGCTACAGCTGTAAGGGCCAATTCCAACACTTACAGCGTTATCATCGGTGGGCAGGAACACAAAATTGGACTATACGCTGACGACGTGGTCTTCTCATGCACAAACGTCTCGGCCTCCTTGAATGAAATCATGTCCCTGCTTGCAGAGTTCTCGGAAGTATCCTTCTATAAGCTTAATATATCCAAATCTGTTCTGTTCCCGGTTAATATACCCTCTTGAGTCCGAGCCCATCTCCAGCAGAAATTTGCATTCTCTTGGTCCCCTGGGGGCTTTGTGTACCTTGGGACCTATGTTAGCCATTTACATTCTATAGTCAAACAAAATTTCGATAGATTATACCGAGAAATCTCACGGGAACTAGACAGGATGTCCCCACTGGTTCTCTCCTGGACCGCCCACATTCATATCATTAAAATGACTATTCTCCCGAAATTAATTTACCTCTTCTGTTGCCTCCCTTTACTAATCCCCCGCACATGCATCCCCAGCTTTCAGCGCTTAATTAACTCCATTATTTGGAATAAGAAACCCCCACGCATTGCCCACAAGGTGATGATTCTTCCAAGTGCCGCAGGGGGTTTGGGAGTCCCAGATGTACTAACATATTATAAAGCAGCCCATCTGGAGTATGCGAAGATCTGGTGGTCCGGGACTATTATGCCGATTCCTTGGTTACAGATTGAGGCACATCACGACCCCTCTGGATCTCTTCGCATCCTGTTGGAGCTGGGCTTGCTCCGGTCCTCTCTCCCTGGCGGCCTTCTGAGATTTATGATTGCATTATTAAAAATGTGGTCTCTAGTGGGCAATTCCCACTTCACCTTTTTATTCAGGTTCATCTCTCTTGATGCCCTGGACATGCCATACCTGATTTATCCCTTTCCCGCTGGAAGACCCTAAATATATGGACTCTGTATGACCTTTTTTCCGGCTCGGTGCTTCGCTCCTTCTCCGAACTACACAACCTCTTCGCTCTCCCACATATAGTATTCTACCAATACCTCCAGATTCGTCACTTCCTCTCGCAATGTCATTTACCGTCCTGGGACGAATCTCCCATACATGAACCTTTACAGAGATATTTTAAGCCCCAATGCTCTGCTACTCATGGAGTGTCAATTGTATACAGAGCTTTGCTAGTTCCCGTCGACCAGCGTATATTACCATACATGACAATATGGGAGCGTAGGCTCTCTTTCTCGACTCCTCTGGACTCATGGCTCAGGGCCGCAACCCACACTTCCAAATTTTCATCCTGTATCTTGCATCTAGAACAGGCGAAAAAAATCCAGCTAAACTGGTATCTGACCCCCCTCCGACTTGCACAGTTTCAACGATCTTTGGACTCATTATGTTGGAAGTGCCGTATGGAAACTAGGTCTATGGAACATGTGTGGTGGCTATGTCCCCGGGTTCAGGGATTCTGGAAAATGGTTGAATTACTAATTGTTGAGGTAATTGGGTTTTCGTTCACTTTAGATGGCCCCATGGCGTTGCTGGATCTGGGTTTGGAGGGTGTCCCCAGACTGGTTCGCCCTATTGTAACCAATATATTAATAGCGGCTAGATTTTGTTTGACCAAACATTGGAAACTACCCCCTCTAGGGTGGAACTGGTGTCAAGAATTCAGTTGCATCTCCAACACGAGACTGTTTAAGCCCACGACCTGACCATCAAATCTAAAAGACTAGCTTGGTGGGACCCCTGGTTAACTTCCCCACTCGGTCCTGACTCTACCTGACCTGACTCTGTTGTGGAGGCACATGGACTTCTAGTTGGATATGTTTGGATTATTTCATTTCTCCTGTTATTTGTTTTCCTCTCCATTTTACTATTGAGCTATATGCTCATACTGTTTTTGTGTACTAATGGTATGTCTTCTACTTACAACATGGGATTTTTTATCACTATCACCATTGATGATTGGACCTCCCCCTCCCCCTCTCCTCATTATCTTCCCCTCCCTCCTATTATTTTTGATCTATTTGTTCCTTTTCTCCTTTTTGGGGCATTTACCCCCAATGTTTGTATAATTGCTAATAATTAATAAAAATCAATTGATTTATAAAAACAAAACACACCAGCAAGTCCACCTCTGAAGCCGTTATATTGGCCAACACAAAGTCCTGACCTTAATCCAAATGAGATGCTGTGGCATAACCTTAAAAAGGTGATTCATGCTCGAAAACCCTCCAGTGTGGCTGATTGACAAAGGGTGGCCAAACCACTTATTAGGTTTAAGTGACAATCACTTTTTCACACAGGGCCCTGTAGGCTTGGATTTCTTTTTCTCCTAATAATAAAGACCTTCAATTGTAAACTTTATATTGTGTTTTAATTGTGTTATCTTTGTCTAATAACTAAATTTGTTTGGTGATCTGAAACATTTAAGTGTGACAAACATGCAAAAGGTTAAGGAATCAGGAAGGGGGCAAATATTTTTTCACACCAATCTATAATGTAATAGCTTTTTACCAAAATTCATCAAAATTATGCATATCTCACAATAATCTTGCCTCAACTTGCTTAACATTGCAAACACTTTTTTTTTAGGGCACTTCAATGCTGTGATACATGTGATACTGTATTTTGAGCTTAAAATAATTCCATAAATTTGACACTTGCCCCTTTTTCAAGACAGTTTTCAGTTTTATTTAAAAAGTGACTATATACAGTACATAATATATACATAATAGATTATAGCATAGATTGTGCTCATGTTATATAAAACAGAAAGCAGTTAAACACTATGTTTTGGAATAGGATATATGATATAGCTGTCAGCGATTTATTTCCATGTGAGTAGACACAGATGTAGTAGGTATAACTGTAACATGGCTATGACTCCCAATTAGTCTCTGCAAAACCCACCAGAACTGAAAGGACACCTGCAAATAATGGGCTGGGAAAATGCACAGGTGCATCACTCAATTAAAAAAATGTATAATGCAGAACAAAGGTGAAAGGTTGTTATGGAATGTGTATATAGCTCTGACACACCTGACTGAAGAAAGTGATGAGTTAAATAGTCATATGTATTTGTGAAGATTGCTATCAATGGGCGATACGTATATTATTGAGAAAAATTTCTGAATAGGTTTTATAGTTTGACCACCAGCAGACTGTTGAATAAATAGAGATGAGCGATGTTCGATCGAACATGTTTGCCAATTTCAAAATCGACCTGTTTTGGGCTATGTTCAAGTCATTTGACGAATGTGAACAATTTGCTAAAAATTCGTTAATTCGAGGTTATGTTCGATAACGGTTCGTTGACCAAAAGCATCTCTACCTTTTCATAGTGATGCTTTTGTTCAACATTATTATGAGTTTCAGTGTCTAGGAATAGTGGGCGGGAGGGGAAGCTGGGTAGAGGTCTGAGGACAAATAATGCAGATCTCCATTTTTTTTTCCTTCCACACTTACTGTGGATGGTCCAGTCTGTCAGCCTATCAGCACGCATAGAGCAAAGTGCACTTTTTGCACACAAGGGTTTGTGTCATTGGCTGGGTATGTCACATGTCCTTGCCATATAAGAACCAGCCATTTTCCCTTCTTGCTATTTTATCAGTGTTGGAGCTCAGTGCCAGATGCCGCCGCTGCTGCTGTGTGTGCTACAAAGATAGTTAGATAGTGACTCCATTCCAAGTTAGCTAGAGAGATAATATGTTTAGGGACTACTTACAAGAACAGCCCTTTATAGGGCTTAAAAGTACTGTGTGTCAGGCAGGTCTGTTCCAGTGCTCTGCAAGCGGTTTTTACAGCATCTGGCCAGATCTGGCCAAGTAAATCCTTTTTGGCTAGTAGCAGTGTATGCCAGGCACTGGTGTAGCACTGATGTAAAGAAAGCTACACCTCCTGTGTTTACTAGCCTTTTTTTACAGCATCTAGCCAAGCAAATCCTTTTTGCCTAGTAGCAGTGTGTGCCAGGCACTGGTATAGCACTGTTTTGAAGAAAGCTACATGTCCTGTGTTTACTAGCCTTTTTTTACTGCATCTAGCCAAGCAAATCCTTTTTGGCTAGTAGCAGTGTGTGTCAGGCACTGGTGTAGCACTATTGTGAAGAAAGCTAAATCTCCAGTGTTTACTAGCCTTTTTTTACTGCATCTAGCCAAGTAAATCTTTTTTGGCTATTAGCAGTGTGTGCCATGCACTGGTGTAGCACTGTTTTGAAGAAAGTTACACCTCCTGTCTTTACTAGCCTTTTTTTTCTGTATCTAGCCAAGCAAATCCTTCTTGGCTAGTAGCAGTGTGTGCCAGGCATAGGTGTAGCACTGTTGTGAAGAAATCTACACCTCCTGTGTTTTATAGCCTTTTTTACTGCATCTAGCTAAGTAAATCCTTTTGGCTAGTAGCAGTGTTTGGATAGGTAGTTGTGGTCCAGTGTTCTGTTGAAATCTACCACCACACAGTGAAGAAAACACTTTTGTATTGCATCTGCCTAAACCTACTTATCAAAATTAATTCAGGGTAGAACCACTCTTTTACTAGGTAGCTGTGGTCCAGGGTTCTGCTGAAATCTACCGCCACACAGCAAAGAAAACACTTTTGTATTGCATCAACCCAAACCTACTTACCAAAATCTATTTAGGGTAGTACCACTCTTTTGCTAGGTAGCTGTGGTCCAGTGTTCTGCTGAAATCTACCGCCACACAGGGCAGAAAACACTTTTGTATTGCATCTGCCCAAACCTACTTACCAAAATCTATTTAGGGTAGTACCACTCTTTGGCCACTCAGCTGTGCTAGTTTTACATTCATAGTTTTTTGTGCCAACAACAAAGTTGCCAATTAGTTACCCTCAAATATGAGTGGTAAAATGTCTGCTGATGGTGGAAAAGGGGATAGGTGTGGTGGAAAGGGTACAAATCTTTGTGTCTGTGCGGTAGCTGCTAAAGTAACAGAAACATCTGCTGAACAAATCAGGTAGGTCAGTGACCTATTTAGGGACCAAGTGTCTTTCCCATGACCTCTGAGGGAGACCCAGCTTTCTCACACTGGGCCCTACATTATGTTGCAAAATTTGTTGGTAGTCTTCAGACTTCATAATGCCATGCACACGGTCAAGCAGTCCAGTGCCAGAGGTAGCAAAGCAACCCCAAAACATCAGGGAACCACCACCATGTTTGACTGTAGGGACCGTGTTCTTTTCTTTGAATGCCTCTTTTTTTCTCCTGTAAACTCTATGTTGATGCCTTTGCCCAAAAAGCTCTACTTTTGTCTTATCTGACCAGAGAACATTCTTCAAAAACGTTTTAGGCTTTCTCAGGTAACTTTTGGCAAACTCCAGTCTGGCTTTTTTATGTCTCGGGGTAAGAAGTGGGGTCTTCCTGGGTATCCTACCATACACTCCCTTTTCATTCAGACGCCGACGGATAGTACGGGTTGATACTGTTTTACCCTCGGACTGCAGGGCAGCTTGAACTTGTTTGGACGTTAGTCGGGGTTCTTTATCCACCATCCGCACAATCTTGCGTTGAAATCTCTCGTCAATTTTTCTTTTCCGTCCACATCTAGGGAGGTTAGCCACAGTGCCATGGGCTTTAAACTTCTTGATGACACTGCGCACAGTAGACACAGGAACATTCAGGTCTTTGGAGATGGACTTGTAGCCTTGATATTGCTCAAGCTTCCTCACAATTTGGTTTCTCAAGTCCTCAGACAGTTCTTTGGTCTTCTTTCTTTTCTCCATGCTCAATGTGGTACACACAAGGACACAGGTCAGAGGTTGAGTCAACTTTAATCCATGTAATCCATGTCAACTGGCTGCAAGTGTGATTTAGTTATTGCCAACACCTGTTAGGTGCCACAGGTAAGTTACAGGTGCTGTTAATTACATAAATTAGAGAAGCATCACATGATTTTTCTAACAGTGCCAATACTTTTGTCCACCCCCTTTTTATGTTTGGTGTGGAATTATATCCAATTTGGCTTTAGGACAATTCTTTTTGTGTTTTTTCATTGAAGATAAATTAAATGAAGATAATAATACCAAAGAATTTGTGATTGCAATCATTTTCAGGAAGAAACTGAGTATTATCCGACAGAATTGCAGGGGTGTCAATACTTTTGGCCACAACTGTAGGTTTTGTGGAGTATTACAGGAAAAACTAGTCAGGTAGGCCAGTGACCTGTATAGGCCTAGTGGATATGGGAGATTGACCAAACAATGCTTTTAAGGGCCCAAAAACTGTTCATGTGTATACAGCACATTTGCTAAAACCTGGTTTGATGCCCAAAATGAGTTTACACAAACATTAATGGAGATGTAATAATCACGACTTTTAAGCACCCAAAAATGGTGGATGTGAATACAGAAAATTTGATAAACACTGGTTTGATGGACAAAATGGTTAAATATTCAGAAACAGGGACAGGAGTGTCAGGGATAGGTATTGAGCTCAGAGAGCTCTACTCAAGACAAGCAACAAACAGCAAGGAGACCCCAACAACAGTCTCCAGTTTTCAAAAAATTAGGCACAGCCACCACTTAAGTGGCATCAATTGTCCCAGAGTTGAAATATTGAAATGGGGAGTTTAATGCAGCACATTGAAAAGTACACAAGCATTTAGTCTCCCCAGGCTGACACAGGGGTGGAAAATTCCTTGCGGATCCATGACTTGTTCATCTTGATAAACGTTAGTCTGTCTACACTGTCACTGGACAGCCACGTGCGCTTATCCGTCAGCACACTACCAGCAGCGCAGAAGACACATTCAGAGAGAACACTAGCTGCGGGGCACAACAAAATCTGCAAAGCATGAGTGGCGAGCTCAGGCCATTTTTTCAGTTTTGAAGCCCAAAATGCACAAGGGTCCAGTTCCACAGTCATGGCATCGATATTCAGCTGTAGATACTCCTGTACTATCCTCTCTAGGTGTTTACTATGTGCCTGACTTGCTCTCTCTTCTGGCGTTGCAAAGGATGGTCTAAAAAGAGGTGAAACGATTCTACAAAATTGCTGTTACCACATACACATGTTAACATTTGAGTGATGACGATTCAACATTTCCAGGGTCGGAAAGGTTGAACTGCGATATTCACTATGTGAACCACTGGTGTTTTGGGGAAAAGCAGTATTAAGATTGTCTAAAAGCTTCTGTTGATACTTTTGCATGCGTGCGTCCCTTTCCAGGGCAGGAAGCATTTGGACAAATTTACTCTTGTACTGGGGATCTAACAGTGTGGTAACACAGTAGTGGGCATTACTTCGAATTCTAACAATCTGAGGATCATGTTGCAGGTAGTGCAGCAAGAAGGCGCTCATGTGTCTTGCACATCCAGGAGGCCCAAGTCCTTGTTGTGTTGGTGGCAGTGGGGTAACATTCACGCTTGCTCCCTCTGCCCTCTCCCCCCAATCTCACACAACAGAAATGTGATCAACAGCAGAACAGATAGATGGCAGCACTCACCGGTCTCCAGGATCAATCCTTTATTTTAGATTTATTTTAGATAAATACCATTAAAACAGCATAAATTCATGCTCAGGGGTGCAGGGGGGAAGATGGATATTCCCCTAAAAAAAGCAAAGGGCCGTTTCACGCCGCACTCGGGCGCTTCTCCAGGCTATGACATGGTGTCATAGCCTGGAGAAGCGCCCGAGTGCGGCGTGAAACGGCTCGTTGCTTTTTTTAGGGGAATATCCATCCTTCCCCCTGCACCCCTGAACATTCACTCTGTAACCTGGAAGTGCACCACACGTGTCTAGGACGCTGACAGGAGTCAGAGGTAAATCACCAGCAGCTGTGTGAGCAGTGTGAGCTCCAGTCTGGAGCAAGGCCTGCAGAAAGGAGACTGAGGACAGCGAGCAGTGCCCGGCATCTACATAAAGTAAGAAATGTGATCAAGATCTCCCTCATCTGCTGAGTCTTTCATACCCATCGCCTGTTCGTCCTCCATTTCTCTCTCGGCTTCTGCATCTTCATCAACAATTTGGCTGCTACTATGCGCCCTCGTTGTTCCCTCTCCCCCACCCTCCCATGCCAGCCACCTCGGTGCTGCCAACCATCTTTACCTTTGAGATCTTGTTATCCCTTCCGCATACGCCTCCTCCTCCTCTTCCTCTTGGCCCACTACTTGACTCTGAATACTGGTTAAAGTGTGCTCCAGCATGTAGATGACCAGAATAGTCATGCTGATAATGGCATCGTCAGCGCTAAACATTTTAGTAGCCATTTCAAAACTCTGCAGAAGGGTGCAGAGGTTTTAGATCTGAGGCCACTACAACAGTGTGATTTTCTCCACCTCTGGATCGCGTTGACCCACGCTATACGTCATAACAGAAAGAAGAAGGTGGCCCAGCTTCTGTTCATGATGAATATCGACAATTCTTTATTAATTTCGCAGCACCTTACAAATTACAACATGGTTACATGGATCAGCAGGTAGATAACATGGCAGGTGGGTGCGGGCGTCTGGTGAGCAACACGTTTCGGACAAAGACAGGCTTGAGAAAGTGTATGTAAAATAAGAATGGGCAAATAGGGTCTTATCTTAATTACACACTGTCAGCTTATGATGTGGAATTGCTCACCTTGTCCAGTTGTGAGACCCACAACTGGTTAAAAAACCGATAAAGCAGCTGCTGCAGGGACCGCACTCCCACAGATAACCGTGGTCACAACATAGATTTACTTGGATGAAGTGCCTCACTGTCCGCGCTGCTGCTCCAGAAACAAAGGAACCAGGACACCTGGATGTCTGGATCGACTTATGCTTTTATTGTCCTACGCGTTTCGGAGCCACAAACCGAGCTCCTTCCTCACGGAAAGGATGTTCCCTGAGGAAGGAGCTCGGTTTGTGACTCCGAAACGCGTAGGACAATAAAAGCATAAGTCGATCCAGACATCCCAGTATCCTGGTTCCTTCGTTTCTAGAGCAGCAGCGCGGATAGTGAGGCACTTCATCAAAGTAAATCTATGTTGTGACCACGGTTATCTGTGGGAGTGCGGTCCCTGCAGCAGCTGCTTTATCGGTTTTTTAACCAGTTGTGGGTCTCACAACTGGACAAGGTGAGCAATTCATCAAAGGAAATCTAGGCTTGAGAAAGGACACATTATCCGAAACGCGTCACCCACCAGACGCCCGCACCCACCTGCCATGTTATCTACCTGCTGATCCATGTAACCATGTTGTAATTTGGAAGGTGCTGGGAAATTAATAAAGAATTGTCGATATTCATCAGAAGCTGGGCCACCTTCTTCTTTCTACTAATCCTTGGCTGTTAAGGATGCCGACCCGTGCACGCCGTGCCATTGGGTGGTGAGCTAAATCCCTGTTTTCTATATGTCATAACATAATGCACCAGGGCTTGTCGCTGCTGCCAAAGTCACTGCAACATGTGCAGATTGGAATTCCGTCATGTCGGCACATCGCTTCTCAGTCAGTGAATCAGCAGGCCGAAAGACTTCTGTAGCGATGCAAGTCGTTGAGCTGCAGGATGCGAACAGCGGAAGTGAGCACACAGCGACCGTACCCTCTGCAGAAGCGCATGTAGGCCAGGACAGTGGGCTAGAAATTGCTGGACGACCAGGTTCAAGACCTGAGCCATGCAAGGCACATTTGGCAACCAGGTTTGTAGCATTGTCGCACACAGCTTTCCCTGGCTGCAGGTTTAGTGGAGACAACCATTGATTAAACTCAATCTCCAGAGCTGACCACAACTCCTCAGATGTGTGACTCATATTTCCCCGACATTTTAATGTAAATACTGCCTGATGGCGTTGAGCCCTGCTGCCAGCATAGTAAGGTGGTGTTGTGGATTCCTTCTGCAGAGTTTGATTGCGTGTCACATTACCAGACAGGCTTTGGGCGCAGGTGGAGGACCTAGAAGAGGTGGAGGAGGCAGAATCAGTGGAGGAACTTCTATATACAGAGGTTTGACACACCACCAGTTGGGACGGCATAATTTTTACAGCAGCCCCTTCTCCTGCTATCACCATTGTCACCTAGTGCCCAGTCAGCGACATGTAAGGCCCCTGTCCATGCTTACTCGTACAGGTGTCTGTGGTGAAAGGCACCCTGTCACACTCACTCTCAAGGAAGTGATGATGTTGTGTGCAACATGCTGGTGTAGCGCAAGCACATCTTTCTTCGAGAAGTAGTGGCGACTGCGCATCTGGTACTGGGGGACTGCGATGGCCATAAGGTCTTAAAAATCCTCTGTATCCACCAGCAGGAAAGGCAGCATTTCCATAGCCAACAGCTTTCAGATGGTGAAATTCAACCTCTTAGCTTTGGCATGGGTAGGAGGAAACGGTCTTTTACTTGTTCACATCTGAGGGACCGAGGACTGGCTGCTGTGCTGAGACAGGGTTGAGTAGGGTGTCCCAGACAAACTCATGGACTGTGAGGGAGGTGCAAGCGGACATATTATGTTGTATTCATAAAAAAGTGGTGCTCTCGATGTCTGACAGTGCTCAATACCAGCAGGTGTTTCCACTTCCAAAACAGCCGACGACCTGTCAATCACACTGGCTGTTGCAGGTAAAGAGGTGGAAGTTCTGCGGCCGAAAGCCTGTGTGACACTGTCCCCACAATAACAGAGGATGAAGAAGATGCAGAGGCACTTGATGGAGCAGACAGTGGTTGCTGAGCAATGTTAACCTGGAAATGCTAGGCCAGGTCCTGTTCCAGACCCTGTGTCATGCATGCAGGCTGGGCCATTCAGCAGTTTTTGGTCTGGGACAATTGATGCCATTTTGCTGAGGTCTGACTCTTTGGGAAGAGAGCGGACTCTTTTTGGGGTCCCCTTGCTGTGTGGTACATGATTTGAGCAGGGCGTGACATGCCTATACCTGTGTCTCATCCTTCTTTTACTCCTCCACCTCTTTTCACTTAATGTAGAAAACTACTGCCACTTTTCCCTTGTAACTCATCCTTTTGTCATTTCAAAGTAAGTTTCACTCACCTCTGAAATTTTAGGTGAATGTTAACCACCTTCTATTTTGAAGTGCTTTGGAAGAGTGTGCAGGCTGGCACAGACCGTGTCTCCTGCACCCATGCTACACCATGAGACTATTTTATCAGAAAAAGAGGACGGTATCTGGACATCTTACCAGGCATCTACTCAAAACGACATTTGAAATCAAGCAAAACCGAGTATATCTATGCCTATATTTAGTAACAACCACTTAAGTTCACACAAGTGTATAAATGCAACAAAGTAAGTCTTTATTGACCATGAGGACAAATAATACATAATTCAGTGCAGTGGTATAAGATAACTAGTGTAACATCGGACAGTGCAATGATAGGAAAGGAGAAAGACACGGCAGTGGAGGGAGGAAAATTCCATGCTATGGCGAGCCTAGCAATTACTGTCGAGTCCCGATGGGGAGGGTGGGATATTGATATAAGGTAGTGAAAATCACTATACCAGTGCCATTCCCATCCACAACCTAAAGTGCAATATCAGTTACTAAGCTTCACCTACCCATTGTGATAGGATCCTCCTTCTTAACAGCACGTGTCACAGCCCCAACACGTGTTTCGCGTGTGGCTGCTTCATTGATATACTCAGGAAATGCTTAATAGACACACAAATGTGCTTTCATGAGACAGCAATTGTACAATAAATGCAACAATTGGTATATACAACATAAAAGCAAGTAGTCTCAAATAGGGATAGCAAAGAAGTTACTATTAGTATGTACTACCTACAAAAAGCTAAAGGCCCCCTCACACACGTCAATGTCGTCAGCAAACTGATCGTTGGTGATATTGACGGCTGGTTGTTATTATCGCTGGTTGATACACCATTTCACACGAGTCAATATCGCTGCAACGTCACGTGCAGCAGCGACATTGACAGCTATATTGATGCGTTACAGCCCCTTAAGAATCCCATATCATTGAAGTCTAACAATAAGGCTGATAAAAAAAATACCTGTTAAGTGCAGCAGCTACAAAAGTGATGTGACAGGTCAGTATTCTCAGGTATTTAGCCATATTGATTTATTTTACTCACTTATATAATGCTATTAATTCCACAGCTTTTTTTTACAAATGTGATCATCACTGTCTCTATTATGGCTCAGTCTAAATTGCCAATCAGTATGTCTTCTCAGTGTGGGAGTAACCTGGGGAGAACATATACACTCTTTGCTGATGTTGCTCGTGGTGGGATTTGCACCCAGAACCCAAGTGTTGCAAAGCAACAGTGCTAACCACTGAGCCATCATGCTGCCCTGTGGTATATTAAAGAAAAACTTTGAGCAGCACCAAAAAAACTGGGTGCAAAATCTGTCAAGCAATCCAATCCTTGCTGAATATATCACTCAAAAACGGCAGCAGCACTCTGCACTCTGCACAAAATCAGATCTTCAAATGCCTTTAATCAGGCCTACAGGGTGACCTGCGACGTTTCAGCCACCAAGTGACTAAACACTAGACAAAAGTCACTTGGTGGCTGAAACGTCGCAGGTCGCCCTGTAGGCCTGATTAAAGGCATTTGATGCCCTGTGGTATAGCTTTTTGCCAGCAGTGCAAACTTTTAGTTTAAGTACCTTCTTTGCTATCACTACTTGACACTTCTTACTACTGAGCTTTATAATTGTATTTACCACTTTTATTGTAGAATTGCTGCCTTGTGACATGCATATTTGTGTGACTATTTGTAGTAAAGGTGTTCCAGCATCATGTGACTGTGGGAGCAGGGAGAGATCTGCAGTTGGGGCCCGGGGCAGAGAAATCCTCAGTGATCGGACCATGGACCAGCTCACCTGTCAGAGCTGCAAAGTGAAACATCTAAGCTGCACACAGGGATTTAGCAGAGGAGAAACTGGTGACACTGCCCATACAAGGAGGAATAATGCAGGCACCTACATTTGGCTGCTTTCACATCAGCGTTTCTGGGCATTTGTGGCAGATCCGGCATTTTGCCACATCTGCCGCCTAGCGGAACACTTGCAGCGGGACTACGCTCGGCCTAATTCATTCCCTATCGGACCTGCAGATATGTGCGGCACTTGTTGTTTTGCAATTGCGGCGAGTCAAGAAAAAGCTGCTAGCAGCGGGTTTTGTCCATTGGCGCAAGTGCCAGATTGGCCGCACATGAACGCAAGTCCCATAGAGAATTAATTAGTGCAAACGCAAGTGTTCCATTAGACGGCAAATGCGTCAAAACTGCCGGAACTACTTCAGATACCAAGAAACACTGATGTGAAAGTAGCCTTATGGAGCTGACAGCTGATAATAAGTACGGTATCAATTTTGCTACAGAGAGATACATAGTACATGAGAATTGTCTTTTCCTAGTGAAAGTCTGATAGTAAAACATTATAATTAAATTGGAGACTGTAACAATTAACTGGCAGGTTCACAGTATACATATGGATGTGTAATGATTTATTAAGACTTCCAGTCAGAGTCTATTTGTACCATATATATATATATTTATGTGTGTGAATTAAAGTGTGTTTTTAAAAAGGGTAAAGGATTTCTATGAATACATTTAAAACAATACAGGCTGTAATTGATGGTTTACAAATAGTTCACGCCAAAAAACTGAGTAGTATTGAGTAACCATAATCCATTTAAGATGTTTGTGATCTACCGTATTTGGTCTCATCTGATCAGAGTACCTTCCTCCGCAAGGCATGCCAAAAAAGAATCAATTGCATAACTGACACAATACTGAAGCAGAGGTGCCTGAGTGATTATTATTTGGTCCATCTACGTTCTGTTATTTCTCAGTTTTCAGAACAAAAGAAAACATTCTGTCATCTGTGCTCTTTTCCATTCTAAAACCCAACACATAAATGAATCCAGATAGACCCCTATCCGCGATTCAGACAAATCTCCTCCACCGACGACCACTCACTATGAGGCAGATGAGAATATTTTGGACACCATCTGGTCTCTGTTCCAACAATGTCCCAGCATGTTAGGTATCTTTTTACAAGTGTGGATGACAACAGTTCTGTGAACACCTAAAAAAGATGGACACCATTGGAACAGATGCAAATATAGTCCAAAGCATTTCCCTCTGTCTCATTATAAAGAGTGATTCTGTTGCGGGGTTCATCTGAATCGCATTGTTTTGGGATTTATACAGAAACCCCGACGTAATTTCTCAGCATAGAACACAACAATGGGATATCAGCCTTAAGGCCCCGTCTCACACAACGATATCGCTACCGATATTGTTGAAACGTCATGGGTTTGCAGTCGTTGAGTGTGACATGTACAAACAATCAATGATAAGTCAGCTGATTGTTGATGATAGGTTAATGAACTGGACCTTAAACCAAGCGATGATCGTCCATCCAACCTGCAGCATTGGTGTGTGTGACAACTTGATAACGATGTTGATAACGACTTTGCCTTTTCTGAACTGAAGGACGTAGGCAATCAAACGACCGCAAGTATCGTTCACTTGTCGCGGATTCGTTGCTGCGTCGTTAAAGATATCTGTACGTGTGACACCTCACTAGCGATCAGTGAACGTAGTTCAAGCGATATAGGTCAAGTCAGATCGTTGATTGGATCGTTCGACCATTGGAGCGTTAAATGGGGCCTTAAAACTGGAGACAATCAACAAACTATAAAGTTATATACCCCAAAATCTTCCAAAGTTATTCCACATAAAATCAGCCCCTTCTCAGGTGTGTTATTTATCACTAGAAATATTGGAGGTCCTGACATTACTAGTAGAACAAAGTCTTTGGAAATGTGATGGCTCTACCCCTCAAATAGAAGCCGGTGAAATCTGTGACCCAAATCCAAATACACTCCTCCTTCTGGGCCCCATTTTACCTAAGCCACCACATGTATTGCATAACTGTAGTGGGGAGAGTCCGATTAACAACTAATGAAGCACAATCTGGGCACAATGCTTGGGCACTAAACTGGAATACTTGCAATCCTCCAGAAAAAATTGTGGTCCCAGGGGATACTAAGGCTGGTTTCACACTGCGGTTTTTCCTGATCAGGGTTCATCAGGTTTTGGGTGCCAAAACCAGGAGTGAAACTTGCAGAAAAAAAGTATAATTGAAAGATTGACACCTGTTCTGAGTTTTGGAGACTCTCCTGGTTTTGGCACCCAAACCCTGATGAACCCTGATCAGGAAAAAACTGCAGTGTGAAACCAGCCTTATAAAACAAATAGGGGCCATCTGCTTTTGTTGCATCTTTTATGCAACAGATCCATTGTTTGAATTATTTACGGTAGTTTTCTGATTTCTAAAAAAAAACAAAACAAAACTCCAAATGGAGGTATGAACACTAACACTTCTGATACAAAATACAATACATTTGTTAAATCAATAGCAACAGTGTAATTGCTTTTATAAAATTAATATTTATTTCAGTGGTGATATATTCTGACCTTTGTAATTAAGAAAAAAAGTTTTTTTTCATTAACTTAAAACACATTTGTTTAATAAATTGAAAACATATGATTTTAAATCTGCAAAACCCTCCAGCCCAAAATAGTTCAATCAAGAAAAATTGCACGATGTTTCAAAAATTAGATCATTGTAAAACCATGACATCTTTCAAACATTCGCTGCTCACAGGCACTATCCCTTTTGACTGCATACAATTGGAACAGCAGAAATCATTCAGTTACAAATGTTTTTGGCAGTATATCTTAATTCCTAAATATTACCTTTTAATGGATTTAAAAGCCAAATGGTGCATAAGACAAACATGCTCTACTGCCATAGAGATTGTAGATCTCTTTTACAAAATATTTGTATCTACTAAAAATCTCTGGATCACTACAGTCACATTGTGACTCATGGACACCCCAATTCCATAACTCCATGCTCCCAAACATCTTGATTTCATACCAAAAAAAAAAAAAAAGAAGTGCACTGCCACTATCTGGGATAAAAGCACATCTTTACTAATCCATCTAAAATACAGACAAACTGGATAAGAAACCACCTGGACAAAAACGTACACAATGCAATTCAATGATTTCCACAAGACGACGGTTGTACATCTAAAACTTAAAAAAAAACGTTCAGATATTACATGTTGGCAAAAAGAATCAATTTAGTTGGGGCTGTACAGAATTTGGCCACAACACACACTGCTTCTACAGCCAAAACTCACTAGGTGTTACATAACAGCACAATACAAGTGAATGGTGTTTGTGACCCTCAAGGGTAATGCGACCATGTAAACCATACTGGATTTTTGTGGCTTGCTTTTTACTTGTATTGAACTGTGTAAGGACAGTGCTGGCACCCGTGTCAAGGATGCCGATGTACTCACCATTCAGCTGTGTCTACAATCCTTGCTTTTGCATGCTCCTTAAAATGGAAGCATGTGCACTCGCAACCTCTTAAAGAGGTAGTACTCGCACTCTGTATGTATCCATAGCCAATGGCTGGAAAACACTTGGTACTTAAGGCACACTCTTCTTTGGGAGGTGACTGAGAGACAAGTTCATTCTGTTAGATGCATATTTGTTAGTTGTCAGGTCCTGTATCCTGTGCCTTTATCTTGTGCCTGTATATTGAGCCTACAAACCTGTCACTGTGTTTAAGTAACTGCCAGTACCTGCCATATCCCACAGTACCTGCCAGTAACTGCCATACCCACAAGTACCTACAGTACCTGCCAGAACTTGCAATACCTGCCTGAACCTGACGTACCAGCCTGAACCTGTTATCCTGCCAGTACCATCCACCCTCCCAGTACCTGACTGCCTGTTAGTACCTTCTTGCCTACCACTACCAACCTGCTTTCCTGTTCAAGCCATCCTGCCTGCATCTGGGTCCTTATCTGCATTCCTGACCTTTTGGTTCAGCTATTGCAGCACTGGTGACTGCCCTGGAGTGGCAACTCGAAGCTCTCTTCCAGCACACGCCTAACCACACTATCAGTAGCTCTAGTGAAGATGAGGTAGTTAAACTTTTCCAATGTAAACTTGGCCCTATAAAAGTGGGTTCACACCCAGCAACATGACAGTTTGCTCAGGACATGAACCCTGCTGACTCCACCTCATCTACGCTTATTACACTGCACAAGAACGCACAAACGGCAACAACAGGATCACATCCTGACCTATTTGAGGTCTGTGAATACCTAAAAATATACTCTGACATCGGCATTGGTGGTCCCTGCCTCAATTGTCCAGTCTGCATTCCACAGTTGGTTCTTCCTATTCCTTGTTCTGGACTTCATTTGTCTGCTTCTCCGTGGTCTGACGGCGACCTCAAGCAATGCAAAAGATTCATTAACCAGTGCATGCTACACTTTGAACTATTGTCTCACCATTGTACCACAGGTTGGGCAAAGTGACCTCTCTAATGTCTCATCTGGGAGGTTCCCTTGCCTGGATTAATCCCTTATGGAAAAGAAGTGACCCTTTTATCTCTGACCTTCAAACCTTCCTGGAGGCATTCTGCAATGTTTTCAATGAACCAGGATGAGCCAGCATGTTCTCTTCTCAAACTGTGTCAGGGTGGCCTTACAGTAGGGCAGTATGCTGTTCGTTTCAACACCCTTCCCTAAGAACTTGGCTGGAATAATGTGACACTGGTATCTACATTTTGGAAGGGCCTGTCCAGGAGAATCAAGAATGAATTAGCAGGCCATATTGTTCTCACCTCCGTAGATGACCTGGATTTCCTAGCTATCTGGATCAACCTCAGGTTCACAGAATACTTTACAGAGGTGAATCGAGAGAGGAGGTTGATGCGCCTTGCTCATCCCTTCCAGAGGTCAATTGTTCCACAGTTTTCAGCTTCCACACCTTCTACTGAACCCAAGCAAGTTGACCGAGTGAAGATGAGAAATAAGTGGAGATGTCACACCCACATAGGCCATATGACTGTCCAATAGATTTAATTACAGTTTTCTCACCTGTCACTGCCATTCATACTGAAACTCTTTGACCAGACCAATTGGAGGTATTGGTCTTCAGCTTTCATCACAATATTCTTTCAGGTTATTCCCCAGTACCCTTACTTATCTTTCCTTCCTTTGAATTTCACACTATGAGACTGTTCAAATAATTTTCCCTGCCAGTGGAGGTTGTGTATCGGTCTCCAGGCTCTTCCCATCAAGTCCTAGATCATTTTGCCACCTGGCTTCCACATTATCTATCCTACGACATCCCCATTCTCATCATGTGGGACTTTACCATCGATGTTCTGCTCTCCCCATCGGCAACTCATCTTCTTTCTCTAACATCCTTATTCGGCCTCTTACAGCTTGCTAATTCTCCTACACATGAAGACGGGAACAAGCTAGACCTAATCTTCTCCCAGCTTTGTTCAGTGCATGATTTCAAAAATTCCCCTTTCAGCTCTCTGACCACAACCTTCTTTCCTTCTCTCTCAAGAATTTTCTCCGCACCCAGTAAGCCCCCACTTATCACACATAGAAAAATATTCGAGCTATCACCACCCAGCAACCTTCAATCATCTTTAGCTCCCATCTCCTCCCACTCCTGTCCATACTCCACATTGTCCTATTATAAAAATACACTACAGAGCATTCTGGATGAAACTGCACCAGCTACATGCTAAAAGACCTGACAGACAATAGTAAGCCTGGCATATGCTACAAACGCATTTCCTTCAGTGCTGTTCCAGATGTGCCAAGTGTCTGTGGAGAAAATCACTTTAAGCAGAAGACTTCCTCCACTACAAGTTCATGCTCAAAACTTATAATTGTGCTCTTCATCTGGCGAAACAAACATATTTTACCACCCTCATCACATCACTGGCTAACAACCCAAAATGACTCTTCAAAACCTTCCACTCCCTCCTGTGCCCTAAAGTATAGGCCCCAGTCACCAACCTCAGTACGGATGATCTGGCCACTTTTTATTTACAAGAAATCAACTACATCTACCAGGATATTTCTTCACAATCCCCTCAGAGCCTGATTCCCCCTCCCTCCACTAACCATTAACCATTAATAAGCTGTTTCACATATCTCATAGTGTGTAGTGTTGCAGCGGGTATACTCTTTAATTCTCATGGTTTTCTTGCTGGCACCTTCACATTAATGTGATGCCTGTCTTTCTTTAATTATTAGGGTAATTTTTCTGTCTAGCTGCTTCACCAATGCCTCTGCCTTATGCCAGTAATTACACTGGTTGCCCATCCACTACAGCATACAATACAAACTTATCTGTAGAATTAAAGAAAAAATGGAACTCACAAGGTCTTTACCTCATAAAAGTCTCTTTATTTTCTTTTATTAAAATGACATGCGATAGCAGGTGGACAAGCACAGCATAGTATCAGGATCTTGATACTCTGCTGTGTTTGTCCACCTGCCATCACAGGCGAAGACCTAGTGAGTACCATTTTTTCTTTAATTCTTGAATGAGCACCAGCAGTATGCCTCTTTTTTCACTCACACAACACTCTAAAATACCATGTCTGTCTGCCCAGAATATCTCTCTCTTAAAACAGATTGGTGCAGAACTTGTTTCTTCTATTTTATTTCTGTATAATACAAACTTATCTATCTCACCCACAGAGCACCCCATAGTTCTGAACCCCCTATATCTCATCCCTCATTTCTGTTTATCACCCTACATGTGCCCTCCATTCTGCAATTGATCTCACATTAATATCACTCATAATTCAAAGCTCATACCACCACTCCAAGATTTCTCTGATACTGTGCCTGTGCTCTCAAATGCACTACCCCAAACATTACGAACAATTTCTAGCCCCCACATTTTTAAGCCTATCACTGTGCCTGTGCTTATCACTTCAACTCCCTAATCTAACTTTCCCCTCTTTCCTGATCCATCCTTCTAAATGTTAAACACACACTGCTCCTTTCTACTCATCTATCTTCACATCCTCCCTAAAACTAATAGCACTTAAGAGTATATAGACAGTACTGGCTGATGACCAGAGCATGTGACCTCATACGAAAAACCCCAATTTGTCATAATGATGGCTGAACAAGACCTTACAAGCACGTGCTACCTACTGGGTCCCCCTATTGTTATGGAAATCAATATATATCAATATATGAAAATGTCCAAAGATTTATCAATGTGCTTGTATCCTGTATTTTACTGCATATCTAGCATATACACTGTTTGCAGAATTATTAGGCAAATGAGTATTTTGATCACATAATACTTTTTATACATGTTGTCCTACTCCAAGCTGTATAGGCATGAGAGTCAACTACTAATTAAGTAAATCAGGTGATGTGCATCTCTGTAATGAGGAGGGGTGTGGTGTAATGGCATCAACACACTATATAAGGTGTGCTTTATTATTCGGCAAATGCCTTTCCTTAGGCAAAATGGGTCAAAACAGAGATTTGACGGGCTCTAAAAAGTCCAAAATTGTGAGATGTCTTGCAGAGGGATGCAGCCAAACATTTGAAGCGTGATCACCGAACAATCAAGTGTTTCATGGCAAATAGCCAATAGGGTTACAAGAAGTGTGTTTGGCAAAAAAGGCGCAAAATAACTGCCCATGAATTGAGGAAAATCAAGCGTGAAGCTGCCGAGATGCCATTTGCCACCAGTTTTGCCATATTTCAGAGCTGCAACTTTACTGGAGTATCAAAAAGTACAAGGTGTGCTATACTCAGGGACATATCTAAAGGGTTGAGAATGCGCAAATAGGGTCTTATCCTTTATAGACAGGTGTGAAATGATAATATTACTATTGCTCACCTTGTGTGGTTGTGTAGCACACAACCAGCGTAATCACTCAAAACATACAGCTGCTGCAGGGGCTGTACTTCCACAAGATGCGGTGCTTTAATCACAAGGTTTTTGGATGAAGTACCTTTATGTCCGCGCTGCTGCCAGGAAGATATAGATACTGAACATCTGGGTACTGGTGATATAGATTTATTTACCAACGCATTTCGGAGCCACGTACCGAGCTCCTTCCTCAGGTTGTTCCCTGAGGAAGGAGCTTGGTACATGACTCCGAAACGCGTTGGAAAATAAATCTATATCACCAGTACCCAGACGTTCAGTGTCGTTGGTGTATCTATATCTTCCTGGCAGCAGCGCGGACATAAAGGAACTTCGTCCGAAAACCTTGTGATACTCAGGGACATGGCCAAGGTAAGGAACGCTGAAGAACAACCACCTTTGAACAAGAAACATTAGATAAAACATCAAGACTGGGCCAAGAAATATTTTAAGACTGATTTTTCAAAGGTTTTATGGACTAATGAAATGAGAGTGACTCTTGTTGGGCCAGATGGATGGGCCAGAGGCTGGATCAGTAAAGGGCAAAGAGCGCCACTCCAACTTAGATACCAGAAAGGTGGAGGTGGAGTACTGGTATGGGGTGGTATCATCAAAGATGAACTTGTGGGACCTTTTCGGGTTGAGGATGAAGTGAAGCTCAACTCCCGGACCTACTGCCAGTTTCTGGAAGACAACTTCTTCAAGCAGTGGTACAGGAAGAAGTCGGTATCGTTCAAGAAAAACATGATTTTCATGCAGGACAATGCTCCATCACATGCATCCAACTAGTCCACAGTGTGGCTGGCCAGTAAAGGTCTAAAAGAAGAAAAAATAATGACATGGCCCCCTTGTTCACCTGATCTGAACCCCATAGAGAACCTGTGGTCCCTCCTAAAATGTGAGATCTACAGGGAGGGAAAACAGTACACCTCTCGTAATCAGTGTCTGGGAGGCTGTGGTGGCTGCTGCACGCAATGTTGATCGTAAACAGATCAAGCAGCTGACAGAATCTATGGATGGAAGGCCGTTGATTGTCATCATAAAGAAAGATGGCTATATTGGCCACTAATTTTTGTTTTTGCATGTCAGAAATGTTTTTTCTAAATGTTGTGCAGTTATATTAGTTTACCTGGTGAAAATAAACAAGTGAGATGGAAATATATTTGTTTTTTATTAAGTTTCCTAGTAATTCTGCACAGTAATAGTTACCTGCACAAATAGATATTCTCCTAAGATAGTCAAATCTAAAAAAAAAAAAACACTCCAACTTCCAAAAATATTAAGCTTTAATATTTATGAGGCTTTTGGGTTGATTGAGAACATAATTGTTGATCAATAATAAAAATAATCCTCTAAAATACAACTTGCCTAATAATTCTGCACACAGTGTATGTGTCTCTTTAAGTACCTGCTTTTAATAAGATGTTATTCACTGCAAGTTATAGAATGTATGTAGATCAACTTACATAGATCAAGTCTACCATGTTTTACTTAGGCTGGCTTCACACTACATTTTTACCATCCTGTTCTGTTTGCATATGACAGAAACAGAACAGGATCATTTTTGCCCCCCTTTACATCTATATGGGGCCGGATTGACCCTATTTGGCCATCCGGTTTTGTGAATCCAGGGAAGAATTTGTTTGTGTCCTGTTTTTCACCGGTCCCAAAAACGATGTCTGCATCATTTTTGGGGTCCGGTGACAAAACAGGACAGAAACTAATCCTGTCTGCTCCGACACACTTAGCATGGGGGCCTATGAGCTGGATCCAGGAAACAACAGAATCGTTTCTCAGATCCGGTTCCATGGTAGAATGCATGCGCAGAACAGGAGCACTGCTCTGTACCCTTGGGTACATCTATATAATATCACTTCAGCAGTGTAACTATATACACTGCTAAAGTGATATTATATAAAGGGATGGTTAAAAATAAAAAATCATAATTTCTCACCTTTCCGGCAACTCCCGAGTGGCCCGCACTGAATACATCTCCCGGCAGTTCGAGGACCTTGCATGATATCACTGGGAGGGGTGGGGCAACCCTATCACATAATCGCATCAGTGCACGGGGTTTTAAATCTTTAAATCGCGCTGATGAGGTCATGTGATTGGGTTGCCCCGCCCCTCCAGGTGACATCATGCAAGGTCCTCGAACTGCGGGAAGATGTATTCAGCGCGGGCCACTTGGGAGTTGCCAGAAAGGTGAGAATTTATGATTTTATATTTTTAACTATCCCTTTAATATCACTTAGCAGTGTATATAGATACACTGCTAAAGTGGTAATACACAGCGCTGACAGCACTTGTCACAGGCTCGGCTCCCCGCTGGTCTTTCTGTGTCCGGATACCGGATCGGACACAGAAATGGAATCTGGAGTTGCCAATCCGGTGCTGTCCATTCCTGTTAGTTGGATCCTGCAAAAAAACAAGATCCAACAAACAGGAACAAAAACGTAGTGTGAAGCTAGCCTTACAAGGCAGCATGTTCCATAATATTAGATAATGAAGGAATGTGATGATTCAATAAAATCAATAAAATTAAATGATGCATTAAATCAAGCATGAATACGTATTTAGAATAGATTTGCATAATCCAATCAGCTTGCAGCTATTAGTGACCAATGATTAGTTAAATTTATTATACTCTAAACAAGTAATGAATGATCTTATTCTGGGGTTACCAGAATTGTCTTTATAATTTCATGTGTTTCCTAAGTAAATTCAGAATTTCTTAGCATCTTAGACTCGTCTCAGGTGTCTGTTATTGTCACTGCACGCGTGCATTATCATCTAAGATTTGGCTGCAGACGGACTAAGGTGGATACTCATGATTGAGGAGTCCACAACACTATGTCCCTATAGACTGTAAGATTTCGAGCAGGGCCCTCACCCCTCCTGTAATTGGTGAACTATATATTATTTTGTAGTATAATTTTTGTCTGCTCATTACCCTCGCTTAATTATAAAGTGCTGTAGAATATGTTGGCACTATATAAATAAAATGTAATATTATTTATTATATTACAGTATTTGTTTTTTATTACTATGGCAGCAGGTTCATTGACAATGTCAATCAATCATAGATGGGTGAGGGGTGCAACAGCCAATCAGAGACACTCAAATCCAGGGATGGTGTAAAGACAGTCCGCGCTGCTTTAAATAATGTCACAAGTCTTTAGGTAAAAGACCCCCCTTCTTTATTTCCACCTACGCGTTTCAGTGCCACTCCGGGTACCGTCATCAGGGTATATCAGAAGGGGGGTCTTTTACCTAAAGACTTGTGACTGATTATTTAAAGCAGCGCGGACTGTCTTTACACCATCCCTGGATCTGATCATCTTTACACGTGCTACGTGGCGGTAGAGGTCCTGCAGCAGCTTATAAACTACATGCAATAAAAACTAGTTGTGGGTGCACACAACTAGACCGGGTGAGTGCACCTCTTTTTGATCTGAGTGTGGAATCAGTGTCATATTGATAGGGCACTATTGCGCCTCGCTTGTCTCCTTTATCTTTTTCTATAATCAGAGACACTGTCACAGAGAATAGGCATCTGTGATTGGCTGTTGGAGCCATGCAGTGAATAATCAGGAAGTTAATGAGAGGGCCAACAGTACAAGCATGTAGTACTTGGTAAGCATAACCCTGCTGTTTAATCACTGTTTTGTTTATTTTTACAGCCCCCAGCCATACCCAAACCCCAACAACAACACAGACTTCTCAGGAAAGTTTGTGTTCGTGATCCATGACCAAACACTAGGTGTTTTGTATAGACCCTGACTTTACACTTTGGGCTCTCCCATCACTACTCCTGAGCGCAACTGTTCTTTTGGCAACCAAGAGTTGTTGGCGATTAAAATGGATCTGGAAGAGCGGTGCTATCTACTGGAAGGAGCTGCGACACTTCGGGTGGCCTCGGAGTTCCAGATATTGCAGCCTACTATACAGCCATATCCCTGGATGTTGCTAAATCCTGGTGGACTGGAGCTCCTACCTTTCTTTGGCTTCAAATAGAAACCTGGCTGGCCCCACGCAGGTCCCCATGCCTCCTCCTCGAAATTAATCTCCTCAAGTACCTAGCCCCTTCTAATCACCTGTGATCGATGCCCGCGGTTCTCAAGATGTGGTCCAGCCTAGCCAGGTCACATCTGCCATTTCTCTTTCGCTACATTACGCTACAAGCAGTGGAGGCCTTGATGGACGACATCTCCCTGACCTCCTGGAGAGAGGGGGGAGCCTCCTTATTGGGGGACCTATTAAGTCAGGGCCAACTTTTGCCCTTTGACATCCTGGCGGTCAGGTTCTCCCTCCCTTCGGCTGCCTTATTCACCTATCTTCGTCTATATCACTTTTTGAAGACGGTTTCTTTCCCGGTTTTTGACCTCTCTAGGGTTAGCCTCCCTTTACAAGCCTTCTTTAAGCAAACAGGTCCTTCCTGCCAAGGGGTAACTATTATATTCAAGGCACTCCATTCCTTGCGCTCCACAATCAAATTACATACATGCTCAGGTGGGAGTCTAGATTGGGCTTTGTGGCCTCCTTGGAGCAGTGGCGAGCGGCCTCTGGCCATGCCGCTTACTACTCGGCTTGGAACAATAAGATTATGCTGGATTGGTATCTTACCCCGGCCCGTATAGCCAGATTTGGGACAGCAGGCCCCACTACCTCACCGCACTGCTGGAAAGGTTGTGCTGCAATTGGTTCCGAAACCCATGTTTGGTGGGACTGCCCGCGGCTCAGACCATTTTGGAATGGTGTTGAAACCCTTATCGCTTCTGTGACGGGCCTCCCGTTTAAATTACATGTCCCCCTTGCGCTATTGGGCCTGGATTTGTGATACATTCCCTTCCATCCTCAGGCCTATTATAACAAATGTTCTCATTGCGGCCCGGATGGCTGTTGCTGCACACTGGAAATCACCCGAGTGCCCCACTCTGTCAGAGGTGATAACCCCGCTGAATCAACACTTTTTGTATGAAGTTATGTTATTGCAAAATCTAAAGCAGGGAACGAAAATTTTGAATTGGTGGGACCCCTGGTCGTCATCCCCACACAATACAGTCACTATCCCTGAATGATGGCCCTAGGGATCGAGAGAGCCAAATTGCACTTTGTATCCTATTTGGGTTCATTGACATGTACTCATTGTATCTTACTCTGTACTCCGCTTGATTTACTGTTGTGATGCTGAATTCCTCTCCCCCCGCTCCTCCCCTTTCTCATTGTCCTCCATAATAATATTTTGACCATTGGAGGTCCTATAGGACCGTGTTTGTCCTGTTTAATTTGTCTCTCTGTACCCCACAATTGAAACCCTTAATAAAAATGTATTGGTTTAAAAAAAAAGAAAGCTTATACACGTGGATTCCTCAAAACAAGGTATCTTGTCAATGAGGGAAATGTTGGATTGTCTAAGAAAAAGTATCAGATATCAAGATTTTGTAGCAGAGGCTTTAGAAATGTGATGGAACTGCAGTGGGGATTCCTCTAGCATGTTCTGTTGCTAATATTGTTTTCAGAGTCTTTTAAAAAAGATATATGTATGCTTTTTCTGACCTGTTTATAAAGCATATCTGACATTACATGATATATATTGACAAAGTAGAAAAAACTGCAGCACTCAATCCTGTCAGTGTGTACAGGTGCAACGCCATACACAATACTTACAACTCTAAGGAAAGCTGCACTCTGCTGTACTAATCAGAAAATAAAAAAAATGTCTGCAAAGAAAAATAGAGATACTTAGTTTTAAGAATATGTCCAAAACGATAAACCGCCCAGTCACCACATTGAGGTGTATCTCTTCGACCAGGTCCCTAACTCTTATTTCCAGCCTCTACCTCGATTAAAAACCTCCTTAATTATGGGCAAATTAGAGAAAACTGACAGCAGAGACAATAGCACAGTGCTCTACAAGGGCGGGGAAAGTGCTATACAGTTGTGGCCAAAAGTATTGACACCCCTGCAATTCTGTCAGATAATACTCAGTTTTTTCCTGAAAATGATTGCAATCACAAATTCTTTGGTATTATTATCTGCATTTAATTTGTCTCTAATGAAAAAACACAAAAGACAATGAAGCAAAAAGCAAAACATTGATCATTTCACACAAAACTCCAAAAATGGGTCGGACAAAAGTATTGGCACCCTCAGCCTAATACTTGGTTGCACAACCTTTAGCCAAAATAACTGCGATGAACCACTTCCGGTAACCATCAATGAGTTTCTTACAATGCTCTGCTGGAATTTTAGACCATTCTTCTTTGGCAAACTGCTCCAGGTCCCTGATATTTGAAGAGTGCCTTCTCCAAACAGCCATTTTTAGATCTCTCCACAGGTGTTCTATGGGATTCAGGTCTGGACTCATTGCTGGCCACCTAAGAAGTCTCCAGTGCTTTCTCTCAAACCATTTTCTAGTGCTTTTTGAAGTGTGTTTTGGGTCATTGTCCTGCTGGAAGACCCATGACCTCTGAGGGAGACCCAGCTTTCTCACACTGGGCCCTACATTATGCTGCAAAATTTGTTGGTAGTCTTCAGACTTCATAATGCCATGCACACGGTCAAGCAGTCCAGTGCCAGAGAAAGCAAAGCAACCCCAAAACATCAGGGAACCTCCGCCATGTTTGACTGTAGGGACTGTGTTCTTTTCTTTGAATGCCTCTTTTTTTCTCCTGTAAATTCTATGTTGATGCCTTTGCGCTAAAAGCTCTACTTTGTCTCATCTGACCAGAGAACATTCTTCCAAAACGTTTTAGGCTTTCTCAGGTAAGTTTTTCAAAACTTCACCCTGGCTTTTTTATGTCTCCGGGTAAGAAGTGGGGTCTTCCTAGGTATCCTACCATACAGTCCCTTTTCATTCAGACGCCGACGGATAGTACGGGTTGACACTGTTGTACCCTTGGACTGCAGGGCAGCTTGAACTTGTTTGGATGTTGGTTGAGATTTTTTATCCACCATTCTCACAATCTTGCGTTGAAATTTTTCGTCAATTTTTCTTTTCCGTCCACATCTAGGGAGGTTAGCCACAGTGCCATGGGCTTTAAACTTCTTGATGACACTGCGCACGGTAGACACAGGCACATTCAGGTCTTTGGAGATGGACTTGTAGCCTTGAGATTGCTCATGCTTCCTCACAATTTGGTTTCTCAAGTCCTCAGACAGTTCTCTGATGTTATTTCTTTTCTCCATGCTCAATGTGGTACACACAAGGACACAGGACAGAGGTTGAGTCAACTTTAATCCATGTCAACTGGCTGCAAGTGTGATTTAGTTATTGCCAACACCTGTAAGGTGCCACAGGTAAGTTACAGGTGCTGTTAATTACACAAATTAGAGAAGCATCACATGATTTTTCTAACAGTGCCAATACTTTTGTCCACCCCCTTTTTTATGTTTGGTGTGGAATTATATCCAATTTGGCTTTAGGACAATTCTTTTTGTGTTTTTTTCATTGAAGACAAATTAAATGAAGATAATAATACCAAAGAATTTGTGATTGCAATCATTTTCAGGAAGAAACTGAGTATTATCTGACAGAATTGCAGGGGTGTCAATACTTTTGGCCACAACTGTACATACAGTGTGAACCCATATTACAATTCAAAAAAAACTGCAGCACTCAATCCTGTCAGTGAGAACAGGAGCAATGTTAACCACAATAATTACAACACTAAGGATAGCAGCACTCTGCTGTATTAATTAGAATATAGATTTTTTTCTCCTAAGAAAAATAGAGACACTTAGCTTTATGAAGCTTTGCCCATAAATGAGGAGATTTTAACCCAGACAGAGGCTGAAAATGAAAGTTAGGGACCCGGTCTAAGAGATACACCATGACGTGGTGACTGGGCGGCTTATCGACATGGCCTTATTCATAAAGCTAAGTATCTTTTTAGCATTAAGAACTACCGGTAAGTATTTTCTTAGCAGAAATATTTCTATATTCTAATTAATACAGAAGAATGCCACTTTCCTTATTGTTATAATTATTGTGTTTGGCGTTGCACCTGTGCACACTGACAGGATTGAGTGCTGCAGTTTTTCTGAATTGTAATATGGTTTCACACGCAATGTAGTGCACTTTCCCCGTCCTTGTAGCCCATTGTGCTATTGTCTCTGTTGTCACTTTTTTCTAATTTGCCCATAAATCAGTAGGTTATTAACTGAGATAGAGGCTGAAAATGAGAGTTAGGGACCTGGTCTAAGAGATACACCACGATGTGGTAGTTTATCGATATGGCCATACTCCTAAAGCTAAGTATCTCTATTTTTCTTAGCAGAAATATTTCTATATTCTAATTAATCAGCTGAGTGCCACTTTCATTAGTGTTATATGTTGACAATGTGTTCGCCATGTGGGATGGGACTTGTGAAGAATTCAACAGCTTTGTAAGACATCTAATTACCTCAAACACAATTAACATGTCAATCACATCATGTTTTGGAGGTAATACATTGGAATTTTTAGCTGTAAAACTCGAGATTAAAGCCACGTTACACACACAGATATCTGTCCAGATATTGGTGACAGATCTCTGGTTGCAGTGAAATCATGGACACATTGTTACATTTGTACACAGCCACAAAATGCAACAATGTGTCCATGATTTCACTGCAACCAGAGATCTGCAAACAATATCTGGACAGATATCTGTGTGTGCAACGTGGCCTTAAGAATTGTAAAATCAATTCAAATGTGAAGTGAAGAAAACCGACAGCTATCAACTCCCACCTACATTACAATAGTATCCATCCAAACCACACAACAAGAGCATTATCTTTCAACCAATTTTTAAGATTATGATAAGTAAAAAATGATGATGACGGTTTCATGAAACATTCAGAAGAATTAAAAATTAGATTTCTTGATAGGGTCTATCCCAATAATTTGAAGATTCCTTCAACAAAGATAAATCTCATTCAAGATCAGAACTGATTAATAAAACGCACCAAACTTGAGAAAGACGCTAATTCTAAAAGATTTACGTTTACCTTCAAATTTAGTCCTATGGATAAACAAATCAGAGTCATATTAATAGCCACTGTGATATATTAACTTGCGATAAAATTTTGAAACAAATCGCATCAAATAAACCATAAATTGCCTACAGAAGAAGTAATGATTTAAAAGGCTTGTTACTGCAAAATAGACTGAAAACTCCCTCTAATTGGTTGAATAGATTACAACCTATGGATGATAGCAAATGCGGACAGTGCTCTTTTTGCCAATTTCATGTATGTGTTAAGCCTATCAAAATAGGATAATCCTCACTTTATACCAACCCAATAATATTTCATGCAAAACAAACAATGTAGTGTATACAGTATTCTTCCCCTGTGTTAGGTACTATATTAAAAAAAAATTAGTCCAGGATACATACATTTTAGGGAGCATTATAACTTAATTACCCCAATTCTAACGCATCGGGTATTCTAGAATATGTATGTAGGTTATTTATGAAGATTTAAGAATAATGCAATGAGCGATCAGTAAGGCACCATCTCACTTGGCGACGCTCCAGCGATCCCGACAACGATATGACCTGGTAGGGATCGCTGGAGTGTCACTACGTGGTCGCTGGTGAGATGCCAAACAGTCAGATCTCACCAGCGACGCAGCAACAATATGGCGGTTGTTGGGACCCTTTCATTCTATGACATTGTATGGAGGTCGTTAGTTGTTGTCCCGCGCAGCTTGTCGGGGAATTTGAATCCCGGTCGCCATATCGGAATATCCATAACTTGGGTGCTCCAATAGGGTGGTCGGGGTACTTCAGCTGCGAGCAGCTGGGAGATGACCGGCTAGCGCCGGCTATCTCCCGGCTGTGTCACTGCTGACCTCCGTGTGGCAGGAGATGACCCGCGGCTACCGTCGGGAATCCCTACCAGGTTGTATTGTTGTAGTGATCGCTGGAGCATCGCCAAGTGGGACGGTACCATCATTCTGACATGATCAGCGATCTCACAGCGGCCTGGTCGCTGCGGCGTGTCACACT
This sequence comes from Allobates femoralis, assembly GCA_033576535.1. Lineage (NCBI taxonomy): Eukaryota > Metazoa > Chordata > Amphibia > Anura > Aromobatidae > Allobates > Allobates femoralis. The sequence goes on along the minus strand of JARQOC010000005.1, from coordinate 401,244,124 downwards.
AGCGCCGGTCGGGGTACTTCTGCTGCGAGCAGCTAGGAGATAACCGGTTAGCTTCGGTCTTCTCCCAGCTGCGTCGTCACTGACCTCTGTGCGGCAGGAGATGACAGTAGCGGTGACGTGGGTGGTTCAAATCCCACGCCAATTCGCAGCTGGACTGTGCCTGTCGCTGATTGGTCGCGGACAGCCGGGCGTGACCAATCAGCGACGCGGGATTTCCTTTACAGACAGACAGACAGAATTAGACGATTATATAGTAGGATAAGAAAGGGTCCCCTAAAAATAATAAGAAAGGGTCCCCTAAACTCATAGGGAAGAGAATAGCAGTGAACATAATAGCAATCCTAATGTCCTGACTTTTGTTGGACTATTGAGGGCTAACCTTTCACCTCGGGGAGGTAACCTGTAAAAATGTATATTGCAAACAGAATTTTAGAAAGTACAGCGCTCAAGATAATCTGGGAATGAATGACAGGAATGATCTTTCAGTTTTCCTAGATAAGCTTTTTGTTGCACCTGTCTTAATAATTTAATCATCTTTTATTTTATATGACTATCATGTGTGACAATACACTCGGGGTTCACCTTTGCTGGGGCCAAAGGGCACGTATTTTTCGTGTGTCACTCAGTCCGACAGCACAGAATTAGGTGCCATTGTGGCGAAGCCCACGTCAAATTTTTTTCTGAAAAATCCAATAAACAATATGAATGAAAGGGATTGCATCTTTATTAACCCCTTGACCATGGTCGATGCGTTAATAAAGATGAAGTCCCTTTTTATAGGTTTGTTTAATTGATTTTTCAGAAAGATTTTGACGTGGGCTTCGCCGTATTTGTGTATGTCAGCCGGATACAGCAGGCGGCAACGGGCTGCCACCAACCCCAGGTGCCTATCTGTACCTGGCCGGACACCACAATATAGGGGAGCCCCTTTTTTTTTAATTATTTCATGAATTTCATGAAATAATAAAAAAAAATGTGTTGGGCTCCACGCTATTTCTATGTCCAGCCAGGTACAGCTAGGCAGCTGGGGGCTGGAATCTGCAGCGCAGGGAGGCCCAAGCCGTCTGGACACCCCCCGCTGCGAATGGCTGCCCCAGAAAATGGCACGTTCATTGAAGCGCCATTTTCTGGCGCTGAACCCAACTCTTCCAGGGCCCTGGTGCGGTGACTCACTGGGTAATAAAGGGGTTAGGGCAAGCTTTGTATTATCAGCTGGCCCTAAGCCCGAAATTCATGGCGGTCACGCCAATAGTTGACATTACCCCCATGAATTTCTAGTGAATTTTTTAAAAAAACACAACACAGAGAAAAAATATTTTTATTTGAAAAAAAAAAACAAAAAGACACTTAGGGACTCCAACTTTATTTTTAAAAAATCCTCTTCCGTCCGACGTAGTCCAATCCAGGTTCTTCTTTAGCTCTGCTACATCTCTGGTAGAGAACCTCCACCAGAGATGTAGCAGAGCTGTGCACCCTGGGAAAGTTCATGTGAGTTCATGCAGGCAAGCATGAACTCACATGAACCCTGCCAGCACTGCTACTTCAAATGAACAGCTGACCTGAGTCAACTGTTCATTTGAAAATCCAGGTGGGAAGGTCAAAAATAGAAAACCGGATTAAAAACCGGATTGCCCCGGTCCTGAGCGATCCGGGGCCATAGAGCCCCATGTTATGGGGCGCCGGATTCCACCGGAGCGGGGCAATCTGGGAGAATCCGGTTTTCAGTGATAACTGCAGTGCCTTGCGGCCGCCGCCGTTCTATACGGCTGCAGTCGCAAAGACACAGGGAGGAAGAAAGACGGCGGGCAGGATGCGCAGAGGACGGTGAGTGAACACCGGTGACCCCCCCCCGCTCCCGAACAATAGTGACAGCCTCTGCTGACAGCGGGATCCTCCGCTCCCCCCCAATCCTAAGTTAGGATAGGGTGGGGAGGCGGTGGGGGGAGCGGAGGATCCAGCTGTCAGGCAGCAATGAAGCTGTCAGCAGCTGTCAGCATTGTTTAAAAGCCGGCGGCTTTTTACCACTGGCTTTTAAACAATGCAATGGGAATTGCAGGTTTTTCCTCTGCTGCAAGACCTCTTTATAGGGTCCAGCAGCAGAGGAATTGCATTCCCCATTGATTTACATTGTACTCGTTACTTTGCGAGTAATCGCTAGGATACTCGCAGGGTAACGAGTAGAGCGAGTACCCTACTATTCGCCGAGTAACGAATAGTAGCGAGTGAACTTGCTCATCCCTACTGTCTAAGACTATTGGTTTCATTGATCCACCTCACCAGACATAACCATGCTGACCTTGTGATATTCCAAACAAATAAGTATACACAGTTTATCAAGTATCAACAATTATCAAGTTATCACATATACCACAGTAAGAGTCCTTTCACATCAGCGTTTTTCGCTGATCGCAGCAGTTGCGGTGAAAAAACCGCAACTGCCGCGATTACTGCATAACGGCCACGATCGCGACACACTTGCGGCAAGCCCCATACAATGTCTATTGGGCTTGCGGTAAGTGTGCGGCAGGTGCGGTTTCGGCACTTGCGGCAGGTGCGGCCGTGGAAAAACCGCCGTATGCCGCGTTTTTTTCACGGCCGCACCTGCCACAAGTGCCGAAACCGCACTTGCCGCACCTGCCGCAAGCCCCATAGACATTGTATGGGGCTTGCCGCAAGTGGACCGCGAGTGCGGCCGTTATGCGGTAATCGTGGCAGTTGCGGTTTTCTCACCGCAACTGCCGCGATTAGCGTAAAACGCTGATATGAAAGCACCCTAAGGGCCCTTTCACATCAGCGTTTTTCGTAATTCGCGGCAGATGCGGTGAAAAAACCGCATCTGCCGCGTTTGCCGCATAACCGTTCCACTTGCGGCGCGGTTGCGGTTTTTCCCATAGAAAGTATAGGGGGACTTGCGGCAGATGCGGCAAGTGCGGTTTTGCACTTGCGGCAGGTGCGGCAGAGAAAAAAACCGCGGTCAGCCGCGTTTTTTTTTCGCTGCCGCACCTGCCGCAAGTGCAAAACCGCACTTGCCGCATCTGCCGCAAGTCCCCCTATACTTTCTATGGGAAAAACCGCAACCGCGCCGCAAGTGGAACGGTTATGCGGCAAACGCGGCAGATGCGGTTTTTTCACCGCATCTGCCGCGAATTACGAAAAACGCTGATGTGAAAGGGCCCTAACTTGTGTTACTTTAGATTTGGGCAAAATAAAAACCATATTATTTTTTCATTGTGGTCCTAGTCTTGTAACAACTTCCCTCTGTAAGGACTCTGATGCCACACCATACATAACATTAGCATTAAAGAAATACAGTATCTACCTCTACTATTAATAAACATAAAATGCTTAAGTTCATTTACCGTGCTGTCAAAACTTGAAGTAGTTCTTTCCTGTGTTTCACTCTGAGCTTGTTGGTTTTGAATCTAGGATCATCTATGAGTTCAGAAAGATCTGTAATCTAAATAAATATCAATAATTGAAACCAATAAATAGAAAGAAATACATTGTTATACTTTTTTCCATAACTTCCATGTAACAAAAAATAATATAACGTATAAAGATATTACATATTGTGCTTGAGAGACAACAAAGTAGCAAAAAGTCACATTACATCATAAATTCACTATAGAATTAATATTAGCTATACAGTTCAACTCCTTCTTGACCAGGCAATTTTACATTTTTTGCACTTTTAGTTTTAATTACCATTCTTGCAAGAGCCATAACTTTTCTATTTCAGTGTATGAGGTGCAGGGCTGCAACTAGGAATTTCAGAGCCCCTCACTGGCAAAATTTTGGGGTCCCCCTGAGACACTGCCCAGGCTCTGCCTCCACCCCAGCATACACACATAATATATATATACAGTGATACCTCGGTTTTCGTCGATAATACGTCAGTAAACTATCACCGAATACTGAAATCGACGAAAACCGAGGCAACGATTTCCACAGCAATCAATGTTAAACTAATTAATTGGTTCCAGACACTGAATAAAAACCTATAAAAAAAACGTTTTTAAACCCATAGTGAAGAAAGATAGCGGTTAATGATAGAATCACGCAGAAATGTCTATAAAAGGTATATGAACCACTAATTTAAAGAAAAAATAAATATTTATTGTGTTTTTTTAATTTTTTTTTTTTTAAAAAGCTATTTTTGGTGTATGGGAGATGCCGAGGAGGGAATAGAAGAGTGTACTTTTTATTTTTTGGAAGGTGAATCTCATTTTTATGGCTAAATTAGTAGCATTGTACGGACTGAAATGGACAAAAACTGAGGCATCAACGAAAACCGAGACACAATTTTCATTAAAAAAATTGACGAAAACTGAAACCGACGATATCGAAAGACAACAAAAACTGAGGTATCACTGTATATACATACACACAGACACAATAGAAACTGCATTGGGCTGAATACACAATAGAGACTGTTGGTGGCTGTACACAATAAAGAATACACAATTGAGACTGCTGCTGGTTGTATACACAATAGACAATGCTGCTGGCTGTATACACAATAGAGAATACACAATAGAGACTGCTACTTGCTGTATACACAATAGATACTGCTGCTGGCCTTATACAAAATAGATATGGCTGGCGGACATACAGTGTTGGCCAAAAGTATTGACACCCCTGCAATTCTGTCAGATAATACTCAGTTTCTTCCTGAAAATGATTGCAATCACAAATTCTTTGGTATTATTATCTTCATTTAATTTGTTTTCAATGAAAAAACACAAAAGAGAATGAAGCAAAAAGCAAAACATTGATCATTTCACACAAAACTCCAAAAATGGGCCGGACAAAAGTATTGGCACCCTCGGTCTAATACTTGGTTGCACAACCTTTAGCCAAAATAACTGCGGTCTTCTGGTAACCATCAATGAGTTTCTTACAATGCTCTGCTGGAATTTTAGATAGGGATGGGCGAATCTACTCGCTAGGACTCGTTACTCGGCGAGTAGTAAGGGACTCGCAGGACTCGGTACTCTGCGAGTTTCCCAGTGATTACTCGCACGAGTCCAATGCAAATCAATATCAATCCTAGTTTTGTCAGAAACGCTGACAAAACTAGGATTGCCATTGTTTGCATTAGACTCGGCTACTGTGCCAGTGATAGCAGGGAAACTCGCAAAGTAACTGCTGTTTCTTTGCGAGCCGAGTCCAGCTGTCTTCTCTGTGCAGCTCCAGGGTCCTAGAGCCCGCCTGCTCACAGACATGATGTAGCAGTGCTGAGATTGTTCTCAGTCTGCTCATTCCCTGTGCATAGACATCTATCTATTCACAGGGATGAGCAGACAGGACATCGCGTTTTGGACTACGTCGGACGGAAGAGGATTTTTTTAATTAAAGATGGAGTCCCTAATGGCTTTTTTTTTATTTCAAATAAAAATTTTTCTCTGTGTTTTTTTAACCCTTTATTGGAGATTCTTAGTGGCTGGGTCAAACGTGGCCTGACATTAAGAATCTCGGGCTTAATACCAGCTTGTATAACAAAGCTGGTATTAACCCCTTTATTACCCAGCGTGCTACCGCCACCAGTGCGCGCTGGAAGAGCGGGGTTCAGCGCCAGAGGATGGCGCTTCAATGAACGCGCCATCTTCTGGGGCGGCTGCGGGCTGCAATTTGCAGTGGGGGGTGCCCAGAAAGCTTGGGCATCCCTGCGCTGCGGATTCCAGCCCCCAGCTGCTTAGCTGTACCTGGCTAGACATAGAAATTGCGCGGAGCCCCACGCATTTTTTTAAAATTATTTCATGAATTTCAGAGTCAGAGTCTCAGAGTCAGAGTCTCAGAGTCAGAGTCAGAATCTCAGAATTTCATGAAATAATTAAAAAAAAATGCGTGGGGCTCCGCGCAATTTCTATGTCTAGCCAGGTACAGCTAAGCAGCTGGGGGCTGGAATCCGCAGCGCAGGGATGCCCAAGCTTTCTGGGCACCCCCCGCTGCAAATTGCAGCCCGCAGCCGCCCCAGAAGATGGCGCGTTCATTGAAGCGCCATCCTCTGGCGCTGAACCCCGCTCTTCCAGCGGCCCTGGTAGCGGTGGCACGCTGGGTAATAAAGGGGTTAGGGCCAGCTTTGTATTATCAGCTGGCCCTAAGCCCGAAATTTATGGCGGTCACGCCAATATTAGACATGACCGCCATGAATTTCTATTAAATTGTTTTAAAAAAACACAACACAAAGAAAATTTTTTATTAGAAATAAAAAAAAAAGCCATTAGGGACTCCATCTTTAATTAAAAAAATCCTCTTCCGTCCGACGCAGTCCAAAACGCGATGTCCTCTCTGCTACATCCCCTGTGTATAGATATAGATCTCTATGCACAGGGAATGAGCAGACTGAGAACAATCTCAGCTCTGCTACATCATCTCTGTGCACAGACATTCATGTCTGTACACAGGGAATGAGCAGACAGAGAACAATCTCAGCACTGCTACATCAGGCAGCAGGCAGGCTCTAGGACCCTGGAGCTGGGGCAGCCAGAACACAGAGAAGACAGGATCTTATCTGTGCGAGTCAGCGATTACTTACAAAGTAAACGAGCAATGCAAATAAATGACAAAACTAGGATTGCTTCAGGCTGAAGCTTCCGAGACACATCTGCGATTTGTAGATCTCACACTACTCGCTATTACTCGCTTCCCCATTCATTAACATTGGACTCGCTAGACTCGCAACGAGTAGCGAGTCCTGGGCTCGGACTCGCTAGAGTCAAGCGATTCCGAGTAATTTAGGATTCGCCCATCACTAATTTTAGACCATTCTTCATTGGCAAACTGCTCCAGGTCTCTGATATTTGAAGGGTGCCTTCTCCAAACTTCCATTTTTAGATCTCTCCACAGGTGTTCTATGGGATTCAGGTCTGGACTCATTGCTGGCCACTTTAGAAGTCTCCAGTGCTTTCTCTCAAACCATTTTCTACTGCCTTTGAAGTGTGTTTTGGGTCATTGTCCTGCTGGAAGACCCATGACCTCTGAGGGAGATCCAGCTTTCTCACACTGGGCCCTACATTATGCTGCAAAATTTGTTGGTAGTCTTCAGACTTCATAATGCCATGCACACGGTCAAGCAGTCCAGTGCCAGAGGCAGCAAAGCAACCCCAAAACATCAGGGAACCTCCGCCATGTTTGACTGTAGGGACCGTGTTCTTTTCTTTCATTGCCTCTTTTTTTCTCCTGTAAACTCTATGTTGATGCCTTTGCCCAAAAAGAGAGAAGATTCTTCCAAAACTTTTAGGCTTTCTCAGGTAAGCTTTGGCAAACTCCAGCCTGGCTTTTTTATGTCTCGGGGTAAGAAGTGGGGTCTTCCTGGATCTCCTACCATACAGTCCCTTTTCATTCAGACGCCGACGAATAGTACGGGTTGACACTGTTGTACCCTCGGATTGCAGGGTAGCTTGAACTTGTTTGGATGTTAGTCGAGGTTCTTTATACACCATCCGCACAATCTTGCGTTGAAATCTCTTGTCAATTTTTCTTTTCCGTCCACATCTAGGAAGGTTAGCCACAGTGCCATGGGCTTTAAACTTCTTGATGACACTGCGCACGGTAGACACAGGAACATTCAGGTCTTTGGAGATGGACTTGTAGCCTTGAGATTGCTCATGCTTCCTCACAATTTGGTTTCTCAAGTCCTCAGACAGTTCTTTGGTCTTCTTTCTTTTCTCCATGCTCAATGTGGTACACACAAGGACACAGGACAGAGGTTGAGTCAACTTTAATCCATGTCAACTGGCTGCAAGTGTGATTTAGTTATTGCCAACACCTGTTAGGTGCCACAGGAAAGTTACAGGTGCTGTTAATTACACAAATTAGAGATGCATCACATGATTTTTCTAAGGGTGCAAATACTTTTGTCCACCCCCTTTTTTATGTTTGGTGTGGAATTATATCCAATTTGGCTTTAGGACAATTCTTTTTGTGTTTTTTTCATTGAAGACAAATTAAATGAAGATAATAATACCAAAGAATTTGTGATTGCAATCATTTTCAGGAAGAAACTGAGTATTATCTGACAGAATTGCAGGGTGTCAATACTTTTGGCCAACACAGTATACACAATGGAGACAGCTGCGGGCCATATACACAATGCAGATGGCTGAGTGCCATATACACAATGGAGATGACTGAGGGCCATATATACAATGGAGTTGCCTGTGGGCCATATACACAATGGAGACAGCTGCGGGCCATATACACAATGCAGATGGCTGCGTGCCATATACACAATGGAGACGACTGAGGGCCATATACACAATGGACTTGCCTGTGGGCCATATACACAATGGAGATGACTGAGGGCCATATATACAATGGAGTTGCCTGCGTGCCATATACACAATGGAGACGACTGAGGGCCATATACACAATGGACTTGCCTGTGGGCCATATACACAATGGAGACAGCTGCCTGCTGTATTCACATTAGAGACTGCCGGTCGTATACACATTAGAGACCTCCAGCCAAATACACATTAGAAAATAAAGTCCGTATACAGATTAAAAACTTCCGGCTGTATAAATATTAGAGACTACCGGCCTTATTCAGAGAGACTCTCAGCTGTATGCACATTAGAGACTGCCGTCTGTATGCACATTAGAGACTGCTGGCTCTTTATCCTGTATACACAGCACTATACTGTATATAAAGGTCCACACTATATACAGACACACTGTAATACAGGATGCATTGTGGACTTGTATATACAGTATAGTGCTGTGTAGAGACACAGACAGAAAAAGACAGACAGAGAAACAGACATCCACAGACAACCCTCACCACCAGCAGCTGCAGCAGCTCCATCCATTTACATTCTATTGGTGCCCACACTTTGCAGTGACTTCCTGGGCCTGCAGAAGAGGTGAGGGGACGTGGCCTGGAGGACATTGACTGGAGAGAGGGGGCCCACAGAAGAGGTGAGGGGTTGTGGCTTGGAGGAGATTGGGGCCTGCTGCTTAACATCCCCTCTGGGCCACCTCTCCTATCAATCTTCTTAACCCCTCACAGCTGTCAAAGCAGTCATGCCCTGGCAGCGGCCTTGATGAGGTGTGAGGCTTTGTTTTGGTAGGCAATGGCAGGGACGCAGTAAAGAGGCACACACTAGGTTTTCAGTACAACTTAGTGTTTTATTCACACTGCTTTACAAAACGAAAAACAAACACAAACTTACATGAGACAGAGCAGTCACTAGAGTCACCTGGGATTACTCTTATGTGGCAGAGTTGTGAGCCAGGTCCACCACCAGCCTGTGATAAGCCTGTGGCACCACCAATTGTTCTTCCATTTCACCTCATATTTTGTTAACTTGATACATCAAATCTTTTGTCACCTCAAAGAGCAGAAATATGGTATCTGCACTGGGCTCTTTCACTACCCCAAACTCCATCACTCCCAGCACAAATATTTATCTCCCCATCCCTCTTATCTCCCCACCTGAGCTCCTCAGCTGACCTGCTCCTCAATCTCACACCCCTCCTGCAGAAACACAAAACAAGCCGACCACTTTCATTCTCCCTCCTGCTTGCTCTCTCCTTGCTGCTTCTATCCGCAGGTGACAGATCTCCCAACCCAGGACCTCCACAGCCAACATTCCCCACTACTGCTCCCTCCTATCACCCCCACACCTTCAAGAAACAGCTGCAATCTCCTAAATATAAAACCTATTTCCCTGACCCCCTCTTCACCGCTACCTCTCTCTGGAGCGCTCTGGAATGCCCATTCCATCTGTAATAAACTCCACTTCATTCACAACCTGTTACGCTTTCGGGGGAAGGTGACCTGGAGTGGACCCACTGGGCCGTGGTATTGAACTCCCCTGGGTGAGCTGGTCCTAGTTTACCCAACCCCTATACAAGGATTGTCAGGGGCAAGCCCAGGGGGTCTAAATACCACAGCTGCTAGTACCAGGGGGTGGCTCATAGGGTTAGCCTATACTACGGTATAGCAAGGTAGGAAACACAGGTACATAGCCCGAGGCTGGGAGAGCAGGAATGGCTCTACTGGAGGAGAGTAGAAGGAAGGCCTGACCAACATTCAACAAGGCAGAAGCAAACTAACGTAATAATCAGGCGCCTCCAATCAGTGGAAATGGCCTGATATACCAGAGGACGGTTAGCTATTGGTCAAGGGGAGTGTCAGGTTGGGCCAGGGGAAGGGCGCGGCCGCGCCTAGTGCACCGCTCATGACACTGATGAAACCTGGCCCCTGCAGCGTGCTGGTGCGTGAGCTGGGCGGTCAGCAGACAGGAAGGGGACCTGGCGACGGCTCCGAAACACAGTACGCCTGGACGCTGGATGCCCGGTCGGCAGAGGAGCAGAGGATGCCAACCCAGGAGAGGTGAGCTGGGGAGCAGTGCCAGGGGATCTAACACAACCTCTTTATCTATCATAGACTCTCTTTCCTGGGCCTCACAGAAACATGTCTGACACCCTCCGACACGGCTTCCCCTGCTGTACTGTGCTACGGTAGACATCATTTCTCCCGCACACCTCTCACTGGCAACAAGCACGGTGGAGGAGTGGGTCTTCTCCTCTCTAGCAACTGCACCTTCAACCCAATTCCTCCTCCTCACTCCCTCATTCTCACATCTTTTGAAGCGCACTTTGTCAGTATCTACTCTCCTTCCAATCTACAACTTGCCGTCATTTATCGACTAGCAGGCCTGACCACTGCCTTCTTTGACCAATTCTCCATCCGGCTTCTATACTTTCTCTCTGCTGACATTCCCACCATGTTAATGGGCGACTTCAACATCCCTATTGACACCCCCAGTCAACAGCCTTCAAACTCCTGTCACTTGCCTCATACTTTGGCCTCTCTCAATGGTCATCCACAGCCATCTACACAGATGGACACACACTAGACCTCATCTTCACCCGCATCTGCTCCCTAACTAAATCCACAACCTCCCCTCTCCCCCTCTCTGACCACCATTTACTTACTTTCTCATACTTGTCCTCCTCACCTGCCACCCATGTCCATCAACTCACACACCCTCGCAGAAACCTCACACATCTTGATGCTCACACACTCTCAAATGCCATTTTACCGCTATCTTCTATATCATCACTCCACGACACAGATAATGCCACAGATTTCTACAACTCTACACTCACATTAGCTATTGATGTAGTTGCCCCTCTCATTCATGGCAGAACACGACAAACCAACAGACAACCCTGGCACACAGACTCCACTAAAAATCTGCGGTGAGCGTCTAGGGTTGTAGAGCGAATTGTAGGGAAGAAAATGGTGTATCACAGTCCGCGCTGCCAAAAATCATTCACTCCGAAAGTAATGCACATGAAGATGGAACTTCAAAGTAACTCCTTTATTGCCTCCTACGCGTTTCGGTGCCCTCCTGGCACCTTCCTCAAACGCGTAGGAGGCAATAAAGGAGTTACTTTGAAGTTCCATCTTCATGTGCATTACTTTCGGAGTGAATGATTTTTGGCAGCGCGGACTGTGATACACCATTTTCTTCCCTACAATTCGATGTGTCTCCACACTTGAATGGACGGTGGAAGTCCTGCAGCAGCCATCTGGAAATAAGCATTGAATACGCCTTCAAGCCAGTTGTGGGTGACACAACTGTCCCAGGTGAGTGAATTCCCCTTTTTCACCACTTTTATTCAGTGCCATAGTGATAGGGCACTATTGCGCCTCTTGTTCCCCCCCCTTCTTTTATTTGATAGGGTTGTAGAGCGGCGCAGGAAGAAAACACACTTGCATGAAGACTACACAACATTCAAACAAGCACTTCTCAAATTCAAGTCAGCACTCACCACCACTAAACAGAACTATTTCATTACCCTCATATTCTCTTTGCCCCACAACCCCATGCAGTTATTCAACACATTTAACTCCCTCCTCCACCCCCCACTGCCCCCTCCTACTTCTCATATCCCTGCAGAAGACGTTAGACATACTTCACCAACAAGATCGATCAGATCAGACAAGTCTTTGCTACCCAACTACCACAACCCCATGTATCACTCCACTCCCCCACTAACCCTCCTCCCCTCCATCACTGAAGGAGAATTTGCATATCTCCTCTCCAGATCGCACCTCACCACTTGTGCACTGGACCACATCCCATCCCACTTCCTCCCCAACCTCACCACAACACTTATCCCAACCCTAACCCACCTCTTCAATCTGTCACTAACTTCTGGTACCTTTCCTTCTGCTTTCAAAGATGCAAAAATTACACCTATCTTAAAGAAGCCATCCCTTGACCCAACTTCTACATCCAGCTACTGGCCCATATACCTGCTCCCGTTCACTTCAAAACTTCTGGAAAAGCATGTCCACACTGTACTCTCATCCGACCTCTCACCCAACTCTCTCTTTGACGACCTTCAATCCGGCTTCCGCCCCCACCACTCCACTGAAACTGCCCTGACCAAACTAACTAAGGACTTACTAGCGGCCAAAGCTGACAGACCATTCTCCGTCCTCTTCCTTCTTGACCTGTCCTCTGCATTCGACACAGTTGACCACTGCCTCCTATTACAGATCCTCTCTTCCATTGGCATCACTGACCTTGCCCTCTCTTGGATCTCTTCCTACCTTTGCAACCACATATTTAGCATCTCCCACTCCCACACGACCTCCATGCCCCATCCCCTCTATGTTGGGGTCCCTCAAGGCTCTGTCCTGGGGTGCCTCCTTTCTTCAATTTATACCCTTGGTCTGGGGCAACTTATAAAGTGCCATGGCTTCCAGTATCACTTGTACGCTGATGACACTCAGATCTACCTCTCTGGCCGAGACGTCACCTATCTCCTGTCCAGAATCCCAGAGTATCTATCAGCCATATCCTCCTTCTTCTCCTCTCACTTCCTAAAACTCAATGTAGACAAAACCAAACTCATCATCTTTCCTCCATCTCACACACCTTCCTTAACAGACCTATCTATCACAATAAATGACATCACACTTTGCCCTGTACCTGAAGTCCACTGCCTTGGAGTAACCCTTGACTCTGCCTTGTACTTCAAACCTCACATCCAACCTCTTGTCACCTCCTGCCACCTCCAACTCAAAAATATTTCCAGAATCCCTCCCTTCCTCAACCCTCAATCTACTAAACTACTAGTACATGCCGTCATCATCTCCCGTCTCGACTACTGCAACCTCCTCCTTTGTGGCCTCCCTGCTAACACTTGCACCTCTCCAATCTGTCCTTAATTCTGCTGCCCGACTAATCCACCTCTCTCCTTGCTATTCCTCCACTTCTCCCCTCTGCAAATCCCTCCAAAGGCTCCCAATTCCCCACCGTATCCAATTCAAACTACTAACATTGACTTAAAAAGTCGTCCACAATCTGTCCCCCCATATATCTCTGAACTAATCTCCCGATATCATCTAACTCGTAATGTTCAATCATCCCAAGACCTTCTTCTTTCCTCCACACATGTATATGTTCCTCATCTAACCACCTGCAAGACTTCGCCCAAGCATCCCCATTCTCTGGAATTCTGCACCCCAAAAGTCTGACTGTCCTCCACACTCGGAACCTTCAAGTGGAACCTGAAAACCCATCTCTTCAGAACAGCCTACAACCTGCAATGACTACAACGCCACCTCACCACCACTGGACCTGGTGCGCCACCTGGTGCTTCACCACCATCGGACCCGGCACTCCACCACCATCAGAGCAGACCCAACCTACTGTCTCTCTCCCCATTGCCCTGTAGAATGTAAGTCTGCAAGGACAGGGTCCTCTCTCCCCTCTGCATCTGTCTGTCACTGTTAGTTTGGTCATTGTATTTTTAACTTGTTTGTATATATCCCTTTCTCATGTACAGCACCATGGAATCAACGTTGCTCTATAAATAATAATAATAATTAATTAATAATTACCGCATTTATCCTGGAGCCGGGCAAAGTAAGGTCTTGAAGGTGTGCCAAAATGAAATTGTTGCCAGAGACATTTAAGTCTGATAATTCAGGTTCTGGTGTCAAATTCTGTACTTCCCTAGCCATCACTTTCATGGAGAGTTATTCCCCTTTCCCCACTGGAGTGGAAGTTATCCCCACAGCCAGCACATCCTCCTTGGGACCATCAGGTTATTAAACTCCTGTTGTAGAATGAGCCAGCGTCATTACCAATGCTGATCCACTTTCACCGAGCTGAACAACTGTTGGCCATAGAATAGGGGAAAATCCACCCAACCATAAGTTCATAATGTAAGTTAGAAGCCATTCCAGGGTGGTGTGTTTATCATCACCAGTGCGATTGGATAGTCCTTTAAGTCCCCATTGGATACACAATATCCCATTTCCTAGCAGATGTACTCAGTGGTTTGAACGAGGTTAACCGACACCAGGGTCATGAGGCTCCCAGAGTCCAGCAGCTCCACAGCTGATATACCCTCTATTTGTATTTTATACAATTGCCCAGCATTGGGAGCTTCAGAAGGGCCAGTTGCACAGACCCTTTTAGCATACAGGGACTGTCGGTATCCAAAGTTTGTGTCCATGGGGTCAGCACGGTGTGGACAGGCAGCCGTTACATGACCTGGCTCTTGGCACCGCCAGCAGATTATTTCGGACTGTTCCCCAAATGTCAAGTTCTGAGCATCATCATGATGGGTCAGGGGAGGGGACATTTGGGACTTTCTTGCCACCCTTTCAGGACTCATTCTCTGAAGCTTCTTGATAGCCCTAAATCACTCAATAAGGTTCACCATCTGGAGCGAGTTATTAGGTGACACCTGTCCAGCCCATTGCTGGAGGGTGTGAACCAAGGCCCTCCAGAATTTTTCAGCCCCTAAGCATTCCACCATGGCAGTGGGAGACAGTACCCCAGGATGCAACAGTTTCTGTATTAAAAGCAGTAAGTCATAACATTAGGACTTGGCCAACTTGGAAAGGTTAAACTCCCACATATGTACCCACTGGGCCCCAATGAACACATTTATACTAAGTTGTTCCAGGATCTCATCTTAAATCAGTGTAGTCCTATGCTTGATTGGCCGGTATGTCTTAATAGGTCTTCTGAGGTCCTGATTCCAAAAACAGAGCGATTATCTCTGCCTATTGGTCCTCAGGTAGCTCTCTCTTGTCAACCAGGTTGGTCTCAACATCGTAGATTAAGAACCCTCACAGACAGCGTCCTCTCTCCTTCTGTACCTGTATGCCATATGTTGTCCTTGTACCTTTTACTTGTCTTTATATATCCCTTCCACATGTAAAGCGCCATGGAATTAATGGCGCTATAATAAAAAATAATATTAATAATAATAATATCATCATCGAATTTCTGCATTTTGGGGGATGCCATATGGACCATCTTTTGGTCATCATGGAACACCTGAGGAGTTTGTGCCCTCTGTAACATCATTGACCCGTCCCAGGGCTGTGGGGTACCCGGTTCTGGGCATTGTGGTTCATGAGGGATGTCACGGGGCCTGTTGTCCGGTCCCGCGGCCCTGGTGGTGGCTAAAAAGGGGGAAAAGAGTCTATAAAAATAAAATAAAGGATGATTTGTGACGCCACCTACGGTTACGGCAATGTTATCGGCGCTGCGGGACAGACGTCCGGGGCGATGGTGGAGCAGCAAGATGGTGACTCTGCCCGTTGGTGGAGCAGGATCCCCGGGTCAGTAATGGAAGTTGAGAGTTGCAGGACAGTCTTTTATTTACACAGGGACGCAGCTAAACTAGGCATTTTCACTTGTTCTCCTCATGCTGCTGTCGGCGGCTCCTCAGGTAGAGATAGAAAAGGACACCACACAGTCTTTTTATTCTGTGCAAGTTTATTGGCAGTTCTTCAATAACACAGTTCTTTCGGGTCTGCCTGGCCTGGGTAGTCACCGGGAATTTGGATGCTTTACTCAAGACCCACAGTAGTATGCTTGCCGTTCTTTTCCGGTCCCTTCCTGTGCTCTCTCCTGTCTACCTCAGCACTCCCATGGATCCTCTCTGCGGGACTCCTCACCAAGTCCTTGAGACCCTATACGGGGACTTTTTCTGGATGCGCCAGGGGTCAGCCGCAACTTCCTAAAGATGCTTGGGCCTCCGGTTCGACAGCTCAGGGCTAGACACCCACACCGTGCTCGGAGCCGGTCCTCCATTCCGGGACTGAACCCCTCCGGTCAGCAGTTGTACTGGGTCCGGATTCGGGTGCACCGCAACACCTGGTGTCCCTAGGGTCCCTTTCTGTCGTGATGGCTCTTCCGCTTTCTTCTACTCCTCGCTCCCCAATGGAACTCTCCAACTCGCTTCACTGGCCTCACTGTTCTAATATTCCTCCTACCCACACACTTTTCTACCCCTGTCACTCCTCCCATGGGACTGGGTCTTCCCTACATCCTCCCTACAGCGGATCCACCCACGGTCCCCTACCTAGGGTGTGTGTGGATGTGTGTTATGAGGGTCCCTTATGCAGCATCCCAATTCCTCAGTCACAGGAATACTACACACTCTTTTATGCAGTACCCCTCCGTGGTGTCCTGACCAGTGGGGTGCCATATCATCATGTGCTGTACCAGCACCCATTTGGTCTCCTGCTGCTATTGATTAAATATCTGCTGCTGCAGTAGCCTCCTGCTGTTGCTGAATAAATACAATATCTGCTGCTACCAGGTGGCCTCCGTAAGAGCTTTCACCACTGCCTCCATCTCTGCAGATATCCCTGTCTGGGTTTCAAATCAAAATGTATCAAATTTAGTGCTAGACTCGCTGGGTGTACACACATTCAAGCAATCAATAGTGAATATTCGTAATGTTTTCAGTCCAACTTTGTGTTTTATTTATAATTAATTACAAAAGGCAAAAACACAAATTCTTACACATGAAATGGAGTAGTCCCCTTGAGCCACAGACCCTAGGCTTACCCTTTTACTTTTATGTGGAAGGGGAGTGACTAAGTGACTACCTGGTAACCATTGATGGTGTGGTTAGACTTGAGATGCAGGTAGCCACCGGGAGTTGTGTTATACAGTAGAGAGTTTGTTTTGTTCAAGGGACAAGTTGTAGCTGTGAGGATGTGCTGTGACCAACAGTTTTGCAATGGAAGTCAATGTGATTTTCAAAAAGCTGTGCACACTATGTGTGTGTTTCAGTGGTGCCAAAAAAGCTTGCATTTTTCAAAGTCCCTATCAATTATCTTGTGCTTTTTTGGAGCTGCATTTACCAGTTGCCAGCCATTCTAATGAGCTGAAATAGCAGCAAAAATGCAGTCAAAAAGCACAGTGTGTGCATAGCAAAAAAAACATGCATGATTTTTTGAAACAGCTGCGTTTTTGAGGCTTGAAAAAAGCAAGTAAAACAAATTTGTTTGTGTGCACTAGCCCAAATGACACCATTATCATTCAGAGTTCCTTTACACGTCGCAACATTGCATGCAATTTCACTTGCAACTAAAGGCCACTTTACACACACCAACTTATCTGTCCAACTTCTGAACAACTTACTGGTTGCAGTGAAATCATGGACATATTGCTCCATTTTGTGGCTGTGTACAAATGGAACTATGTGTCCATGATTTCACTGCAACCAATAAGTTGCAAGTGAAATTGCATGCAATGTTGTGACGTGTAAAGGTACCCTCAGCGTAGGGGAAAAAATCCAACTAGTGTGAAATTACACAAAAAAAGCAATGCTGTTATTGTGTGTTGGATTTAGTTTTCTACGGTGTTCATTGTGCTGTAAAAATAGCTCTGCAATGTGTTTACAATTACAGTGATTATTTAAAAAAATATTAGTGAACTTGCAAAAAAAATATTGTGTTGCAATTTTCCGAGATTTAATGTTTTCTTACATTGTGGAACTGTGTGTGGTTTTGTTTTATGCATGGCAAACTAACATTTATATTGCTACTATTTTGTAGTAGATATGACATTTTGATTGATTCTAAGGCTAGGGTCACACCAGCGCTTTGCCTCCGTTCAGGGATGTTCTATTTAAAAGATAGAATCGGGCAGCATTAACACAGTGTTACTGTAATGGTAACGCTGCCTTAACGCTGCCAATTAATTCTTATGGGTGACGGAACCCAAGAGCAGGTCAAACACTGGCATCTAAGTGCCGGAGTTTGAAACCTCGCGCTATTTCCAAGCGCATCACATGACGCCAAAGCAATTGCAATTTTTGGATCAGTTGAGGAAACCAAAACAACCCAATTTTTTTAGGTTTTGTCCTTTATATGAGCTGCTTTAGTATGTACTTTTTAGATTTGTCCAGCAGATGATAAATTTTTGGCTTATATACTGAAGCTGCGGTTGTTATGGACACTCTAAGGAGGAATTGTGTCTCCTTATCCAGTTGAAGGACGTGTGTGTAAGCCTATCACTGTGAACAATATAACCAGGAAGTGCGTCATCACTCTAGATTGATGGATGGGAGCCCGGACCTATTATTAGAATGATGCGCCCTACAGGAAATACGTCATTGGATTGACGAGTGCCTGAACCTATGAGTATTACACGCCGGCGCATGCGCAGAGGACACCGGAGGGCCGGATTGAGAAGATAACATCTATTGGATGACATAGTGGGGAATATGCAAGTATCCATAGCAACGTTTGATGCAACATTCCGATTGGTTTGCCGCCGTTATACACATAGAGACTTTATTCCCTGCATTGCGCTCTAAAGATCTGATTGATGAGTATACATTTAATATGTTTGATCTGGTTGTATATGTTGCTTATGGGGGATGCAGTTAGCTGGTCTGTGTATAGTCTAGATGGGGATGTTTTAGCTTTGTTTATTATAGATCAGTGCACGATTGGTGTATTGGGTACGTGGGAGGAGTTTTATGGTATAAAAAGCACTTTTTGTATGGGGAGAGTATGCACTGGAAAAAGGTCTGCTGACCGAAATGTTGTGCTGGGGGATGGACGGAATAAAATTAAACTTTGAAGCATCACCAGCTTGAGAGGCGCTGTCTTTCTCTATTCTACGTGTTAAAGTCCAGGTGGGTCTCCCTGGTTGTGACGGGCGTCTCGCTCATTGGGGTACGGTGGACTCCTTGTTCATGTGGTGCTGTGGTTACTATATCTTCTTTTGGTTGGTTTGAGCAATTCTGCACGTGCACCAGTGATACTGCAATAATGAATAATACTGACTCTGGAGCTGGTGAGTCAGGTTCCGTCTGCCCTTTCTCCTATACTGATGAGGAGGCTGCACGTATCATCTCGGATACTGAGGTGGACACCTCGTTTCTCAGTCAACCTACACCTGATATGCTCAAACGGAAGTGGGAGAATGAGCAGAAAAAGTTGATTTCTATTGAACTGCATATGGTCCCTCTGGTGGAATACTGCAAAGTACGCCGTATTCCAAGGGGGTTGCGCCCTAACCTACAACCTACCCTCCTGCCTAATAACATCAACTTTTGTGCCAATTTGAGGCAATTAGCAATAAATTTGCATTTGACATTATGATCTTAAATATTGAATTCTTGAAAAAAGAGATTGAGTCCCTGAAAAAGAAATTAAGTGAGACTAGAACTGCATTGGAGGACAATATATCGGATGAGGAGTTGACGAGTTTGGACACAAAAATGGATGATGTTCTGACCAAATATAGATCGAATTTGGAAGATGTGAAGAGATCTAAGTGGTACCGCGACATAGATGACTACAATGATGGACGTGTCTATGGGTGGCAATATAAGAACTCTCTTCCATCAGGTCCAAAACCCAAAACTGGACCTAAAAAACCGAGGGGTGACAGGAAACCTAGGAAACCACAGAAACCCTCCATACCTCAAGCTACACCGAGTCTTACTGGTGAGTCTGACTCTACTGATGAAGGTGCTGACAGCTCTGGAGGCGGTTTTTTATCCAACCCCAGAGGTCCAAATCAGGGGTGGCAGGAAACACAGGGGGAGACGGTCTGAAACTGGTAACGAGGTCCAAATCGAGGAGGAGATAAACTAAGAGGAACATCTTGTGGTAAATATCTCTTCAATTATTTTGAATGATGTACAAAATAAAATTATTTCCAAAGGTTTAATGTTTTGCCCTTCGGGCTCAGTAGATTGGTTTGAGTTGGACAATGACATGTACCGTTTCTTCCGCAGGTTGAATCTAGCCAAATATATCTCTGGTAAAGAGAACAATACATCAGTAGTTCCCAATGATGTCCTCTCTCTCAGTAAAGTTAACCTTTGGTGGAAAAGTAACTTTGATCCCCCCCCGGACATGATCCGGTTCTTGAAACATTCGTTAAGTTGGTTAAAAATGATATTGCCAAATTAAGGAAGAACAAACAGTTGGGGGGCAAATCCAATATCTCGGGGTCTGAGAGAGAGGAGATCAGGAAACTTAGGAGTAATGGGTCCATCACCATAAAACGGGCCGATAAGGGCGGGGCAATTGTGGTGATGGACACCATTCAATAACGCGAAGAAATCATGAGACAGCTTGCGGATGATGCGGTGTATGAGAAATTGTCAACAAACCCGACAGTTGCGTTTCAAAGGGAATTACGGTCAATGATCCTTGATGCCTTGAATGAGGGCACCATTGATCAAGGACTATCAGAGTACCTTATGAATGATTTTCCAATTGTGCCTATTCTTTACACCCTTCCGAAAATACATAAGGACTTAAACCCCCCCCCTTCCCGGACGACCAATTTTCTCCGGTAGGGGGTCTTTATGTAATAGGGTCTCCATTTTCTTGGATCATCTACTATGTGGGTTCGCGGTGTCTGCACCTTCGTACACGAGAGATACTGGGGACTTTATTCGTTCTTTAGCGGATATTCAGGTTCATGACACGACATGGTTAGTTTCCTTCGATGTTGTGTCACTGTACACATCCATTGAACACGAGAAAGGACTCGCTGCCGTCGATGTGATGCTTGCAACCTCTGACATGGCCCCAAATTGTGCACGGTTCGCCCTGGCGCTGCTGGAGTTTGTCCTTGAGAGGAATTATTTTCTCTTTGGGGATGAATATTACCTGCAGCGCCGGGGGACAGCCATGGGGTCAAATGTGGCCCCGACATATGCGAACATCTATATGGCTGTCTTCGAGGGCAAACACGTGAACAGTTCTCCATATTGGCGCCATGTCAGAGGTTGGCGACGTTACATCGACGACATCTTTTTTGTTTGGGCCGGTGATAGGGGGGAGTTGGAGATCTTTTTCAAGTCCCTAAATGAGATTCATCCTGAATTGGGATTTACAATGACTTCTTCCTTGGAAAAAATGCAGTTTCTAGACACTATGGTCTATAAGGAACATGGTGTATTGAAAACAGACCTGTTCATTAAGAGCACTGATAGAAATAGTACGCTGCATTTTTCCAGTGAACACCCAAGAAGGATGGTTAAGTCACTTCCATGGAGCCAGATGTTGAGAGTACGGAGGATTGTTTCGGATGAGACGAGAATTGATGTTAGACTGCAGGAGATGGTTGAGAGGTTTTTAAGAAGGGGGTACCCCAAAAATAACCTGAATGAATTCAAGTCTAAGGCTTTATCCATTAGGCAGGAAGATCTGTTGTGTCCTAAATCTAAGGGTGATCAACCAAAAAGAATCCCATTGGTAACTACATATTGTGGTATGAGCAGGAGGATCATGAATGTGGTGAAGAAACATTGGCCACTATTGGCCAAAGGCCATTCTGATGTTGATGAATTTAAAATGTCCCCGCTTTTTTCATACAGAAGGGGACATAGCTTTAAAGACGACCTGGTCCATGCTGACATCGGGAGCTCTAAACGAGAAGTACAATTGACCTTTGCTCTGCCCAGCCTCGGTAATTTCCCGTGCCTGGGCTGCGCATGCTGTGGGAATATGTTGAAGGGGCGGAGTTTCAGTCATCCCCGTTCCGGTAAAAAATACGATATAAAGAGGCGTTACACATGTAACAGTAGTTTTGTGGTGTATACCATATGTTGTCCATGTGGTCTCCTATATGTGGGAGAGACCACGATGGAGGTTAAGGCATTTATAGGCAAACATAAAAGTACCATCCGGACGGGGATGACTGGGCTTCCAGTCCCTAGACATTTCCATGAATTGGGACACACAGTTAACCAATTAAGGTTTATGGTAATCGATGATGTTCCCCCACAGAGGAGGGGTGGGGACCGGTAAGCCTTATTAAAAAAGAAGGAAGTTAGGTGGATTTTCGAACTTGATACTCTGTCACCTAAGGGTATGAACATCGACTATGACCAGCGAGGATGTTTACTGAGATTTACTTGATGAGTTCGTGTTTAACCCCTTTTCTTTTGTGTTTTTATTTTGAAATTTTAAACCTTCTCCCATGTTTTACTCTAGACTGGAGAAATTATGATTCCCCGGGATAATGTGATTTCCAGATCGACATATGTATTTTAGTGCCCGGTTAAGGTCGGTCATTAATATGATACGGGACGGAAGCATTGGAGGTATATTTGTATTATGTAAATAAGGATTTTCCAGAGTTGTGCATACACTACATGATATTGGGATTATATTGACAATTACATTGCATTTGTAATATGACTGGTGTTATGATGGGTGACTAGTCCACAACTTTGATCCCTTGCATATAATGAGCCATTTTGGACATTTACACATGGAGCAGGTATCTTTAGTATCTACAATGTAGAATTAACCCATATGGGCATATATATTGTTTTATAGACCATGAGGTAGTGGCACATCCCTCATATCACTCATACCAATCTATATTGTAGTGGGTGAGCTCTGAACTTTGAAGCTTATATAAGACTAGATGGTGGCCCGATTCTAAAGAATCGGGTAGTCTAGAATCTATATAGAGTTTATTTAGTAATAGGGGAGTGCTGTGAAATTAATTGTGTGTATACAGGCGGCTCAGTGGTTAGCAGAGTATACGGTGGCTCAGTGGTCAGCAGTGAGTGCGGTGGCTCAGTGGTTAGCAGTGAGTGCGGTGGCTCAGTGGTCAGCAGTGAGTGCGGTGGCTCAGTGGTCAGCAGTGAGTGCGGTCGCTCAGTGGTCAGCAGTGAGTGCGGTGGCTCAGTGGTCAGCAGTGAGTGCGGTGGCTCAGTGGTCAGCAGTGAGTGCGGTGGCTCAGTGGTCAGCAGTGAGTGCGGTGGCTCAGTGGTCAGCAGTGAGTGCGGTGGCTCAGTGGTCAGCAGTGAGTGCGGTGGCTCAGTGGTCAGCAGTGAGTGCGGTGGCTCAGTGGTCAGCAGTGAGTGCGGTGGCTCAGTGGTCAGCAGTGAGTGCGGTGGCTCAGTGGTCAGCAGTGAGTGCGGTGGCTCAGTGGTCAGCAGAGAGTGCGGTGGCTCAGTGGTCAGCAGTGAGTGCAGCACAGGCTGGAGGGGGCAGAGGCTGGAGGGGGAAAGGAGGGAGGAGGCAGAAACTGGAGGGGTTAGAGGAGGGAGGGGTGAGAGGAGGAGGGAGTGGGGGCGGAGACGGAGCTGGGGGGGCAGAGGAGAGCGGGAGGCTGGGGGGGCAGAGGAGAGCGAGGCTGGGGGGGCAGAGGAGAGCGGGAGGCTGGGGGGGCAGAGGAGAGCGGAGGCTGGGGGGGCAGAGGAGAGCGGAGGCTGGGGGGGCAGAGGAGAGCGGAGGCTGGGGGGCAGAGGAGAGCGGAGGCTGGGGGGGCAGAGGAGAGCGGAGGCTGGGGGGGCAGAGGAGAGCGGAGGCGGGGGGTCAGAGGAGAGCGGAGGCTGGGGGGGGCAGAGGAGAGCGGAGGCTGGGGGGGGCAGAGGAGAGCGGAAGCTGGGGGGGCAGAGGAGCGGGCTGGGGGGGCAGGAGAGCGGAGGCTGGGGGGGCAGAGGATGAGCGGAGGCTGGGGGGCAGAGGATAACGGAGGCTGGAGGGCTGAACACTCACTGGGCTGTTGGCGGTCAGCGGCAAGGCTGGCGGCGGTTCCGGAGGCCGGCCCCGGAGTGCGGGCGGGGCTAGCTCCGTGATGGAGGAGAGTCACCAGGTGTGTGGAGAGAGTGGCAGGACTGGGAGCGGTGCCGGCGGAGGCCGCACACCGGAGTGTGGGCCGGTCCGGGCCGGTTCCCGCATGTTGGTGGGCGCACAGCAGGCTGTGTGCGGAGCCAGTGGCGGGATGGCGGTCCCTGATGGAGAGTGGGCAGTGAGCAGCAGGGCTGTGGGCCGGATGTGGGTGGGCGCAGACGGGGCTCTGTGCAGGGCCGGTGGCGGGATAACGGGGAGTGGTGGCGCATTAGCGCCCACGGCGAGGCGCTGTGCCATTTTTTCAGCGGCTCGCGGTGAGCGCTATGCGCTCACCGCTCGTGGGTCTGGTACTTCCGGTTCCGGTCTTTGACACAGGGCGCAGGCCATCACGGAAGTTGAGCGGATTGGCGGGAAGTGGCCTTCGGTTTTTATATATAAGATATATATATAGCAGTACGATGGTATATGGTGGTAATTAGAGCACATGTATAGCAGCACTATAGTATATGGCGGTAGATTATAGTAAATGTATAGCAGCACTATAGTATATGGCGGTACATTACAGTACATGTATAGCAGCACTATAGTATATGGTGGTACATTATAGCACATGTATAGCAGCACTATGGTATATGGCGGTACATTACAGTACATGTATAGCAGTGCTATGGTATATGGCGGTACATTACAGTACATGTATAGCAGCACTATGGTATATGGCAGTACATTATAGCACATGTATAGCAGCACTCTGGTATATGGCAATACTGCGGTGACCGCGGTCCCCCACTCCTCCTGGCCCCCGGTCGTCCACAGTAAAAATAAAAATATCCTCAGTGAGGATACTCACCTGTCCGGCGGCTCGCTCCGCCTCCGCCTTGTAGGTCCTACAGGCCTTTAGGACCTGTAGTTGCCTGGGCAAGCAATCAGCTGAGGAGGTGAGGGGGGGCAGGATTGTGTTGGGGGGGCAGAATGGAGCGAGTGGGGCAACAGGATGGAGGCGGGGCAACAGGATGGAGGCGGGGCAACAGGATGGAGGCGGGGCAACAGGATGGAAGCGGGGCAACAGGATGGAGGCGGGGGGGGGCAGGATGGAGGCGGGGGGGCAGGATGGAGGCGGGGGGGCAGGATGGAGCGAGCGGGGCAGGATGGAGGCGGGGGAGCAAGAAGAGCGGGGGGCAGGATGGATTGAGCGGGGCAGGATGGAGGGGGAGGAGCAGGATGAAGCCGAAGGGCAGGATTGAGCAGGATGGAGCGGGAGGAGCAGGATGGAGGCAGATGAGCAGAATGGAGCAAGCGGGGCAGGATGAGTAAGCGTGAGGGCAGGATGGAGGCGGGGGAGCAAGAACAGCGGGGGTGAGGATGGAGCGAGCAGGGCAGGATGGAGCGAGCGGGGCAGGATGGAGCGAGCGGGGCAGGATGGAGCGAGCGGGGCAGGATGGAGCGAGCGGGGCAGGATGGAGCGAGCGGGGCAGGATGGAGCGAGCGGGGCAGGATGGAGCGAGCGGGGCAGGATGGAGTGAGCGGGGCAGGAAGGTGCAAGGGGGGCAGGAAGGTGCAAGGGGGGCAGGATGGTGGGTTGCGGAGCAGGATGGGGTGGCGGAGCAGGATGGAGGGGGCGGAGCAGGATGGAGGGGGCGGAGCAGGATGGAGGGGGCGGAGCAGGATGGAGGGGGCGGAGCAGTATGGAGGCGGCGGGGCAGGATGGAGGGGGCGGGGCAGGATGGAGACGGAGGGGCAGGATGGAGACGGAGGGGCAGGATGGAGACGGAGGGGCAGGATGGAGACGGAGGGGCAGGATGGAGATGGAGGGGCAGGATGGAGACGGAGGGGCAGGATGGAGGTGAGTGGCGCAGGATGGACAGAGCGAGGCAGGATGGAGAAGGCAGGGCAGGATGGAGGCGGCAGGGCAGGATGGAGATGGCAGGGCAGGATGGTGGTGGGGGAGGGGGGAGGATGTAGGGGGCGGGGCAGGATGTTGGCGGGGGGTGAGGATGGTGGTGGGGGTGCGGGATGGAGTCGGGGGGGCAGGATGGTGTTGGGGGGCAGGATGGATAGGGGGGGCAGGATGGATAGGGGGGGCAGGATGGAGGCGCTCCTCCTGACCCCTTCCGCTCCCCGCGGCACCCGTCCCTCTGGGCCTCCAGTCTCTGCGGCCGCCCTCCCTCTGGGGCTGCACACCCCCCTCCCCTTCATGGTGATAATAAAAATAAAAAAACCTCAGTGAGGATACTTACCCTGCGGCGGCTCGCTCCACCCGTCTTGTAGGTGGCAGGACAGGAGCTGTCGTTGGCTGGGAAACCGATCTGCTGGGGGTGAGTGGGCAAAGCGGGGGTCAGTGGGCAGAGTGGGGGATGAGTGGGAAGAGCAGGGGTTAGTGGGCAGAGTCATTGGGCAGAGCAGGGGTCAGTGGGCATAATCAGTAGTCAGAGCAGGGTCAGTAGGCAGAGCTGGGGTCTGTGGGCAGAGCTGGGGTCAGTGGGCATGGTCATTAGCCAGAGGGGGGGGGGTAGGTAGGCAGAGCAGGGTCAGAGGGCAGAGCGGGGGTGAGTGGGCAGAGTGGGGGGTGAATGGGCAGAGCATGGTCAGTGAGCAGGATTGGGGCATGAGTGGTCAGAGCAGGGTCATAGCGGGGGTCAGTGGTCAGAGCAGGGGTTAATGGGCAGAGTGATTGGGCAGAGCAGGGGTCAGTGGGCACAGTCAGTAGGCACAGCAGGGGTTAGTGGGAAAAATCAGTGGGTAGAGCAGGGGTGAGTGGGCAGAGCAGGGGTGAGTGGGCACAGTCAGTGAGCAGAGCAGGGGTCAGCGGGCAGAGCGGGGGTGAGTGGGCAGAGCAGGGTTTAGTGGGCATAGCAAGGGTTATTGGGCACAGTCAGTGGGCAGAACAGGGGTTAGTGGGCAGAGCGGCGGTCAGTGGGCACAGTGAGTGGGCAGAGAAGGGTGAGTGGGTAGAGCATGGGTGAGTGGGCACGGTCAGTTGGCAGAGCAGGGGTCAGTGGGCATGGTGAAAGGGCAGAGCGGGGGGTGAGTGAACAGAGGGTGGTCAGTGGGCAGGCCAGGGTGAGTGGTAAAAGCAGGGGCGAGTGGGCAGAGCGGGGGTGAGTGGGCAGAGCGGGAGTAAATGAGCAGAGCAGGGTCAGTAGGCAGTGTGAGGGGTCAGTGGCCAGAGCATGGTCAGTGGGCAGTGTGAGGGGTAAGTGGGCATAGCATGTTCAGTGGGCAGTGTGAGGCGTGAGTGGGCAGTGTGAGGGGTCAGTGGGCAGTGTGAGGGGTCAGTGGGCAGAGCAGGGTCAGTGTGAGGGGTGAGTGGGCAGAGCAGGGTCAGTGGGGTGTGTGAGGGGTCAGTGGGCAGAGCAGGGTGATGTGGGCATTGAGGGGTCAGTGGGCAGAGCATGTTCAGTGGGCAGAGGAGGGTCAGTGGGCAGTGTGAGGGGTCAGTGGGCTGAGCAGGGTGAGTGGGCAGAGCAGGGTCAGTGAGGGGTCAGTGGGCAGAGCAGGGTCAGTGTGAGGGGTCAGTGGGGGGTGAGTAGGCAGAGCAGGATGAGTGGCCAGTGTGAGGGGTCAATGGGGCGAGCAGGGTGAGTGGGCAGAGCATGGTCAGTGGGCATAATGGTGGGTGAGTGGACAGAGAGGGGGTGAGTGAGCAGAGAGGGGGTGAGTGGGCAGAGAGGGGGTGAGGGGGCAGAGAGGGGGTGAGTGGGCAGAGTTTGGGGGTGAGTGGTCAGAGTGGGGGTCAGTGGTCAGAGTGGGGGTCAGTGGGCAGAGCAGGGGCAGAGTGGGGGTGAGGGGGGCAGAGGGGGTGAGTGGGCAGAGTTGGGGGGTGAGTGGGCAGAGTTGGGGGGTGAGTGGGCAGAGTTGGGGGGTGAGTGGGCAGAGTTGGGGTCAGTGGTCAGAGTGGGGGTGAGTGGGCAGGGTCAGAGTGGGGGTCAATGGTCAGAGTGGGGGTGGGTGGGCAGAGCAGGGTCAGGGGCAGAGTGGGGGTCAGTGTGCAGAGTGGGGGTGAGGGGGCAAAGAGGGGGTCAGGGGGAAGAGTAGGGGGGTGAGTGGGCAGAGTTTGGGGGTGAGTGGGCAGAGTGAGGGTCAGTGGTCAGAGTGGGGGTGAGTGGGCAGAGCAGGGTCAGGGGCAGAGAGAGGGTCAGTGTGCAGAGTGGGGGTGAGGGGGCAGAGAGGGGTTCAGGGGGAAGAGTAGGGGGGTGAGTGGGCAGAGTTTGGGGGTGAGTGGGCAGAGTGGGGGCCAGTGGTCAGAGTGGGGGTCAGTGGGCAGAGCAGGGGCAGAGTGGGGGTCAGTGTGCAGAGTGGGGGTGAGGGGGGCAGAGAGGGGTTCAGGGGGAAGAGTAGGGGGGTGAGTGGGCAGAGTTTGGGGGTGAGTGGGCAGAGTGGGGGCCAGTGGTCAGAGTGGGGGTCAGTGGGCAGAGCAGTGGCAGAGTGGGGGTCAGTGTGCAGAGTGGGGGTGAGTGGGCAGGGTCAGGGGCAGAGTGGGGGTCAGTGGGCAGAGCAGGGGGTGAGGGGGGCAGAGAGGGTGAGTGGGCAGAGTTGGGGGGTGAGTGGGCAGAGTTGGGGTCAGTGGTCAGAGTGGGGGTGAGTGGTCAGAGTGGGGGTCAGTGGGCAGAGCAGGGTCAGGGGCAGAGTGGGGGTCAGTGGGCAGAGTGGGGGTGAGGGGGCAGAGTGGGGGTGAGGGGGCAGAGAGGGGGTCAGGGGGAAGAGTAGGGGGGTGAGTGGGCAGAGTTTGGGGGTGAGTGGGCAGAGTGGGGGCCAGTGGTGAGAGTGGGGGTCAGTGGGCAGAGCAGGGGCAGAGTGGGGGTGAGGGGGGCAGAGAGAGGGTGAGGGGGCAGAGTTGGGGGGTGAGTGGTCAGAGTGGGGGTCAGGGGCAGAGAGGGGTTCAGGGGGAAGAGTAGGGGGGTGAGTGGGCAGAGTTTGGGGGTGAGTGGGCAGAGTGGGGGCCAGTGGTCAGAGTGGGGGTCAGTGGGCAGAGCAGGGGCAGAGTGGGGGTGAGGGGGCAGAGAGGGGGTCAGGGGGAAGAGTAGGGGGTGTGATGGGCAGAGTTTGGGGGTGAGTGGGCAGAGTGGGGGCCAGTGGTCAGAGTTGGGGTCAGTGGGCAGAGCAGGGGCAGAGTGGGGGTGAGGGGGGCAGAGAGGGGGTGAGTGGTCAGAGTGGGGGTCAGGGGCAGAGTGGGGGTCAGTGGTCAGTGTGGGGGTGGGTGGTCAGAGTGGGCGTCAGGGGCAGAGTGGGGGTCAGTGGTCAGTGTGGGGGTGGGTGGTCAGAGTGGGGGTCAGGGGCAGAGTGAGGGTCAGTGGTCAGTGTGGGGGTGGGTGGGCAGAGCGGGGGTGAGGAGATCGTGGGTCAGTGTGCAGCGCAGGGGGATGAATAGGCAGAGTAGGTGAGATCGGGACAGGACCTTTGATGACGTCACGGTCATGTGATATGTGACTCCACCCATCATCGTGACGTCATCAGAGGTCCTCAAGCCCCATGAATAGAGATCGTGGCTGGCTGGAGGGAGCTGTGGTAAGAGGCGGGGGGGGTGACAGGAGAGTGGGGGGTGACCGGAGAGTGGAGGGCGGCTATGGTGACAGGCAGGGGGGTGATGGGGCAGCGGGGGGAAGTGTTGTGACAGGCGGGGAGCGCGGGCAGTGGAGGATGGCTATGGTGACAGGCAGGGGGGTGATGGGGCAGCAGGGCTGTGGGCCGGATGTGGGTGGGCGCAGACGGGGCTCTGTGCAGGGCCGGTGGCTGGGGCTCTGTGGGTCTGGTGCTTCCGGTTCCGGTGTTTGACACAGGAGGGAGGCCATCACGGAAGCGGAAGCGGATTTTGGGCGGAAGTGGCCTTCGGGTTTTATATTATAGATAGATGGTGTATGATTATATTGATACACACTAAATGTCCCTATATGCTTATTAACAGGTTACTGTGACCTTTTATCATCCATAGTACTTTATAATATTTATATGCTTCCCCAATAGGTTAATGTTGTCTTTCATCATCCATATTATTTTATAATATCATATGCACTTTATATGTTATTTATATGAATGTGTCTCTAGGTTTTGTCCTTTATATGAGCTGCTTTAGTATGTACTTTTTAGATTTGTCCAGCAGATGATAAATGGTTGGCTTATATACTGAAGCTGCGGTTGTTATGGACGCTCTAAGGAGGAATTGCGTCTCCTTATCCAGTTGAAGGACAGGCGTGTGAGCCTATCACTGTGAACAATATAAACAGGAAGTGCGTCATCACTCTGGATTGATGGACGGGAGCCCGGACCTATCATTAGAATGATGCGCCCTGCAGGAAATGCGTCATTGGATTGACGGGTGCCTGAACCTATGAGTAACAGACGCCGGCGCATGCGCAGAGGACACCGGAGGACCAGATTGAGACGATAACATCTATTGGATGACATAGCGGGGAATATGCAAGTATCCATAGCAACGTTTGATGCAACATTCCGATTGGTTTGCCGCCGTTATACACATAGAGACTTTATTCCCTGCATTGCGCTCTAAAGATCTGATTGATGAGTATACATTTAATATGTTTGATCTGGTTGTATATGTTGCTTATGGGGGATGTAGTTAGCTAGTCTGTGTATAGTCTAGATGAGGATGTTTTAGCTTTGTTTATTATAGATCAGTGCACGATTGGTGTATTGGGTATAGGGGAGGAGTTTTATGGTATAAAAAGCACTTTTTGTATGGGGAGAGTATGCACTTGAAAATGGTCTGCTGACCGAAACGTTGTGCGGGGGGGATGGACGGAATAAAATTAAACTTTGAAGCATCACCAGCTTGAGAGGCGCTGTTTTTCTCTTTTCAGATCAGGTGATTGGCTGGGTCATTCCAGCAGCTTTATTTTTTTTCTCTGAAACCAAATAACAACTTCCTTGGGTGTGTGCTTGGGATCATTGTCTTGTTGAAATATCCACTTTTATATCATCTTTATCATACAGGTAGACGGAAGCAGAATTTTTATCAAGAAAGTCTTGCTACATTAGTCCATTCATCCTTCCTTCAACTCCGATAAAAAGTCACGTGGTTCGTGCGTTGGCCCCGATATCGGTCATGCCTTGTATGGTGTAAATGTGCAATGCGACGCAAGAATGATGCCAAACCGATATCAGGGAAAAAATGAGACACTCTCCAACTGCCCGATATTGCATGGCCAATCTGGGCGGATCGTGCTGTGTGAAAGCCCAACTCTGACTTGGAGACCAACTTCCCCAATTCTCTCCCATGTTAAATGGTCGTTCCTGGGTCAGCCGCACAAGGGGGCGTTCACATCGCAGTTCCGTTGCCTGCCGATATCGCCCTGTGTGACAGCTCCTATGCGATGTGGGATTTCTGCAAAAAAAATGTGTGCTCCCGCGCCGTTGTATCCAACATCGGAACGATGTTAGGACGTGTAAAGTGGCCATTACCAGTGCCGCATGCTGAAAAAACAAATGCACACTGTGATGTTCACACCTCCCAATTTCAATGTTGGTATGATGTTTATGGGATGAGATGCAGTGCCTTTTGGCCTTTAAACATTGTGTGTATTATGGCATCCAAAGAATTACATTTTCGTCACATCTGAGCAAACTATATTCTCCAAGTGTTTCACAAGCTTCTCTAAATATTTTTGAGAAACCTTTAAGCACACTTGAAAAAGCTTTTTGTTCAGCAATGGAGTCTTGCATGGTGAGTGTGCACACAGGGCATGAAGACTGAGTGCATTACTTAGGCTAGGGTCACATTTGTGACCCTAGCACGATGCAAGCGTTAAATACTTTGAATTTTTCCCCGCAGCGCATAGCGTTAACGCTATAGGCTGCCAGGAAAGGGAGCCCCATAGTAACACGCTGTTTGCCTTAGCAACCGGCCACACACAAAGCCCCAGGATGTGCGCTTTAGCTGAGCGCACAGGAAATGCTGCAGACCGCAGCCTATGGGGCCTATGGGAGAAAGTGCACGCATATTTGGGCAATGAATTGACATGTTGATTCTTTTTACGTGCGCACTTTCTCCCGCAAAAGTGCAGCCAAAAAAAGCGCAGCGTCTGAATGTCTGAATGGCAAAGGTGAATTTCCATTCACTTTGCTGGCAAACGCAGACGCATATGCCCTTTGGCAGGAAAAGCGCGCGTAAAAAGATGCAAAAACTACGCTGTGTGTGAACACAGCCTTAATGCAATGTGAGAATTCACAAGTTTGCAGCCTTGTAGAGTAAGTGTAGACTTCCCATATCAGACAATCCCTTGAACATGGATTTGTTTTAAAAAAACATTATCTATTATATATTCCCCTAACGCACTTCCGTAAGTTTCGGCGCTACTTCCGTCGTCATGGACATGGCTGCGCAGCGGCGGCCATTGCGAGCCGTTGCAGGGGCGTGAGCAATTGCCGCGCAGCGGCCATTGCGAGTCTCCCGCACCGGCGACGACCGACGAGAGCCGAGCGCCGTGGCTGAAAATAGAACCAAGAGCCCGGCCATGCACAGCTCTAAAGACCGCTATGTATCTCAATGGGAAGTGAGGCGCTATGCTCATTGGTCGGCGCCAGCACACAGCGAACAATGAGAATAGCGCCTCACTTCCCATTGAGATATAATGGAGGACTTTGAGTTTCAAATTTAGCACTGTAAGTGAGGCGCTATTCTCATTGGTCGGCGCCAGCACACAGCGACCAATGAGAATAGCGCCTCACTTCCCATTGAGATATAATGGAGGACTTTGAGTTTCAAATTTAGCGCTGTAAGTGAGGCGCTATTCTCATTGGTGGGCGCCAGCACACAGCGACCAATGAGAATAGCGCCTCACTTCCCATTGAGATATAATGGAGGACTTTGAGTTTCAAATTTACCGCTGTAAGTGAGGCGCTATTCTCATTGGTTGGCGCCAGCACACAGCGACCAATGAGAATAGCGCCTCACTTCCCATTGAGATACATGGAGGACTTTGAGTTTCAAATTTACTCAAAGTCAAACTCAAAGTCCTCCATGTATCTCAATGGCCAGTGAGGCACTTCTCTCATTGTACTCATGACAGTAGCAACATTAACCCCTTACATTCCGTTTTATCTGTAATTTCTATAACACAGTGTGTAGTTGTACTGCCACTGCGAAGTTAACCCCTTATATACCATTTCTGCCTTAACTCCATACTTTGTAGTCTCTATTACTACTGCCAGTAGGAACATTAACCCCTTATATTCCATTATTGTTGTTATTTCTATTACACAGTGTATAGTTGTAATGACACTGCGAAATTAACCCATTATATACCAGTTCAGCATTAACTGCATATTTGGTAGTGTTTATAACTACTGCCACTGCTACATTAACCCCTTGAACACCATTTTGGATATAATTTACAGCGCTGAGTTTGTTGTGGGAGTGCCTGTGGGACATTAACTCCTTCAATAACATTTTTGATATCATTATAAGTTCCTACTCTGTTATAGTCCTGTTAGTCGGTCATTAACTCTTTCTACACCTCCTATATTGCTACCCTCACAGTTCTGCCTACATCGCCTACTTAGTCATATATCTGGTGTTTAAGTCTATTATTTAAAACTCTTAAAAAAATTATATACAGATTCTAGACTCACGATTCTTTAGAATCGGGCTCACAGCTAGTTTTATTAATATCAAAGTAATAATATATGACAACCTGATTTCTTTGGCGTGCTATGCTCCCTTATCTGAGATCAGAAAAGAACAAAGATGATAAATAATTTTCTCTTACTGAATATATCTTTTTTCAGGCAAAAAGTTGTTTAAATTATGCCAGGATTCATAAAGAAAGCTTGTGAGTCCTGCTTTCCCCGTCCCCACACCCCTCATTGATGACTTTTCATGTATAAGCTTGTATACAGGGCAGCTAAAACTTTGCTATGTATAGGAGGGAGAGGAAAAATGGATTATTACCAGAGATGGGTGAACACAAAGGGATCAAGACCGCACTTGACATGAGCCCGAACCCGGAATTTACAGGTATAAAATGGTGGCTAGGGGAGCTGGGGGCTGTAAAAGAAAGCAAAAGAGTGTTTAAACGGAACCTGTCACCTCCGAAAAGCCACCTAACCTATTAACACATGTCCCTGCACCTTCCTATTACCATTATAACTATCCCTCTCTCTGCTAAATGCTAGTTTTCAATGTAGTAAAAAAAGTTTTTATACTTACTCATTAGTAATGCTAATTAAGTGGGGGCTATATGCAATAGCCCCCCTGGGCGTCCTCTCTGTGTCCCTCTCGCCGCCTCCAGCATCGTTTATCATGCCTCCATGGGCGTGATATTGAAATTAAATTTCGCGCCCCAACCTGGCTCCTTCCATTCTGCTATGCCAGCCTTCCTGTGGGAATGACGCTAAACGAGTAATTTCCGGAACTGCAGGCCCCTTAGCAACCCGATATTTATCTTAGCAGCGGCACCGCAATGCAAAGCGGGGCTTCATAGAACCCCGCATAGCAGCTCACACCACTACTATGGTAAACATTGCATTGCTATGGCCCCATAGCAATCCAATGTTTACCGTAGCAGCGGTGTGCGCTGCTATGTGGGGTACTATGGAGCCACGCTTTGCACTGCAGTGCCACTGCTAAGATAAATATTTGGTTGCTAAGGTGGCCCGCAGTTGCGGAGGGAGCCAGGCTGGGGGCACGAAATTTTATTTCAATATCACGCCCATGGAGGCGTGATAAACGATGCTGGAGGCAGCGAGAGGGACACAGAGAGGAATAGAAAGGTGCAGGGACATGCATTGATAGGTTAGGTGGCTTTTCGGAGGTGACAGGTTCCCTATAAAGCAGGAGCATATACCTACCAAGGTCCACGCTTGTGAGGCTGAAGGCACACTGTGCGAGGGACTTGCGCCAGTGCAATGCGAGGGAAACTCGCATTGCACTCAGACCAGTGTTGCCCTATCAGGCAGGGCACACTGGTGCGAGTCCCATGCACTGAAGTCACATTGCGAGTCAGAAGTGACTGCATGTGATTCTCACGTCCGAGAGGGCAATGCAAGTATATGGGGGTGAGAAAATCTTGCCCCCATACAGCACACTGTGCGATATTAGCACAAGTGTGCTGTCAAAATCGCTTCAAACTTGCCGGCTGTTATATTACTGTAATATCACGCTGGAGTTTCAGCACCAGGGATAACGGTTGTCAGGGTACACTGTTTGCGTACGCAATTGGCATAAGTGCCATGGACAGCTCACAATCTCATGAGCTCTGCTGATGGTACATTACATCAATTGCGTTCTGGCTCACGGACAGCTCCATAAGTGGAGGAACTGAGTGGCTTCTGTGTAATGTAAATTTACACGACAATTGCTGGGATCAGTATAAAAAGGAATTAACCCCTGCACTGCCAGGGTGTGTTGTCACCATGTGTATACAATCTGTGTACACATGATGGCAGCACACCAACTCCATTTTAACCCTTTACACACCGGCTTTGTTTGCAGGTTATGTTCCGATATGCTGAGTGCTTTTAACACGCTCCGTGTTTGATGCACAACATTGTGCCTTCAGCCTAACACCACTTCTGGGTCCACTCATTAATGTCTGGTTTATTCACTGAATTCTGCCACCAAAAGCCAATCACAAATGCCCACTCCTATGACAGTCTGTAATTGTTTGTTGCATTCCCATTGTGCCGATGTCTGTGATTGGTTGCCCATGGCAATGAACCTACCATTATAGGGGTGTAAAAATATATAAATAATTTAAAAAATCATGCAGGGGTCCTGTATATTTTATTTCCCAGTACAGCTAAAGCAGACAGCTACAGGCTGCCTTCCCCAGCTGCCTGGATTTACTTTAGCTGGAAAAAAGATACTGCAGAGCCCATTTTTTTAAATTACTTAAATAAATAATTTAAAAAAAACTGCATGGACTCTGCCCTATTTTTGATTGCCAGCCAAGGTAAAAACCTGGCAGCTGGGTGCTGGTATACTCAGCATGGTGAGGCACATGGTTATTGGGCTCCCAGGCTACATGCTAGCAGCCCACACCCGCCCCAGAAATCAGCGCAGTTTCTGGTTCTTTGCCTGACTTTTCCCTATGCCCTGGTGCAGTGGCATTAGGGTGATAAAAGGGATAAATGACTGAATATTGACAGCTGTTGTATAGCTCAAATTGATAATGTTCAGGCATCTATGAGACTCGCCCATTATCAATCCTATAAATAAATAGTTAAAAAACACAGGCACAGAAAAGTCCTTTATTTGAAATAAGACACACATAACCCTCATTTTTCCATTTACTAACCCAACATACCCTCCGACCTTAAACCACAGTGATATCTAGTGTACCTCACTCACCTCTGGTACATGTGATGAGCGGAGACATTAGCATCCGCTCAAAGCAGCAGCTCTCTCAGACTGAGCCACAGCTGTGTGAGCAGTGATGTCAGAGAGTTTGTCTGAGGTCACAGCCATGGCTCAGTCTGAGAGCGGCTGCTGCAGTGAGTGGACACTAATG
Source organism: Allobates femoralis (assembly GCA_033576535.1). Classification (NCBI taxonomy): domain Eukaryota; kingdom Metazoa; phylum Chordata; class Amphibia; order Anura; family Aromobatidae; genus Allobates; species Allobates femoralis. Next base: position 401,207,806 of record JARQOC010000005.1, on the reverse strand, counting down.
ATGATATGTTTGGGATTAATAAACGGGTTAAGGGCTGTCTGTGTGTCTTATTTCAAGTAAATATGCAAATGGAGTCCGTGGAGCCTCATTTAAGAGTCTCAAACACGGGACTAGCCAGATATCCCTCCAGGGAAGGACCTAGTCCTGGGGTGAACTCCTTGTCGAGACCAACATAACCACAATATTAAGTGGCCCTTTCAGTCACTATCCCGCTCAGTTACGAGCTTAAGGATATGACAAGGGAATTACCAAAGCCAGGTATCCATCCACAGACAGCTGTTTCAGGGTATTGCCCCTCATCAGTGTGGAGTAGGATTCTGGCCAGGTGGAAGCAATGCCTGGTAGACCAACATCACAAAGCTCCCACTGATCTCAGGGAGACCAGTTGAGGAAAACACTGAGGGCAGCTGACTAAAGCGCTCAAGCACAGTGAATTCCATGGTACATTGCCCCTGGAAATTTGAATATGCAAATGGTGTCCGTGGATCTCACTTAAGAGTCTCAAACTTGGGACTAGCCAGATATCCCTCCAGGGAAGGACCTAGCCCTGGGGTGGACTCCTTGCGGAGACCACCATACCCACCATATTAAGTGGCCCTTTCACTATCCCGCTCAGTTACGAGCTTATGGATATGACAAGGAAATTACCAAAGCCAGGTATCCATCCACAGACAGCTGTTTCGGGTTATTGCCTTTCATCAGTGTAGAGTAGGATTCTGGATACGTGGGAGCAATGCCTGGTAGACCAACATCACAAAGCTCTCACTGATCTCAGGGAGACCAGTTGAGGAAAACACTGCGGGCAGCTGGCTAAAGTGATCAAACACAGTGTCCCAGTGTTTTCCTCAACTAGTCTCCCTGAGATCAGTGAGAGCTTTGTGATGTTATATCAAGTAAAGGATTTTTCTTTGTGTTTTTTAACATTTTCCTTATAGGATTGATAATTGGGGGACTGCTAGAAGCCCAAAAAATGATCAATCTGAGCTTAACGACAGCTGTCAATTACCCCTTCAATCACTCCAATGCCACAACACCAGAGCATTGAGAGGAGTCAAGTATAGCACCAGGAATTGGCAATTCTAATGAATCCTCCAATTTCTGGGGTGGCTGCAGGCTGCTTTTCTGCAGCCTGGAGGATGGGGGTTCAATAACTATGGGCCTTCCCACGCTGAGAATACCAACCGCCAGCTGCCTGTTTTTTACTTTGGCTTGCAATCAAAAACAGGGTGCAGCCAACACATTTTTTTTTATTATTTATTTAAATGATTTAAAAAAAATAATGGTCTCCACTGTATTTCAGATTGCCATCCAAGATACGTCAAGGAAACTGGATGTGGCAGCCTGTAGCTGTCCACTTTATCTGCGCTGAAAATAAAAGTACTGCAAAGCCATATGCAATTTTTTTTTCATTATGTATTTATTTTTTACACTCCTTATGATGGAAGGTTTGATGCCAATGACAACAAAAACGCATACGCCTACACAATGGATGGGGATGCAACAGACAATCACGGACACTGTCATAGAGATTGGGAATCTGTGATTGGCTGTTGTGGGCAGAGTCCAGTGAACAAACCGGAGGCTAGCGGCCAGGAAGTAAAGCGTTTGGTCCTTGGTAAGTATAATACGTCTGTTTTATTGCTGTTTTGCTTTCTTTTGCAGCCCTCCACGGGCTCACGGGTTTACCCATTACTATCACCCTTGCAGCATTTCAATAACTCCTTACATAAAAATACTATACAAATAGAATGCATGTGTTTCAGTTTAGATGTATTGTATGGGAAACACAAAATCCAAAAGTAAAGAGCATTTTAATTAATAATGCACTTATTTACAAAGTTTTAATTTACAATTAACATCACCATAGTGAAGTGAAACTATTAAAAAGCTAGTTGCCTGCTTTACAATAAATCAAATTGTACAATACCTAATAAATATATTTGGAAAACAATAAATCAAATTGTGCAACATCAGTATGGACTTAATTTATAATTTCATTATTTTGATTTGTTTATAAGTCTTCTTAGGGCCCTTTCACATCAGCGTTTTTTTAAATTTGCGGCAGATGCGGTGAAAAAACCGCATCTGCCGCAACTGCCGCATAACGGTTCCACTTGCGGCACGGTTGCGGTTTTTTCCATAGGAAGTATAGGGGGACTTGCGGCAGATGCGGCAAGTGCGGTATTGCACTTGCGGCAGGTGCGGCAGAGAAAAAAACCGCAGTAAGCCGCGTTTTTTTTCTCTGCCGCACCTGCCGCAAGTGCAATACCGCACTTGCCGCATCTGCCGCAAGTCCCCCTATACTTCCTATGGAAAAAACCGCAACCGTGCCGCAAGTGGAACCGTTATGCGGCAGTTGCGGCAGATGCGGTTTTTTCACCGCATCTGCCGCAAATTTAAAAAAACGCTGATGTGAAAGGGCCCTTAGAAATCAAATAAAAATGAAAAATGTGCAGAGTATATTATATATGTTTACTTCTTTTAGGTTACTAAGGCAAACTTAACCTTAAAATATTTTGCAATGTTCAAACAGTTGGATTGTAAATTAATACTTAATAAATAATAAAGCTTCAGGATACATGGTGGCAAATGTGCATGTTCTAATATCAGGATCTCCAGGAAAATCCTTTTTTTTTCTACTTAACATTTGTATATGTCATCCAATGGAGTCAGAGCTCTGACCTAAGCCCAATGAAAAACTTAGTAAAATCTTACACATTTAATGCCAGTTGAGATTTTAGTTTTAAAGATTTACGACCACTATTATAAATCAATGAGTCATTTACTACTTTTTTTTTATTTATGGCTGGACTAAGAACATATGTCCATATGTCACTTCTTAAGCAATGGTGACATCCTGTGGCGGTAATGTAGAGGGAGATCCATGTTTATGACTGGCATTACTGAACACTCCACTTTTTCCTGTATTCAGTCTGACATCTGTGTAATGTCATTGGGAAACATTTACATATATTATAGTGAATGTTTTAACTTGATGACAGTAACAGTTAACATTGCATCTCTGCCTACTTAACAAGTCAATCAACTTGTGTGTAACAAAGGATAACTGTGTCCTTGTTTCTAAATGTCAATCAAAACAAACTTTTCATATGCTTTTCAGGGAAAACTATAACGAACCCTCGTATTTTCTTTATAAATGTTATCTTTATTATTCTTCTACTGTTAAGAGAAGACATCTTAATAAATGTTATCTGCTGCATTGATACCTGTAAGGTATTTGGTCAAGGTGGAAACAAATCCATGAGTTTCATATAAAAATAAGGACTAAGATATTGACATCTGTAAACATACGGTAAGTTTAAACTGACGAGTTAAAATGCGAATTGTTTTCGCTCAAAAAGAGACTGTCTACAAGGAACTGGAAAATACTGTCCACAGTACTGTACTGTGCAAAGGATTCAGGAATAGATTGTATAATCATCACATCATTACAGAGGATGTGTAACACCAGTGTTTTAGTCACCATACATGTCCAGCGTCTCAGTGCATTTTCTAGCGAAAATGTCCCTGCACTGTCCTACCCCCTTCCCAGCTTGTATACCATTGCCACTTAGTTGCTTGCACAATTCTCTGCTCTGCTGGGCTTTACTAAGATACCATGGCTATTTCCTCCATGGTCGTTTGCATGGTTACCGGCTCTGCTGCGTTGCCGCCCACGTGTAGCTTGATCCTCTGTTGTGTCATATGGCCATCCACATGTGTTTCGGCCCCTGCTTAGATCCCTAGAACCCAGGGCCTCAGCTTGTCCTGATGGGTTTCTAGTTATTGCCTACAGTGTGCAATCGCTCATCTTCCACTCTTTTAAAAGGGCAGTGCATGCACCTTGAATTGGCATCCCAAGCCTATTACAGGGATGAACTAGGTATATAAAGTTCTCACTCCCTCTTGGGCGCGCTAGAGCATCATTATTAGGTTTCCTCACCTAGCCATGTGTGGAGGTCCAACCAGTGGCTCCTGGTATTGCAGGATAAGGAAAGGGGAAGTGGAGAGCTGCTCCACCGTCTAATTACCCCTGGACTCCAGCACCTGGTGTGATGGCATGGCAACCATAAATCATGAAGAAAAAGAAATCCACCGGTGCAGTACTTCTCAATTCTTTATTCTATGAATATATAAATTAAAATCATTCAGCAATCGAGCAGACGCTAGACGCGTTTCAGAAGTAACCCTTCCTTAGTCGTTAGCTAACGACTAAGGAAGGGTTACTTCTGAAACGCATATAGCACCGGTGGATTTCTTTTTCTTCTTGCTCCTGGTATACCTGTGTCCAGCTCCAGTCCTGCGTGTATCCAGTTTTGTGACCACTGATGTCTTTGCGTCTGTCATTGTTCCTAGACCCATCCAGCCTATTTTTGTTGTCCGTTACTGTGTTCTGGGCCCAGACTGAATTCTGCTTCTGTGCCTGTGTGTTACCTAAAGCAATGCTTGCCCTGTCTGTGCCCTGCACTGGAAGTCATAGATTGCCGCACATGCCATGCCCGTACCAGATGACTAGTGATGAGCGAGCATGCTCGCCACTACTCGGTACTCGCACGAGTATCACTGTACTCGGGCTACTCGGCGAGCACCGAGTAATGTCGCGATACTCGTGCTGTGCTCGTGGTCGTCATCTCTGCATGTTGGCGCTCTTTTGAGAGCCAGCCCACATGCAGGGATTGGCTGGCAGACCACTGCAATGCCACAGCCCTGTTAGTTGTGGCATTGCAGTGATTGGTCGGCCTGCACAGCGTGACCGAGCCTTTATAAGACCCGGCCGCGCTGTGCTCTGCACACAGGCATCCAGACAGTGAGTGTAGGGAGAGTGTTTGCTGCTGCTTAGGGACAGATTTGCGGCCCTCATAGGTAGATCCGGAGCAGGGCTGCAAACTGCTGCTGACCACAACAGTCCTTCTCAGGACTAATCTAGGAGGATATAGGCAGGGTGATACAGATAGGAATCCAAGCTTTTCTATGACCATTACATTCACCAGACTGGTGTACTTACTACCTTGATACAGGTTAGGGACTAAAATCCTAATCTCCTGTGACCATTACAGTCACCAGACTGGTGTACTTACTACCTTGATCCAGGTTAGGGACTAAAATCCTACTCTCCTGTGACTATTACAGTCACCAGACTGGTGTACTTACTACCTTGATACAGGTTAGGGACTAAAATCCTAATCTCCTGTGACCATTACAGTCACCAGACTGGTGTACTTACTACCTTGATCCAGGTTAGGGACTAAAATCCTAATCTCCTGTGACCATTACAGTCACCAGACTGGTGTACTTACTACCTTGATCCAGGTTAGGGACTAAAATCCTAATCTCCTGTGACCATTACAGTCACCAGACTGGTGTACATACTACCTTGATCCAGGTTAGGGACTAAAATCCTAATCTCCTGTGACCATTACAGTCACCAGACTGGTGTACTTACTACCTTAATACAGGTTAGGGACTAAAATCCTACTCTCCTGTGACCATTACATTCACCAGACTGGTGTACTTACTACCTTGATACAGGTTAAGGACTAAAATCCTACTCTCCTGTGACCATTACATTCACCAGACTGGTGTACTTACTACCTTGATCCAGGTTAGGGACTAAAATCCTAATCTCCTGTGACCATTACAGTCACCAGACTGGTGTACTTACTACCTTGATACAGGTTAGGGACTAAAATCCTAATCTCCTGTGACCATTACAGTCACCAGACTGGTGTACTTACTACCTTGATCCAGGTTAGGGACTAAAATCCTAATCTCCTGTGACCATTACAGTCACCAGACTGGTGTACTTACTACCTTGATCCAGGTTAGGGACTAAAATCCTAATCTCCTGTGACCATTACAGTCACCAGACTGGTGTACTTACTACCTTAATACAGGTTAGGGACTAAAATCCAACTCTCCTGTGACTATTACAGTCACCAGACTGGTGTACTTACTACCTTAATACAGGTTAGGGACTAAAATCCTACTCTCCTGTGACCATTACATTCACCTGACTGGTGTACTTACTACCTTAATACAGGTTAGGGACTAAAATCCTACTCTCCTGTGACCATTACATTTACCAGACTGGTGTACTTACTACCTTGATCCAGGTTAGGGACTAAAATCCTAATCTCCTGTGACCATTACAGTCACCAGACTGGTGTACTTACTACCTTGATACAGGTTAGGGACTAAAATCCTAATCTCCTGTGACCATTACACTCACCAGACTGGTGTACTTTCTACCTTGATCCAGGTTAGGGACTAAAATCCTAATCTCCTGTGACCATTACAGTCACCAGACTGGTGTACTTACTACCTTGATCCAGGTTAGGGACTAAAATCCTAATCTCCTGTGACCATTACAGTCACCAGACTGGTGTACTTACTACCTTGATACAGGTTAGGGACTAAAATCCTAATCTCCTGTGACCATTACAGTCACCAGACTGGTGCACTTACTACCTTGATCCAGATTAGGGACTAAAATCCTAATCTCCTGTGACCATTACAGTCACCAGACTGGTGTACTTACTACCTTAATACAGGTTAGGGACTAAAATCCTAATCTTCTGTGACCATTACAGTCACCAGACTGGTGTACTTACTACCTTAATACAGGTTAGGGACTAAAATCCTACTCTCCTGTGACTATTACAGTCACCAGACTGGTATACTTACTACCTTAATACAGGTTAGGGACTAAAATCCTACTCTCCTGTGACCATTACATTCACCAGACTGGTGTACTTACTACCTTGATCCAGGTTAGGGACTAAAATACTAATCTCCTGTGACCATTACAGTCACCAGACTGGTGTACTTACTACCTTAATACAGGTTAGGGACTAAAATCCTAATCTTCTGTGACCATTACAGTCACCAGACTGGTGTACTTACTACCTTAATACAGGGTAGGGACTAAAATCCTACTCTCCTGTGACCAATACAGTCACCAGACTGGTGTACTTACTACCTTAATACAGGTTAGGGACTAAAATCCTACTCTCCTGTGACCATTACATTCACCAGACTGATGTACTTACTACCTTGATACAAGTTAGGGACTAAAATCCTACTCTCCTGTGACCCTTACATTCACCAGACTGGTGTACTTACTACCTTGATACAGGTTAGGGACTAAAATCCTACTCTCCTGTGACCATTACATTCACCAGACTGGTGTACTTACTACCTTGATACAGGTTAGGGACTAAAATCCTAATCTCCTGTGACCATTACAGTCACCAGACTGGTGTACTTACTACCTTGATCCAGGTTAGGGACTAAAATCCTAATCTCCTGTGACCATTACAGTCACCAGACTGTTGTACTTACTACCTTAATACAGGTTAGGGACTAAAATCCTAATCTCCTGTGACCTCAACAGTCACCAGACTGGTGTACTTACTACCTTAATACAGGTTAGGGACTAAAATCCTACTCTCCTGTGACTATTACAGTCAGCAGACTGGTGTACTTACTACCTTAATACAGGTTAGGGACTAAAATCCCACTCTCCTGTGGCCATTACATTCACCAGACTGGTGTACTTACTACCTTGATACAGGTTAGGGACTAAAATCCTGTGACCTCAACAGTCACCAGACAGTTGTCGCTGTATACAGGCAAAATGCGCAAGGGCGTTGGCAAGGGCGTTGGCAAGGAACAAGGAAGTGGACGTGATGGTGGTGCAGGCAGAGGCCAAGGTCGTGTGCAAGCACTAATATCGCAACAACAAAGGGGCACATCTCCTCGCTCGCACGTCCTGTCCCAAATTCTTGGGGCCCGCAGCAGTACACCGCTCTTGAACCAAGACCAGTGTCAACAGGTTGTTACTTGGATAGCGGATAATGCTTCAAGTCAGATGGGTACCTCCACAAACACCCTGTCTTCCACACGGTCAAGTGTCAGTAGTAGTGATGAGCTAGTATGCTCGGCGCTACTCGGTACTCGCACGAGTATCTCGGTACTCGGGGTGCTCGGCGAGCAACGAGTACTGCCGAGATGCTCGGACCGCTCTGTAATGAATAGCGATCTGAGACACATACACAGCTCCCTTCAGTGCACACAGTGAGCTGGCACCATACAGGGAGCAGATTAATTGATAGGATCCCTCTGGGGGCCACAGCAAGGTGTGATATGCTGCGGTGATTTGAAAAAGCCCACCCTCTTGCCCTTTTCCGGAATTACTCGTTTTATAACCGGAAGTCTGTGGGCGGAGCCTGTCACTCATTGACTTACATTGGGCTCGGTGCTCTGGCCGAGTACAAGAGTATCTTGAGATACTCGGCCAGAGCACCGAGCACCCGAGCATTTTACTGCTCGCTCATCACTAGTCAGTAGCCGTGATACTGCACCGCACATTTTCCAACCTGATCCTCCTTCCTACCACCAGGACGAGTACACGTCCACGGACATTACTGATCCCACACTAGGACACTCGGAAGAGCTGTTCACGTATCCATTCGCAGAATCTGGCCTGTCGCCAGCTCCTCTTAAAGTGGGTGATGAGGAGATGGTATGTACAGATGCCCAAATATTTGAGCAGCCACGTTCTCACGAACGGAACGTTGGCAACATGTCTCAACAAGGGGTGGACGATGATGAGACACAATTGCCAGGAAGTCAGGAGGAGGATCAGGGTGCGGAAGAGGAAGACGACGTGGTGGATGATCCAGTAGCTGACCCAACATGGCAGGAGGATATGCAGAGCGAGGCCAGCAGTGCACAGGGGGAGGGAGGCGTAGCATCCCAACAGGCAGTACGAAGCAAGGTCGTGTCCGCAGGCAGAAGGCAGCCAACCGTTCCCGGGAACACCAACACGACTCAAGGTGCCTGTGCAAATGTTCGGTCTTCCAGAGTCTGGGAGTTTTTTAAGTTGGCTCCAGAAGACTCTAAAAAGGCCATTTGCAACACCTGCCATGCCAGTATCAGCAGGGGTACGAAAATTAGCAGCCTGACCACCACCAGCATGATCAGGCACATGTCAGCCAAGCACCCGACTTTGTGGGAAGTACAACAGAGTCGAGGAGCGGTGCTTGCTGATGTCACTGCTACGTTTTCATGTGATCTGCGTGCGAGCCAATCCCCTGTCCATGCTGGCCGTGAACAAGCCTCCGGCCCTGCACCTAAAGTTGCCCCGCGCACAAATAACACCAGCATCAAGCACGTCCTTGTCCCAGCGCAGCGTTCAATTATCTATTCAGCAAACATTTGAACGCAGGTGCAAATACGCTGCCAACGCCCCACATGCCACAGTCCTGAATTATCACATTTTGCGACTCATAGCGCTAGAAATGTTGCCTTTCCGGCTGGTGGAGACGGAAGCATTCCGGGACCTGATGGCGGCTGCTGTCCCACGTTACTCGGTCCCCAGCCGCCACTATTTCTCCAGATGTGCCATCCCCGCATTGCATAACCACGTGTCCAACAGCATCACACGTGCCCTGAACAACGCTGTTTCAGCCAAAGTCCACCTAACCACAGACATGTGGACAAGTGCTTGTGGGCAAGGCCGCTACATCTCCTTGACGGCACACTGGATTAATATTGTGGAGGCTGGGACCCAGTCTGAGCGAGGGATGGAACAAGTCCTTCCCACACCAAGGATAGCAGGCCCTACGTCTGTCAGGGTTTCACCGACACTCTACAGCTCCGGAATGTCATGCTCCTCAGCCTCCTCCTCCTGCACATCCTCATCCACTGTACCCTCCACACCAGTCCCAAGCTGGAAGCACTGCAGCACTGCCTCTGCAAAGCGGCAACAGGCTGTGCTGAAGCTAGTCTGCATAGGTGACAAACCCCACAATGCAGAAGAGGTGTGGACAGCTCTGAAACAGCAGGCAGATCACTGGCTCACACCTCTGAACCTAAAGCCAGGAAAGGTCGTGTGTGACAATGGCCGGAACCTGGTGGCAGCTTTGAGGCGAGGCCAGCTGACGCATGTTCCATGCGTGGCCCATGTGCTCAACCTGGTGGTTCAGAGGTTTGTAATGTCATACCCAGAGCTGTCTGAACTGCTGGTAAAAGTTTGCCGTCTGTCTGCACATTTTCGCAAGTCACCTTCTGCTTCAGCCGGCCTTGCGTCTTCCGGCCACAGACTGGTGTGTGATGTCCCCACGCGTTGGAATTCAACTCTGCACATGTTGGTCAGGATATGTGAGCAGAAGAGGGCAGTTGTGGACTACCTGCATCACCTAAGCCGTCGGGAAATGGGTCAAACTCCACACATAACACCTGAGGAGTGGAGATGGATGTCGGACCTATGTACCGTCCTCCAAAACTTTGAGGACTCCACCAAGATGGTGAGCGGCGATGGCGCCATTATTAGCGTCACCATACCACTACTCTGCCTTCTAAAACGGTCTCTGCTGAAAAACAAAGAGGATGCATTGCAGGCCGAGCACGATGACTTGGAGCAAGAAACAGTAGTGGGTGTGGGTGAAAACACACAGCCCAGCCTCATCTCATCACAACGTGCAGTGGAGGACTATGACTAGGAGGAGGAGGAGGATGATGAAGACATGGAGCAACTCTCTGGCCAAATTGAGGATATGACATGCACACCAGTCATACCCTCGATTCAGCGTGGCTGGCCAGAGGACAGGGGAGATGAGGAGGAGGAGGAGGAGGACAGCATGTTCAGTCATCGTGTTGGTCTGGATACTGAAGTGATGGCTGTTAAGAGTCTGGCGCACATGGCTGACTTTATGGTAAGCTGCCTGGCTCGTGACCCTCGTGTTCAGAACATCTTGGCCGACAATCAGTACTGGTTGGCAACACTGTTAGACCCACGCTACAAGGAGAACTTTATGTCTCTCATTCCTGAGGCGGAGAGGTCAGCCAAAACGCAGCAGTTCCAGAAGGCCATAGTCATGGAAGTAGGCAAATCATTCCCCTCACAAAACGCTAGCGGCATAGGTCAGGAATCGGTCGACAACCAAGGCGTATGGCCGAGAGGGGCACAAGTCCAATCCGCCAGAGGTAGGGGAACAGTCTTTATGATGTGGGACAGTTTTCTCAGCCCCTCACGTACCACAGCCCCTGAGGTGCGGGGTAGTGCCACAAGAAATGCTAAGTTTGGCCAGCTGCTGAAGGAGTACCTTGCAGATCGAACAACTGTACTGCGAGATTCCTCTGTGCCTTTCAATTATTGGGTCTCCAAGCTGGACACGTGGCATGAATTGGCTATCTACGCCTTGGAAGTCCTGGCCTGCCCTGCCGCTAGTGTATTGTCAGAGCGTGTTTTCAGTGCCGCAGGTGGAATCATTAGTGATAAACGCACCCGCCTGTCAACTGAAAATGCTGACAGGCTGACTCTGATCAAGATGAACAAGGGTTGGATTGGGCCAGACTTCACCACACCACCAACAAATGACAACTGAATTTAAATTTTGTTATGGGAATTTGCCATGTACCTCCACTCACCCATGGGTACACACTTCTGGACTTTGGCTAATCGCTGGACAGCTCCTCCTTCTCCTCATGAGCCACCATGATAACCATTACAATAGTTAGGCTGTTGTTTGAGGTATACCCGCAGTGGTAAATTTTTTCGCCCATTCTTTTAGAATGGGCATTACAACGACAGGAGACCCGCTCATTTTCAATGGGAAAAATGTTTTGAGGCCCTCATGCACTTCTCTATCCAGGGACAATGTGGAGCCTCCCAATTTTTGGCTGCCCTGCCAAACGGTTATACTACAATACACCCACTTGAGGTTTACAGGCCCTACTGCATGTCTCTATCCTGGGACAATGTGGAGCCTGCCAATTTTTGGCTGCCCTGGCCAAAGGGCTATACTACAATACACCCACTTGAGGTTTACAGGCCCTACTGCATGCCTCTATCCTGGGACAATGTGGAGCCTCCCAATTTTTGGCTGCCCTGGCCAAAGGGCTATACTACAATACACCCACTTGAGGTTTACAGGTCCTCCTGCACGTCTCTATCCTGGGACAATGTGGAGCCTCCCAATTTTTGGCTGCCCTGGCCAAAGGGCTATACTACAATACACCCACTTCAGGTTTACAGGCCCTACTGCATGTCTCTATCCTGGGACAATGTGGAGTCTCCCAATTTTTGGCTGCCCTGGCCAAAGGGCTATACTACAATACACCCACTTGAGGTTTACAGGCCCTCCTGCACGTCTCTATCCTGGGACAATGTGGAGCCTCCCAATTTTTGGCTGCCCTGGCCATAGGGCTATACTACAATACACCCACTTGAGGTTTACAGGCCCTCCTGCATGTCTGTATGCATGGGTCATTGTTGAACCTCCCAATTTTTGGCTGCCCTGCCAAAGAGCTATACTACAATACACCCACTTGAGGTTTACAGGCCCTCCTGCATGTCTGTATGCATGGGTCATTGTTGAGCCTCCCAATTTTTGGCTGCCCTGGCCAAAGGGCTATACTACAATACACCCACTTGAGGTTTACAGGCCCTCCTGCACGTCTCTATCCTGGGACAATGTGGAGCCTCCCAATTTTTGGCTGCCCTGGCCAAAGGGCTATACTACTATACACCCACTTCAGGTTTACAGGCCCCCATGCACGTCTCTATCCAGGGGCATTGGTGAACCTCCAAATTTTGGACTGCCCTGGCAAAGGAAAATACTACAATAGACCCAGTTCCTCAAAATGGGCACATTATGTCAAGAGGCCTTCATGTACGTCTCTTCTCAGGGACATCGGAGTGCTGCACAATGTTTTCACGTAAAATCTTTCATGTAATCACAAAAAGTAACATACACCAGCTGTATCTCACTATTGGGTATGTGCCCTTAACATTTCCACCCTAAATATTCATTTTGGCATCATTTTGGAAGGTTTTCTGGTGACTCCGTAAAATTGGCGTGAAACTCGGACAAGATTGTTTACAGCTGTGACTTTTGAGAGAAATGCTTCCAGGGGTCTTCCCCATGGTGTTGCCATGTCATTTGAGCACTCTTCTGAGACTTTTGTGACATTTTTAGGGTTTCTACATGCTGCCCGCAGTCATTTCATAAAAATACTCGGGTCTCCCATAGGATAACATTGGGCTCGGTACTCGGGCCGAGTACACGAGTATCTCGGGATGCTCGGCCCGAGCTTCGAGCACCCGAGCATTTTTGTACTCGTTCATCACTACAGATGACGTGTGTGACGAAATGGACCCCTTTAATATATAATGTAGGAGGATTTATTATTTATCCCGACAATATTGTATTTTGGTTTGCAAACTTGTAATATGCCACTCACAAGATTTCTAGGAGCTTGCTAGTATTTAAAGTGGGTAATGTAATTATCTGCCATGTGATTGCCAACTCATTGTCCCTAGAGACTGGTAGATGCTTGGAAATGTTGACTGTGTGTAATGAAATTATCTCAACCCTTGTCAGAAAAGGTCATGACACTCAGAGAACTTAATCCTGCTAACATTCCATTGTATTGCTATGTCAATCAGTGTGTGGGTTTCCCTTTCCAGGACTGCAATACTACTAAAAATATGTTATATGAGGCTTGAGGTCCAGCCAATGAAAAGACAGTCTTATTCCACCAATTGTGAAGTCCCCAATATCCTGCAATGAGGGCTGAGGGTATATAAGGAGGACTGTTCACTTTGACTAGCAGATTGGATACAGGCAGCTAATATAGGATCTTCGGGTCCAATTGGCCAGCCATAACCCCAGGCCTAAGCATTTTGATGCTGACTGAGGGGATCAGAACCTGGATTATAAAACTACAAGGACTTCAGCATCGACGTATCGGATTCGGCAGGGATAACAAAGACTGCATAAGAAAGCCACGCAGGTTGGGATAATCCAGTCACCTGCCTACAGATTTTGATGAGCTGACTCAGCTTCCTAAATCTGGCATTATTTCTTTCTCAGTGGGTGCCTGCCAAAAGCAGGGTGCTACTGTTTTGGAGTAAATAGCCCTGGAAGTTCTGAGACACGAATATTCTAATCCCTAGTGAGTCAGCGGAAGGGTGAGACTCTGTTGCCTGTTACATTTTATGTTTTGCTGGTTATGTGTTATATGCTGATAACTGTTGGGGATCCAATAAAGTCTTACTATTGTGGTTCCCTCACCCTGTGTTGTCTGAGTAGTGTTCCGCCCACGGTTAAGGAGCTCGGGCGTTCAGTTTGAGGATGAGCCCTGGTCCACGTTGCCTTTCTAAAGGTTGTCTGGGCCAGCGGATGAGAGCACCCACTGACTCCCGGGCCTCCACAATGTGCACAATGTCTGTACCCGATGACTTCTGTCTGTGGTCTGTGCCTGACAACTCCCATCCTTGCCAATGCCAGATGACTCTGACTTGTGGTTCGTGTCTGATGACTCTGCCTGTGGTCTGTACCTGATGTCTGCTGACCATGCCAGTGCCAGATGACTTCTGCCTGTGATCTGTATGTACCTCATGTCTGCTGTTCATTCCAGTGCCAGATGACTTCTACCTATGGTCCATACCAGATGACATTTTATGGCGCCTGTCCACTGCTGGGGTCCCTAGACCCGGGCCCTGAGCTTGTCCTGCTGGGTTCCTGGTTATTGCCTAGGGTGCATACCTTCTTGGACTCTTCCTATTGTCAAGTAAAAGTATGTATATAAAAGATTATTGCAGATATATAAGCCAATAAGAGATTACCATATTTTTCTCTGAATTCTGAAGCGCTGCGGAATATGTTGCCGCTATATAAATAAGGATTATTATTATTGTTATTTTCTGATTATAAGACACATTTTTGTTCCCCCAAATTTTGGGGGTGCGTTTTATAATCCGAATCTGTTGTCAATGGGGGAGGAGGGCCTGTGGAGTTTTGTCCGGGGGCTGGAGGGAGCCAGGAGCAGGCTGCAGCTGCGGATCATGGTCACGTGGAGCCGCTCATTATGCTCCTGTAATATGCATTGCATTCCGCTGTCACTCACCGGTGGGGGAGCAGCGCATATGACAAGATCGTACAGAGTGGATCCACAGCCAAGCGGCTGCACCCTGTATGAATAGTCAGTGCTTTCCACGCTTTTATTGCGTGGAAAGCACTGACTATTCTGGCGATGTCATACTCACCTCTCTCCATCGCTCCCTGCAGCCGGCACGATCCACGCTGTCTATGCTGGGCCGACATCTGGTCCTGTGAATATTTCTGTATAGTGACATCATCACCGTGCACTGCTCACAGGACCGGATGCCGACAGAGCACACACAGCGGGGATAGCACAGGGAGCGATGGAGAGAGATGAGTATGCTAGTTTATTATTTTTTAAGTGTGCGCAAGGTTGGACTCTCTTTGTGCCAGCATGGGGAAACTGTGCCAGCATGGGGGGACTGTTCCAGCATAAAGGAACTGTACCAGCATGGGGGCTCATGTGTGGCAGCATGGGGGACTGTGTCAGCATGGAGGCTCATGTGTGCCAGCATGAAGGGACTGTGCCAGCATGCCAGGACTGTGCCAGTGTGGCGCCCCGATGGCAAGGTGCCACAGGGAGGTATTACACTCTAATTAGAGATGGATGCCTATGTAACTGTGGACATGGGGAATCTTCAGAGTCTGCACCCCAACACCCAACACAAATAGAGTCTGTGGAGCCTCGTTTAGGAGTCTCAACACAGGACTAGACAGATCTTCCTCTAGTGAAGGACCTAGCCATGATAACCACCATATTAAGTGTCCCTTTGAGTCAATATCCAGCTCTTTATAAGCGTAAAGATATGACAAGGGAATACCAAGGCCAGGTATCCATCCACAGACAGCTGTTTTGGGGTGTTGCCCCTCATCAGTGTGGAGTAGGATTCTGGCTAGGTGGGAGCAATGCCTAGTAGACCAACAAAACAAAGTATTCACTGATCTCAGGGAGACCAGTTCAAGAAAACACTGCGGGCAGCCGGCTAAAGCGCTCAACACAGTGAATTCCTAGGCCCATTGCCCCCTGGGAATTTAGAATATGCAAATAGAGTCTGTGGAGCCTCGTTTAGAAGTCTCAACACAGAACTAGACAGATCTTCCTCTAGTGAAGGACCTAGCCATGATAACCACCATATTAAGTGTCCCTTTGAGTCAATATCCAGCTCTTTATAAGCTTAAAGATATGACAAGGGAATACCAAGGCCAGGTATCCATCCACAGACAGCTGTTTCGGGGTGTTGCCCCTCATCAGTGTGGAGTAGGATTCTGGCTAGGTGGGAGCAATGCCTAGTAGACCAACAAAACAAAGTATTCACTGATCTCAGGGAGACCAGTTCAAGAAAACACTGCGGGCAGCTGGCTAAAGCGCTCAACACAGTGAATTCCTAGGCCCATTGCCCCCTGGGAATTTAGAATATGCAAATAGTGTCTGTGGAGCCTCGTTTAGGAGTCTCAACACAGGACTAGCCATATCTTCCTCTAGTGAAGGACCTAGCCATGATAACCACCATATTAAGTGTCCCTTTGAGTCAATATCCAGCTCTTTATAAGCTTAAAGATATGACAAGGGAATACCAAGGCCAGGTATCCATCCACAGACAGCTGTTTCGGGGTGTTGCCCCTCATCAGTGTGGAGTAGGATTCTGGCTAGGTGGGAGCAATGCCTAGTAGACCAACAAAACAAAGTATTCACTGATCTCTAGGCATTGCTCCCACCTAGCCAGAATCCTACTCCACACTGATGAGGGGCAACAACCCGAAACAGCTGTCTATGGTGGTTATCATGGCTAGGTCCTTCACTAGAGGAAGATCTGGCTAGTCCTGTGTTGAGACTCCTAAACGAGGCTCCACAGACTCTATTTGCATATTCTAAATTCCCAGGGGGCAATGGGCCTAGGAATTCACTGTGTTGAGCGCTTTAGCCGGCTGCCCGCAGTGTTTTCTTGAACTGATCTCCCTGAGATCAGTGAATACTTTGTTTTGTTGGTCAACACCCAACACAGGCCACTTTAACTCAGGGGACTGACATTCAGTAGGTCCCAGGGGGTGGAGCCTAGAGAGCGGGAGACGGGGAGTGACAGCACAGTCAGACAGTTGGTGTGAAAAAAGCAAGCAAGGCAGACCCAGGGGACCCTGCGGCTGCATCAGGAGAGTGCCTCTTTGGAGAACGGCGACCCAAACTCTGGAAGGGGGTTTACCCAGGACTGGTTGGAGCCAGCTGAGAACCCAGGTCGACACCGGCATACCAGAGCTGAGGTAGCTAGATGCAAGGTTCATCCCTAACTACAGACCAGCAAGCTGAGGGCCTGACACACACAGGAAACCGAAGCACCCCTAAAGCAGCCCAACATCAGTCCCGCAGCTGGGTTCACGACACCGACAAGTGAAAGACTTTTAGGTAACAGACCCCGTGGACTAGAGACTTGGCTCAAGAAGGGTAAGAGAGAGAGTAACAAGACCACTAGCGCCATATTGAGGGCATCACTGTCAGACTCTGAGGAAACCTTCACGACCCACGGTTACAATACCCGTTAACCCAGAATGTACTGTGTACCTATTTCCATCTGGTGCAAGTAAAGACCCGTTTGAGCTGAAGTGGTGTCTGTTCTCTTTTCATTCGGCGCCCAGAGGGCCACAGCATTATCACCAGAGGTGAGGACTACTACTCCCCTCATCCACCCCGCTGCCCTGAGGTAAAGCTCCACGTGTGGGGAGCTGTACTACCAAAGCTGCCTTTCCATCACCTCAGCGGCCGGCCGCAGCGCTGGTAACCCTATTACCAAGTACCACAGGTGGCATCACAATACTATTTTCACCATCATCATCACCGCCACCCCCGCCACTGAGGGTCCAGTGCACGGAACCAGGAACCAACCAGCCGTGATTCCTCCCAATCGAAGTAACCACCTGTCCCGGTATCCGAGTACCCCCTACCCTGTCGACTGACTCACCAGCATGGGGGAGCTGTGCCAGCAATGGGGGACAGTGACAGGGGATCTCGTGTGCCAGCATGGGGGGACTGTACCAGCATGAGGGGACTGTGCCAGCATAGGGGGGGACAGTGTGTCGGCATTGGGGATATATATACTAGGACGGGGGGGGTTCATGTACCAGGATCGGGGACATATATATGATTTGTAAGACTGGTTTCACACAGCAGTTTTTTCCCTGACCCGGTTCCATCCGGTTTGTGTGCAAAAACCAGGAGAGGAACTTGTAGAGAAAAATCATAATTGAAAGATTGACACCTGTTCTGAGTTTTGGAGACATTTCTGGTTTTGGCTCACACATCGAATGGAA
Source organism: Allobates femoralis (assembly GCA_033576535.1). Lineage (NCBI taxonomy): Eukaryota > Metazoa > Chordata > Amphibia > Anura > Aromobatidae > Allobates > Allobates femoralis. The sequence goes on along the minus strand of JARQOC010000005.1, from coordinate 401,189,615 downwards.
CCTGATCAGGGAAAAAACTGCAGTGTGAAACCAGCCTAAGGGTCCTTTCACATCAGCAATTTTTTTAAATCACGGCAGTTGCGGTGAAAAAAACGCAACTGCCGCGATTACCGCATAACGGCTGCAATTGCGGCACAGTTGCGGCACACTTGCGGCAAGCCCCATGCAATGTATATGCGGGCTTGCGGCAGGTGCGGCAAGTGCGGTCTAGGCACTTGCGTCAGGTGCGGCCACGAAAAAAACGCAGCTGACCGCGTTTTTTTTTGCGGCCGCACCTGCCGCAAGTGCCAAAACCGCACTTGCCGCACCTGCCGCAAGCCCGCATATACATTGTATGAGGCTTGCCGCAATTGTGCCGCAACTGTGCCGCAAGTGCAGCCGTTATGCGGTAATTGCAGCAGTTGCGTTTTTTTCACCGCAACTGCCGCGATCAGCGAAAACCGCTGATGTGAAAGGACCCTAAGACTGACACTGGCATTATAACATTGACCCCATTTAACATTGAAAAATATTTTTTTTCTCTTTTCCTTCACCAAATTTGGGAGTGCACTTTATAATCCAGAGCATCTTATAAAGCGAAAAATATGGTAAATCAAGTGTAGAGATGAGCGGTTCCTCTTCCAGCCATAACCTGCTTTTCCATCCCCCAGTTTCCTCTTTCAGCCTCCTCTTTAACCCCCAGCCTCCTCTTTCAGCCACCAGCCATCTCTTTAACCCCCCAGTCTCCTCTTTCAACCCCCAGCTTCCTATTTCAGCCACAACCTCCTTATTCAGCACCCATCATCTCTGACACACACACACTTCGGTCACCGTCCGTCCCCCCCAGCACCTGCTGCATTACGTCCTCTCTCTTCTTTTCCTCAGCTATGTGAATAGAACTATATGAGAAGCCATCAGCCAATCACAGTGCAAAAGCTACTAGCCAATCAGGGCCTGGCTGCTGCACCGTGATTGGCCGATGGCTTCTCATGTAGTTCTATTCACATAGCTGAGGAAAAGAAGATAGAGGACGTAATGCAGCAGGGGGCGGTGACATCACTCCGGGAGCCGCCGCAGAGCACACAATGTGTAGTGCTGGTCTGCAGCGGTGCGGACCGGCACTCAGACTCCCGCGGCCTGGTCCCGGTCCGCGGCCTGGTTTTGGGGACCCCTGGTGTAGGCGACTTGCAATACAACCAAGTACACCTTAAGTGTAGTTCATTTTACTAATTTTCAACTGCACCTAGCAAACGTAATTTTTTGTGCCTAGTACCACTATCTGGCCACTCAGCTCTGCTCAATTTCCATCAGAATATTTTTTGCCAACAACTGCAGAGTTGCCAATTTGTTCACATACAAAATATGTGGCAAAAAGCCTGCTGCTGGTGGAAAGAGGAATAGGCGTGGTGGAAAGGGAAAGAAAGTTTGTGTCCATGGGGTACGTGGGAAAGCAAGAGTAACATCTGCTGAAGAAAGACCATCTTCCAGCCAAAGTAAGATGTCTACTTCTTTCCGTGGAGATTCTGATATGATCCCTTTCTTACGGACACGACTCGGACGACGATCGATACCAATTCTCAATGAGGCACAAAAAGAGCAGGCGCTTGAATGGATAGCAAGCGCTTCAGCAAGTGGGCTCTCCTCCTCCTCAACTTCTACATCACAAATACACCAGTCCACAGAGGCGTCACCCCAATCCCACTTGCTTCCGCACAGCTCTCAAGTCTCCAGCCTCCCATCTGAGTATGGGGTAAGACAGATGGTTGAGTATGCATCGCTCTTCACTCATACTATAGCCTGAGAATCAGAGGCCTGCTCCAAAGCTTTTGTGAGTCAAGACGAGGAAGTTATCTGCACTGATGCCCACAAGCTTTTGGAGTCGGATCCAGGCCCAAATAAAGAAGGTCCTGAGCAAGCATAATGTAGACCCTCATTCATAAACTGTGAACTGCACCTTGGAGATCTTGTGAGCCCTTTCGCATACGACTTCTCCTTTACTTCCTCCCCCTCCTCTAGTGCCTCCACCTGACTCCGAATACTGTTTAAAGTGTGCTCCAGCATGTAAATGATGGGAATAGTCATGCTGATAATGACATAATCATCACTAAACATCTTCGTCGACATTTCAATACTTTACAGAATGGTGCATAGGTCCTTCATTTCAGACCACTCCAGCTGTGTAATTTGCCCCACGTCTGGATCTCATAGGCCCAGGTTATATGTCATGACGTATTGCACCAGGGCTCGTTGGTGCTGCCACATTTGCTGCAACATGTGCAGAGTTGAATTCCATCATGTCAGCACATCGCATTTCAGCCAGTGAACTGGCAGGCCTAACGACTTCTGTAGAGATGCAAGGCATTGAGCTGCGGGATACGAACGGCAGAAGTGAGCACACAGCGACCGTGTCCTCTGCTGAAGACCATCTAGGCACGTGCACGTGTGTCACATTGTCGCACACGGCCTTCTCTGGCTGCAGGTTCAGTGGAGACAAGCATTGATGAAACTCGGTCTCCACAGCTGACCACAAATCCTCAGCTGTGTGATTCACATCTCCCAGACACTTCAAGGTAAAGACTGCCTGATGCCGTCGAGCCCTGCTGCCATCATAGTAAGGAGGTGTGCAGGATTCCTTGTGCGCAGTTAGAACGCGGGTGGCATTACCAGACAGGCTTTGGGTGCAGGTGGAGTACCAAGATGAGGTTGAGGAGGCAGAAGCAGTGGAGGAACTTGTACAACACAGAGGATTGACGCACAACTTGTGGGGATGACAAGACTTGGACAGCAGCCCCTTCTGCTGTCTTCATAGTTACCCAGTGCACAGTCACCACCTTGTAACGCCCCTGTCCATGCTTACTGGTCCAAGTGTCTGTGGTGAAATGCACCCTGTCACACACAGAGTTTCTCAAGGAAGCGGTGATGTTGCGTGCGACATGCAGGTATAGCGCTGGCACAGCCTTCTTGAGAAGTGACTGGGCATCTAGTACTGGGGCACTGCGACGGACACAAGGTCTCAAAAATCCCCTGTGTACAACAGGCGGAGACGGAGCATTTTTGTAGTCAACAGCTTGCAGATGGTGAAATTCAACATCTTAGCTTTATCATGGCTAGGAGGAAATTGACTTTTACTTGTGCACATTTGAGGGACTGAGGGCTGGCTGCTGTGATGAGACACAGTTGAGTAGAGTGTCCCCGGCAAACTGTTGGTTTATGAGGAAGGTGCAGGCGGACATATTATATTGCCTTCATCCAAAGGTGGTGCTCTCGATGTCTGACAGCGCTCAACACCAGCAGGTGTTTCCACTTCCAAAAGAACTGACGACCTTCCAATCACACTGGCTGTTGCGGGTAAAGAGGTGGAAGGTCTGCGTCCAAAAGCATGTGTGACTGCTGTCCCCACAGTCACATAGGATGAAGGGGCCGCGGATGCACTTGATGAGCCAGAGAGTGGTTGGCCCAGCCCGCTAGGCCGCATTGTTGCGCAGTGAGCTTCTCACTGTGACTTTTGCTTCATATCCATGTGACGGTTCATGCATGAACTACCCAAACTATTAGATTTTGGTGACAAATCTTACAGATAATATGGGGAGACTAAAGGCTTGTGGATTTTGGAATGTGCTGCATGAAAGTCACCTCACCAACCATTTTAAGCTTGGAACTGTGGGGCAATTGATGCCCCTGAAGTGGTGTCTGGGCCCAAATGTTTGGAAAAAATGGAGACTATTGTTGCAGTCCCCTTGTGACACAATGCTCAGCATGTGCACGAGGTCTTACAGATGCTGAGGTAAAAAACACCAAATACTCATCGCCTGCAGTAGGCCTTACAGATACTGAAGTAAAACGCACCAAATAATCATCATCTGAACATGGCCTTACAGATACTGAAGTAAAACTCAACAAATAATCATCATCTGAACATGGCCTTACAGATACTGAAGTAAAACTCAACAAATAATCATCTGAACATGGCCTTCCAGATACTGAAATAAAACTCATGAAATACTCTTCGTGTGCATGATGCCTTACAACTACTGGAGTAAAAACTGATTTTGGAAGGGCATGACATGCCTATATCTGTGTCTCCTCCCCCTTTTACTCATCTATCTCTTTTCTTTTCATATTTTTATATGTACTTTTCACTTTTCCATATGTTTGTTGTATCTTCTGAGTAGTTTTTCACCTTTTGGACACTTTAGAACAGGGGTGGACAGCTCCAGGCCTCGAGGGCCGCACACAGTCCAGGTTTTCTGTACATCCTTAGCATTTGACAGTTGGAACCATCACCTGTGCAGGAGATTAAATTACCAACTGTCAAATGCTAAGGAAATACAGAAAACATGCACTCTATACGGCCCTCAAGGCCTGGAGTTGCCCACCCCTGCTTTAGAAGGTGTTTTCTATGTGTTTTCTATGTGTTTGATGTGTTTGTGTTGGCCTGCCATTGTTTTCAATGGGATTCGACGGTGTTCGACAAACATTCAACGAACATTCGACGAACAAACGCCCAATTCGGCGAACCAAATCGAATTTGAACACTAGGGTGGTGGCTGATCTCTAATCAAGTGTGTTTTGCATGTTATCTAAATTGACAGCAATTGATAGGTCAGTGACATAGAACTGCCATTACCTAATTTACAATGAAAATTGTCTGTATTCTATGCAAAGCAGCTTTGGGGTATGTGCACACATCTTCTTCTGGCAGACTACGTCACAGGAAAGAAGAAGCAAAGAAGTTATCTGAACATTCTTTAGGAGACTTGCTTCTATTGGGAAACCACCACTATTTTATAGAAGAAACAAAACATTTCTGGTAAAGCCACAGCAAAAATGGTGCACAAGATGTCAAAACGCTTCATGATAAAACAGTTGGTGTTTTCTTGAAGTGTCTTATGTTTCGAAAACGATTCAAGTACACCTGGATCTTATAGACTTCACATATGTCGTAATATATAATTTCATTTATATCCTGCCTTCTTCCTATCAGCAATAGGCAGGGGACTCTGAATGCGGCTCCATCTCATAGTATACACTGGAAATTTAGAACTCAGCGCAAATTGATAGTATACAGAGAGCTGGAGAGCACATAGAAATCATAGCTCCCCATAGCAGAAGTTGTAATTGACCTCCCTTCCCCCCCCCCCCTCCCCCCTGAAAAAATAATATTCGGCAGGGTAATATAATAGCATATATTACAACTTTTCAGCCCTTTCAAAGTAATTCTCCACTTAATAAATCCCCTAGATTTCCCTTTCTTTGCAACCATATAGTATGATGCGAACAAACGTGTCCGACAAACACTGTATTATAACCCACAGTGACTTTGTCCACAGTACCCTGTACATACATAGTATGATGACCCCACTGTTCAACCCCCAAACTGCCCCAGCAAAGTATGGTGACGCCAACGGAGTTTAATCCCCAACTGTGACCCCACACACCTCCAAGCAGTATAATGTGCCTATATACAGTATAATAGCCTTCACATCACTCTACATTGTATACAGGCCCCCACTTGCCCTCCAAACAGTATAATAACCCCCACACAATCCATAACACTGTATAATTGCTTGCTTCGCATATAATGATCCTCACATTACACTCCATAAAGTATTAAGGCTCCTTCATAGTCCTTCAAATATTATAATGGTCCCCACATAGCCCCCCCCAAAGAGTGTAGTAGCCTCCACATATCCCTCCAAAAATTATGATGCCCCTGACATAGACTTCCATATAGTATAATGCTCCCCATAGGTCTTCAAATGGTATAAGGGGCCCCACATAGTCCTCCATATGGACACTCCCCATATTTCTTCATATAATAATATACACTCACCATAGTCCTCTATATAGTATAATGCATCCCATAGTCCTCTATATAATATAATGTGTCCTCCATATATAATTTACCCCGATAGTCATCCATATGCTATAATGCACCTCAATAGTCCCTCATACAGTATAAGCACACCTCATAGTCCTCCATACAGTATAATGACGACCCCATTCTCCTCCATAGAGTAGAATTCTCCCCCAATCCTCCATATAGTATAATACCCACCCCACTGTCCACCATATAGTATAATAACCCCCCTAGTCTTCCTTATAGTATAATGCACCCTCAATAGTCCTCCATATAGTATAATGCACAGCTCATAGCCCTTCTTATAGTATAATGCGCCCTCATAATCATTTATATAATATAATGACCCCCCATAGTCCTCCGTATAGCGTAATGCACCCCAAAATATAATGCACACCCCATAGTTCTCCATATAGTTCAATGCACAGCCCATAGTGTTCCATATGATATAATGCAACTTCTATAGTTCTCTATATAATATAATGCACCCACCATAGCCCTCCATATAATATAATGCACCCTCTATAACCCTATATATAATGCACTCCCCATTGTTCTCCATATAATATAGTCCTCCATACATCATAATGCATTGCCATATATAATGCACAAGAAACCTAAGGAAAAACAATATCCAAAGCATGCAAAAATACTATGCCATTAATGAATAAGTAAAAAGTAGATGCTAGCAATAAACAGGATACTTAATATTTACAATTTTGCAAAAAGGTAAAAAGCCATCCCACCAATGTCAAGGTGTACCCATTTTGGGATGGTATCTACAACCCCTTGCAAAAAGTATGGATTCAATGTGCTCAGAGGATATTCATTCAGTTGTTTGATGTTGTAAAAAAAAGCAGTTCACAGACGTGGCACAAAACTAAAGTCATTTCAAATGGCAACTTTATGGCTTTAAGAAACACTAAAAGAAATCAAGATAAAATATGTGGTAGTCTGTAAGGGTACCTTTTTTCAGACCAAGCAGAGGGAAAAAATTATGGAATCACTTAATTCTGAGGAAAGAATTATGGAATCACCCTGTAAATTTTCATTCCCAAAACTAACACCTACATCAAATTAGATCTGCTCGTTAGTCTGCATCTAAAGAGGAGTGATCACACCTTGGAGAGCTGTTGCACCAAGTGGACTGACATGAATCATGGCTCAAACACGAGAGATGTACATTGAAACAAAGGAGAGGATTATCAAACTCTTATATGAGGGTAAATCAACACGCAATGTTGCAAAAGATGCTGGTTGTTCACAGTCAGCTGTGTCTAAAATCTAGTCCAAATACAAACAACATGAGAAGGTTGTTAAAGGGAAACATACTGGTAGACCAAGGATGACATCAAAGCCTCAAGACTGGAAACTTAAAGCAATATGTCTCCAAAACAGGAAATGCACAACAAAACAAATGAGGAACGAATACGAGGAAACTGGAGTCAATGTCTGTGACCAAACTGTAAGAAACTGCCTAAAGGAAATGGGATTTACATACAGAAAAGCTAAACAAAAGCCATCATTAATACCTAAACAGAAAAAAAGAAGGTTACAATGGGCTAAGGAAAAGCAATCGTGGACTGGATGAAAGTCATGTTCAGTGCTGAATTGTGATTTTGCATTGGGCAAGGTGATGCTGGAACTTTTGTTTGGTGTCGTTCCAATGAAATTTATAAAGATGACTGCATGAAGAGAACATGCAAATTTCCACAGTCATTGATGATATGGGGCTGCAAGTCAGGTAAATGCACTGGGGAGATGGCTGTCATTACATCTTCAATAAATGCCCAAGTTTATATTGATATTTTGGACACTTTTCTTATCCCATCAATTGAAAGGATGATTGGGGAAGATGAAATCATTTTTCAAGATGATAATGCATCCTGCCATAGAGAAAAAACTGTGTAAACATTCCTTGAAAGAAGACACATAAGGTCAATGTCATGGCCTGCAAATAGTCCAGATCTCAATCCAATTGAAAATCTTTTGTGGAAGTTGAAGAATATGGTCCATGACAAGGCTCCAACCTGCAAGGCTGATCTGGCAACAGCAATCAGAGAAAATGGGAGCCAGATTGATGAAGAGTACTGTTTGTCACTCATTAAGTCCATGCCTCAGAGACTGCAAGCTGTTATTAAAGCCAGAGGTGGTGCAACAAGATACTAGTGATGTATTGGAGTGTTCTTTTGTGTGTTTATTTTTCATGACTCCATATTTTTTTCCACAGAATTCAGTGATTCCATAATTTTTTCCCTCTGCTTGGTCTGAAAAAAATTACCCTTTCTGACTATCACATTTTTTATCTTGATTTCTTTTAGTGTTTCTTAAAGCCGTAAAGTTGCCATTTGAAATTACTTTAGTTTTGTGCCATGTTTATGATCTGCTTTTTTTCTGCAACATTAAACAACTGAATGAACATCCTCCGAGTCCGGTGATTCCATCATTTTTGCCAGGGGTTGTACTCTATCTAATTTAAAACTTGTTCATGTGTCAACTGACCTCAATAAAAGCAGGATGAGAGAATGACCTGGGTGCCAAAATGGACACACAGCAATGGGAGACATAATAAATGCACTCAACTTAGTAAAACGAGGGGTGGGGCGCTGGGTTCTTCTGACTCATGTGCCCCATAGCGGCCATGTTTTCTGCAGCCATTGACAGACAGGGTGAATCATCGGAGTTTTATAACATGGCAGCAATTCATTGTATTGCCACTTCATTATATCACTGCTATCTAATATATAAAGCTGAATGTATGTGTTTAACTGTGTGTATGTATGTTCTCTAAAGCAGGAGTCCCCAACCTTTTTTGCTCCGGGGACCGGCATCAAGCAAGATAATTTCTCCGAGGCCCGGAGGAGGGTGTTATAGGGGGTGGGGCTTTGCTCATATGGTGTGGGGCCATGTAGAAGGGGTGGGGTTTAGTATCTTGTTTCCCCGAAAGATGCATTACATCTTATTTGTGGGGAATGTCTTATTTCTCTATCCCCTTGCAGCCCCCAGCCTCCTTTTTCAGCCCCCAGCCTCCTCTTTCAGACCTCAGCCTCCTTTTCCAGACCTCAGCCTCCTCTTCCAGCCACAACCTCCTCTTTCAGCCCCCAGCCTCCTCTTCCATTCCCCAGCCTCCTCTTTCAGCCTCCAGCCTCCTCGTTAACCCCCCAGCCTCCTCTTCCAGCCATAACCTGCTTTTCCATCCCCCAGTCTCCTCTTTCAGCCTCCTCTTTAACCCCCAGCCTCCTCTTTCAGCCTCCAGCCATCTCTTTAACCCCCCAGTCTCCTCTTTCAGCCCCCAGCTTCCTATTTCAGCCACAACCTCTTTATTCAGCCCCCATCATCTCTGACACACACACACTTCAGTCAATGTTTCTCCCCCAGCACCTTTTGCATTACATCCTCTCTCTTTTTCCTCAGCTATGTGAATAGAACTACATGAGAAGCCATCAGCCAATCACAGTGCAAAAGCCACTAGCCAATCAGGGCCTGGCTGCTGCACCGTGATTGGCCGATGACTTCTCATGTAGTTCTATTCACAGCTGAGGAAAAGAAGAGAGGACGTAATGCAGTAGGGGGCGGTGACATTACTAAGGGAGCCGCCGCAGAGCACACAATGTGTAGTGCTGGTCTGCAGCGGTGCGGAACGGCACCCAGACCCCTGCGGCCCGGTCCCGATCCGCGGCCCGGTGGTTGGGGACCCCTGCTCTAAAGGAATCCACGCCATCCCATTTCAAATCACAAAATTTTGCACAGCTACCCCATTTCAAAAAGGGAGTGTCACAGACTATGTTTTGAGGTGAAATTTTAACCTCATGCTTTACGTATGTATGAGGTAATAGATACTAACTTGCCTGTTTTGACATTTAGCCTGAATATTTATCAGGTAACCTATAGCAAACAATCACAGCTCAACTTGTGATTGGTTGCTATAGGCAACGAAAGACATTCATAAAATGGCACCCCAGAGTCCGGTTGCCACAATGGCATTGTCTCCCTTGGGGGGTAATGCCGTGCCTGGAAGCAAGGAAAGGTATCCATATCAGGTAAGCCCACCACACACGACATCTTTTCTGACTCCACACCAGAAGGCGGAGTTCTAACCCGAGTTCAAGGGAGATCCCCTATAAATTCTGGCCAAGGGGCGGGGTTAGGCAGTTCAGTTCCTAGGAGGAATGTGAAGAGGTCCCGTGGACTGGAGCAGATTAAGACTCGTTCCGGGACAGAGACTAGCAAGCAAGAGGGACCCATAGGAGAGTGTCTAAGGAAGGAGAGAAGCAAACCTGGGGAGTGGATCCAGTTACCGGGCTCACCCCAGTGCAGAGTGCCAGAGGCGGACACCGGAGTCTGAGGTTGTGAGGGATTCCAGGCCCAGCAGCCAAAACAGGAGGGCGGGAGATTCCAAGTCTTCCGTCCACAACAAAGCCCAGGAGGCACAGCAGCACCAGAGAGCGCAGGGACAGTAGCCAGAGGAGTGGTACCTGGGAAGGGCTCGAGCTGCCTGCCATACTGGTGAGAGACTTTACACAGGAGGAGATGGTCGCAGCTAGCTACAGGCAGCCAGGACCCACCAAGAGTAGCGCAACAGGGAGGCCTCAGAACTCACCAGGTGAGGAGATCCCCAACTTGCTTCCAGACCACCAGGATTCCCAACATCTCTTGTTGACAGTACCCTGGACTAAACCTGCCACTTCTGCCAGTAAAGGTAACGGAGACTTCAACCTGTGTGTCTGTAGATTATTCTGCGTCTTCAGCCCTGCACCCCCAACAGCCTACCACTGCCATAGACTAGCCCGGTTGTCCTGGGGACCCACTCTACCCATGGGGAGCGAAACTACAACAGAACAGCTGCACGCCGATCATCCCCTTAGGTCCCGCACCGCAGCATTGGCCCCAACCGCCAAATACCACAGGTGGCATCACAACAACCATCCCCAATTTACCAATTCCCAGAACTTTTAAACTCAACACCCAGGGCCATGGAATCGGGCCCTTGACCTCCCATGACTTCCCCAGCAGAACCGTTAGCCTGGTCTCTGAGTACCCCACAGCCTTGGGGCGCGTCAATAGTATAACACAGCTTATGTATGTCTTTGAAACATTCAGGGAAGCTTGTCAAAGGCAAGGACGTATGTAAAATAGCACACACTGGGACATAACTTTCAGTGAAGCAGCAGCTACACAAACCCCAAAGACGCTAACACACCTCTTTGCTATTCTTCTAACAACCTGCTGTACCCAGCCCCCAGTATACAGCAGGAGCCTGCACACAGCCCCCAGTTTACAGTAGGAGGTCACAAAGCCCACCAGTATACAGCAGGAGACTGTACACAGCCATAAGTATACAGCAAGAGTCCACAGACAGCTCTCAGTATACAGCAAGAGCCCACACATAGCCCCAGTATAGAGTAGGAGGCCACACACAGTACCCAATATACAAAAGGAGGCCACACAGCCTTCATTATACAGCAGAAACCTACACACAGTCTTTAGCATACAGCAGGAGGTCACAAACAGCCCTCAGTATACAGCAGGAGGCTACATACAAAGCCCAGTATACAGAAGGAGTCCACACACAGCCCCCAATACACAACAGGAGGCCACACAGCCCTCAGTGTAAAGCAGGAGCTTGCACACAGCCTTCAATACACAGTAGGAGTCCACACACAGTCCTCAGGATACAACAGAAGGCCACACAGTCCTCAGTATACAGCAGAGGCCGCACACAGCCCTCAGCATGTAGCAGGAGGCAAAATACAAACCCAGTATACAGCAGGAGGTCACAAACAGCAGGAGGTCACAAACAGCAGGAGGCTGTCCCAGCCTTTAGTATACAGCAGGGGGTCACACAGCCACAAGTATACAGCAGGAGGCCAAAAGAACCCCAATATACAGCAGGAGCCCACACACAAGCCATCAGTAAATAGCAGGAGCCCACACACAGCCCCCAGTATACAGAAGGAGGCCACACACAGCACCCAGTATAAAACAGGAGGCCACACAGCCCTCAGTATACAGAAGGAGCCCGCATACAGCCCTCAGTATACAGCGGGAGCCCACACACAGCCCTCAGTATAAAGCAGGAGGCCACATGCAACTACTGTATACAGTAGGAGACCACACAGCCCCAGTATACAGCAGGAGGCTGTAGACAGCCCCAATTATACAGCAGGAGAGACCATACAACCCCTGTATACAGTAGGAGGTCACACGCAGCATGCGGAATACAGAAGGAGGTCGTACACAGTCCTCAGTACACAGCAGGAGGCCTCACACAGCTTCCAGTATTAAAGCAGCAGGCTGCACACAGCCTCCGGTATACAGCAGGAGGCTGCACACAGCCCCCAGTATACAGCAGGAGGCCACACACGGCCCCCAGTATTACAGCAGGAGGCCTCAGATAGCCTTTGTATTACACCAGGAGCTCACACATAGCCCCCTGAATTAGAGAAGGAGCTCACACATAACCCCTTGCATTACAGCCTGTGCCCACACATAGTCCCTCTATTACACCAGGAGCCCATACATAGCCCCTGTATTCCACTTGCAGCCTTTGTATACCCTGTTAACCCATTCTATTTTCTTATAGCAAAGGACAGTTAGTTACTATCTCGAGCAACACCGGGGCCTACAACTCATCTTATATAAAGCAGAAATAGTATCTTCTTGTGCATGGCGTGACATACAGACAAATAGAGAGCAAACGTTTGGGAGTTGTCTGAGAGATTTCAGGAGACTTCAGATTTTGCGTCATAGTTCACAATACGTACTAGACTGACTTCGTGCCAACAAAGGACAGCATGTAGTGGACTGGTAACCTGACTGAACATCACATGAAATACTGTAGATGTCAAATATTAAATGTTTAAAATACGTTGACGCATATGGGATGAAATCAATTGCTACTTTGATTTTAAAATTTATAATAAAAAAAAGAATTCTCCATAGAGAAAAAAACGCCTTAACACCACCACTACAATATAAAATAAAATAAATAAAATAAAATAGGACATTCTCTTATCTAACGTTTTGCTCCAAAAAATGCACTATATCTTATTTTCAGGGGATTTCTTATTTTTCCATGATCCCCCTCCAAGCCCCAATATTACCATGCAGCCCCCAATACCCCCACCATCCCCTTGCAGCCCCCAATATTCCCATGCAATATCCCATCTTATTATTATTTTTTGTAATCTTTTTTATTAGCCAATAGATATGAATTAACAAGTAACAAACAATCCAATTAAGCCATAGAATAGGATGACCCACATAGCATTTAGGAAGTACAATGAAATAGGCTAGAAACTATTACATGTCATCGTGTATAATAATTATCATCAACAAGCAAAGAATGAGGGGACAGCTAAAGACAAAACTGCCATCTGCTCTAAAATTAGCAAATATCAAGTAGTTTTACATCTAAAGATTGAACGTAATTAGTGGTAGAAGAAATGAAGGAAAGGAAAAGAACCAGGTGGTAGGAGAAAGGAAACTATCAGAAGAAAGAGAGAAGAAAGAGAGCAGGAAAGGTCAGACAGGGAAAGGGATGGGAAGCTATGAGCATGGCAACCCCATATACAACCCCCAGGTTAAGATGTTATATGGGGCTGACTCACAATGACCTAATCCATCAACAATCTCGTATAATCAGGTGTTTCCCTGAACATAATCCAAACAGCCCAAGTTCGAGTGTATTTGGCCACTTGTGCACCTGTGTGTGTATGAGCAGAGAGCCTTTCCATTCTACAATGGTGGTCCATCTCTCTAGCCCAATAACAGAGATGGTACAGTCAGCGATTTCCATTTTCTAGGAACAATGGTCCAAACTGCCGTAAGGCAATGCCTAAAGAGTTCAAGCTTGATCGCTTTGAACGCTCCTGGGATCATAGACAAAAGTCCAATCTGGAGCACACATGGCACAAATTCTCCCGAGACGTGACTGTAAATGTGGAAGACCTTATGCCACAACCTAAGTACCAAAGGGCAGTACCACCAAATATGTAGGAATAAGCCGACATTAGCTTCACATCTCCAACACTGGCCTAATAAATTAGGGAAGATCTTGTGCATATTGGGCCATCGTAAGACTATTTTAAAATTAGTCTTGCACGCTGTCGATAATTTGTGAGTACACAAGAAAGTCTTATTCCAATCCTGAGTAGAGAGCTCAGATCCCATATCTTTCTCCCACTCTCTCACGTACCATAGTGATCTCTCATCATCACGAGACACTAAGATATCGTAAATTTGAGACACCACATGTGCAGGCGCCGAGTCCTGCAAGAGTAGCGGACTCAAAGTTCGTTTTCTCTCTTGCAAGGGCTATGGGGGACGAGGTGGAAGAGATGAAAGTTTTGAGCTGTAGGTATTGCAGCCAAGAAATTGAATAGGAAGGATAAAGCAAACGGAGCTCTACCATGTTGGCAGGGCATAACCACCTGTCAGAGTCTGGATGAGTTTCACTTTATGGTCAGAAGACCAAACAAGGAATCGAGATGATCTCACCGCTGGCGGGAAGTCTGGGTTATTGAACATAGGGGTCATAGGTCCCCATTGGTTGGACATCTCATACTTGCTATACACAGCGTCCCACAGCCACAAAAGATCCCCCGTCAACACCGATGTTGAGACCCCATCTGCTCCTGTCAATCCATCGCAGCGAGGCCAATGACCAATCCACCAGGTACACTTCCAGGTCACCCCACTGCCGCTACCCTGCCCCGTGGAACCAGTCCACTATTCTTACAAGGGTAGAAGCTGCATGGTATAGTCGGAAGTTAGGTATGCCTATGCCCCGAGACCCTTCAGTCTGGTCAGACGTTTTTAAGCTAGGCGTTGTTTAGAAGGACCCCAAGCAAATCTACGACATATTCTCTTCAGTCACGTAAAAAAGGTCTTGGAAAGAGAGATCGGGAGTGTCTGGAAGAGATATAGGAGTTTCGGGAGAATATCCATCTTTAAGACATTTACTCTCCCAAACCAAGACAGTCCACGGGTCCCACATCTACCCAGATCATCAGTAATTCGCTGCAATACTGGTGTATAATTCAGAGTGAATAACTGGGAAAGATCAGACGATATCCATAACCCGAGATACTTTAGTGAAAAGGTACATCATTTGAAAGGAAAGGAGTCCCTATGTCTCTGCTCCCTTTCCTGTGTTATATTGATGTTAAGAATCTCTCATTTGGTAAGGCTCACTTTAAAGTTGCTAAATCGGCCGTAGGTCTCAAATTCTTTGAGGATTGAGGGAAGAGAGATCTCCGGTTTAGATATGTAAACCAAGAGGTCATCAGCGTATAACGCTACCTTATATTGTCTCCCATGTCCCCCAATCCGCTGCACATCATTTAGTCTCAGTGCAATCGCAAGATACTCCATTACCAATGCATACAAAAGAGGAGACAGAGGACACCAATGTCTAGTGGCATTCCTAATATCAAAGAATCCGAGATCAAGCCATTGCATCGCACTCTGGTCAAAGGGTCTGAGTACAAAGCCCTAATTTTGTTGATAAATGAGGTCCCCAGACCGATCTGCACAAGTATCCGCCATAGAAAAAAACAGCTGATTCGATCGAAAGCTTTTTCGGCGTCGACCGACAGGACTCATGCAGGCACCTTTAGTTTATGGATAAGAGAGATCACCAAAACCATTTTAAGTGTAGTATCCCATGCTTCTCTCTGAAGTATAAAGCCAACCTGGTCATTTACTATTAGTCGAGGCAGAAAGGGCAAGGAGTCAGGTTGCCAAGAGCTTGGAAAACAATTTAATATCAATATTTATCAAAGAGATCAGGCGGTAGCTCGAGCAGATCTCGGGTTTTTTTCCGGCCTTAGGGATGACTATCTGGGGAAGGGATGCTCCAACGAGACATCATTGATCATCTTGGTCATGAAAGGCAGTAGCTGGGAGGAAAATGTTTGATAAAATTTTGCAGTGAACCTGTGACGACCATCTGCTGTGAGGCTGAGCTGCTGGTAAGACAGCACCACGAGAAACTCCGAGACCCTTAACCCCTATACAGGGATCTGGAATTACAGCGAAGCCCAGGGGGTAGCTGCCTATTATGAGCAGCAGAGCAGGGAGGTCGTCAGGAAGGGAAAAATCAGGATCCGAAGAACATAGTCAGGAGTCCGAGTAAAAACCAAGAGGGCAGCGAAGGTACAAAAATGTCAGGCGGTAGCAGAGTCGAAAATCCAGGCAAAAGTCAGAGTCAAAACCAGAATCATGGACAAAGTGCCTCAGTGTCCGCGCTGCTGCTCCGAGACCAAAGACACACAGACACCGGAATGTCTGGATCAGCGATAGCCTTTATTTTCCGACGCGTTTCGGAGCCTCCTCCCGAGCTCCTTCCCTGAGGAAGGAGCTCAGGAGGAGGCTCCGAAATGCGTCGGAAAATAAAGGCTATCGCTGATCCAGACATTCCTGTGTCTGTGTGTCTTTGGTCTCGGAGCAGCAGCGCGGACACTGAGGCACTTTGTCCAGGATTCTGTATTACAACCACGGTCACCGTTGGGAGTGCGGTCCCTGCAGCAGCTGCCTGTACGCTATTCTACCAGTTGTGGGTTTCACAACTGACAAAGGTGAGCAATTCCACATCGATAAGCGAAAGTGTATCATTGAGATAAGACCCTATTTGTGCATTCTTTCTTTCACAGAGTCAAAACCAAACACACACTATATCACTGAAAACCAAAACTATATCTGGCGGCCTGCAAGACAGGCTCCAATGTATTTGAAGGGCGCAGTTACCTCCCATAGGCTGGAGCTCGCAGCCTGATGATCTCATCCGGACCGCCCCTAGAACCAGGCCAGATGGTGATGCACGACTGGCACCAACCACCCCACTTCTGACAGAAGAACGAAGGCTGCGCCTACCAGACACCTCTGTAGGGCCCGCTACTCTGCAACCAACATCACTTAAAGGAGAAACACGGCGGCGTTGAGCGACAGAGGCCGACGTTCAAAGGAGCAGGTCCATATGAGGATAAGGCCCTCCTATCACCGGCACCATCAGCCGACAGAATCCGGCGCCTCCCAGCGGCCGAGGCAGGAACACCAGCCACAGAGTCCAATGGCGATGTGACAGAACCCATCCGGACAGGGACTCTATTGGTACGTGAGGACGCGATAATCCACGAGATCTCCCGTTGCAAAAAGGGGTTCTCTAGCTCTAATGCTGAGGTCGCTAGTAAAGTCAGTAGGGCCGTTTTAGCAATGTATTATTGAGTTTCGACCCGTAACCCCGAAATGGGGGGCTCCCCAACTTCGCATCAATATTCTCATAGTAGCCTTTGAAAGCCTTAGCTATTTGTTCAGGATGGTGGAACGACCCCCGCTCAGGGTCACAGACCGAAGGGATGAACAGGGTGGTAACCCTAGGATGTAGCCGTCTAGCAATTGGACCCCCACACTTGTCCGCAAATTCATTAAAAAACTTTTGCGTTCTCTCCCTAAATGTAGAGTAGCCCTGGTCCATTAGCCTCTTAGGGCACCTTTACACGCGACAACTTTTCTAGGAATTTCACTGGCAACTTACTGGTTGCAGTGAAATCATGGACACATTGTTCTATCTTGTTGCTGTGTACAAATGGAACAATGTCTACATGATTTCACTGCAACCAGTAAGTTGCCAGTGAAATTCCTAGAAAAGTTGCCGCGTGTAAAGGTACCATTAAGGTCATCTCTCTTTTTAGACAAGACCAACAGATTATCAGATTTAGAATCCCTCTTATGGTCCTATTCTAAGGAGTGAATCTGGGAAAGTAGGTCCGTAATGTAGGCAGACTTCTCTCTTTTTAGTCTTGCACCTTCCCCAATGAAGACCACCTGTAAAACACATTTATGGGCCTCCCACTGAGTCGGAAGCGGGGTCTCGTCGTCAGCATGTAGCTGTACAAACTCTGAAATAGCCACCCTGACTTTGCTAGTGGTGTCTTTGTCCATCATGAGATTGGGATTTAATCTCTATTGCCACGGCCTCGTCGGAGAGTCAAGAGGTACAATAGTTAGAAATATGGGGGCATGGTCAGACCACATCAGGGAGCCTATTTCGGCAGTGGGAGAAGCCAAGAAATAGGGGGAAAAAAAGAAAAAGCCTGTGAGATAGTAGGCAGAGTCGTCGATCCTAAGTCAAGGACATTAAATTGGATAAGACATAACCGAGAAGTCTATCCAACACACTTGTAATACAAGTGACCCCAGTGGGGAAGATAACTACCAACAAAACAGGCATCACTCTCAGGGCACGAACCCACCCGACAGCCACGCTATAATTTTACAAATGTGCCACTGGATCCCAAGCACTAGAACCCAAATCCCCCCCTCCCCTCCGATATCCCCACACATATGGAACTAAAGAAAAACCATAACAATAATAGAGGGACAACCGCTCTAGAAATTTGAAGAATACTACATGAGGTTATACAGTTGTAGCCAAAAGTATTGACACCCCTGCAATTCTGTCAGATAATACTCAGTGTCTTCCTGAAAATGATTGCAATCACAAATTCTTTGGTATTATTATCTTCATTTAATTTGTCTTCAATGAATTCTTGTGTTTTTTCATTGAAGACAAATTAAATGAAGATAATAATACCAAAGAATTTGTGATTGCAATCATTTTCAGGAAGACACTGAGTATTATCTGACAGAATTGCAGGGGTGTCAATACTTCTGGCCACAACTGTGCTTATAAACCATATAATCTTAGCACCAGCAGTAATAAGGAAGCTCAGAGAAAAGAAATCGTATAAGGAGAGAACACCGAAGAAAGTGGAGATCAAGCGTCGACAGGTCGTGTATAGCTAAGAGTCACAGCTAGGTAACATGCTGCACAAAAATATTTAAAAAAAAGATAAAAAAAAAAACCATAAGGTGGAAAGAAAAAAACAGTACGTCTTTAGAGTGTTCACTGCTCAACTGGGAGAGGTCTCACTGATCCTCTGCGACGAGATCGCTGAGGCAAATAGGGATGAACACGATCCCCACCATCCTGCGGGAGGGAGAAGGGGTTTAGTGGCCAATCAGAGATGGAGATGTCTGGCAAACCCAATCCTGCAAGAAAAGCTGGTAAATCCTTCAGGTCACGGAGGATGAAGATTCCCTGCTGATTCCAGACCTGGAGCTGGAAAGGGAAGCCCTAAGAGTAGGAGATATCCCTCTCCCTCAGGGCATCTAGGACCAACTGGAAAGCGTGTCTTTTCACCAAGGTTGCTCTAGATAGATCCGCCATAAGATGTATCTCAGCCCCGCCAAAGTCAATGGGACCCTTGAGACGTGCCATCCTCATGATCTCATCTTTAAGGTGGTACTGGTGCAGACAACAAATCATATCCCACGGCTTACTGACATCGCTCCATTTTTGATGTATGATAGTGTGCCTCCACCCTCACTGAGCAACTCTGCTCTGCACTACCATTCTTAACCCTTTAAAGTACCAGGTGATTTTTTTTGTTTTTGCACTTGAGTTTTTTCATTCCCTTATTCCAAGAGCCATTATGTTTTATGTTTTCATCGATATAACAGTCAGTGGACTTATTTTTTGCAGGACAAGTTTTACTTTTAAATGACACCACTCATTTTAACATCCAATGTACTGGAAAGCGGGGAAAAAAAATAAGTGTGGCGAAATACCAACAACAGTGCAAATCTGCAATTGATTTACAGTACCGTATATACTCGTGTATAAGCCGACCCGTGTATAAGCCGACCCCCCTACTTTTGCCCCCAAAACCTGGGAAAACATATTGACTCGTGTATAAGCCGAGGGTGGACCCCAGCACAGGTGTACAGCCCCCAGCAGTGTGGTATACAGGACCCCCAATGGTAGTATACAGCAGCCTCCCCAGTGGCATATACAGGCCCCAGTAGTATATACAGCAACCCCAGTGGTATACAGCAGCCTCCCCAGTGGTATATACAGACCCCACCAGTATATACAGCAGCCCCAGTGGTATATACAGCAGCCCCAGTGGTATATACAGCAGCCCCAGTGGTATATACAGCAGCCCCAGTGGTATACAGGCCTCAGCAATATATACAGCAGCCCCCAGGGGTTATACAGCAGCCCCAGGGGTTATACAGCACCCCCCAGGGGTTATACAGCACCCCCCAGGGGTTATACAGTGGGGGTACCCAGCAGCCCTCAGGGGGTACCCATCAGCCCCCTGGGGGTACCAACAGCCCCCTGGGGGTACCCAACAGCCCCTGGGGTACCAACAGCCCCCTGGGGGTACCAACAGCCCCCTGGGGGTACCCAGCAGCCCCCTGGGGATACCAACAGCCCCCTGGGGTACCCAACAGCCCCCTCGGGGTACCAACAGCCCCCTCGGGGTACCAACAGCCCCCTGGGGGTACCCAGCAGCCCCCAGGGGGTACCCAGCAGCCCCTAGGGGTACCAACAGCCCCCTGGGGGTACCAAAAGCCCCCAGGGGGTACCCAGCAGCCCCCAAATGCTGGCACTCGCCCCTCTTGTAAGGCCCCCCCCCCGCTGCTTCTCTTACCATCCCGGTGTTCTGATCAGCGCCGCTCCTCGGTGCTTCTTCTTCATGCTCCGTCCTCGCTGAATCCGGGATCTCCGACCGTCGCGCGATGACGTCATATGCCTGCGACGGCCGGAGATCCCGGATGCAGCGAGGACGGGAGGATGAAGAAGGAGCACCGAGGAGCGGCGCTGTGCAGAAGACCGGGATGGTAATATATAAGCAGTGGGGTGGGGCCCTTACAAGGGGGGACAGTGCCAGCTTTTGGGGGGCATATATGCACTGTTTCCCCCTGCCACTGATTGACAGGGGGAAGCATCGCATATATAATGAGCGGCCCCACGTGACGGGGCCGCTCATACAGCAGCCTCCCCCCTGCCTCCTCCAGCCTCCACAGCCCAGAGGTACCGTAGTGACTCGTGTATAAGCCGAGGGGGAGACTTTTCAGCCCAAATTTTGGGCTGAAAAACTCGGCTTATACACGAGTATATACGGTATTTATTTTTTACATAATTGATTTTATGGTAAAAATTACCTGGCAATATTATTTCCTGGTCAGTACAATTAAGCAGATTTCAAACTTGCAGTTTTTGTTTTATTTTAAGGCACGATTCACACTGGCATTAGGGCCCTTTCACATCAGCGTTTTTTTTAAATTTGCGGCAGATGCGGTGAAAAAACCGCATCTGCCGCAATTACCGCATACCGGCTGCACTTGCCGCAAGTACGCCTATACTTTGCATGGCGTTTACCGCAACCGCGCCGCAAGTGCAGCCGGTATGCGGTAATTGCGGCAGATGCGGTTTTTTCACCGCATCTGCCGCAAATTTCTAAAAATGCTGATGTGAAAGGGCCCTTACTCGGCGAGTTTACTCGTTACAAGTAGCAAGTACAATGCAAGTCAATTGGAAATGCCAGTACTATTCTGTCGCACCCTACAAAGTGGTCTGGGGCCTGAGGAAAAGGCTGAAATGGATGCATGATTGTTTAAAAACTGGGCGGTAAAAAAACGGCGTCCGGCTTTTAAACAATCAGCTGATGTGAGATGTGAATGTGCTGTATTCACTATATGAAGGTCCGCAGTGCGATATGGACTTAGAGCAGCATCTGTACCCATATAATCCTGTATTTCATCCCGTAAAATAGGGTGGGTGTCCGGGAATCTGGAGCCTCTTGTGCGGGAGGAAAGCGGCCGCTGATCAATAAACATAAGCAGCCGGGCGGTAAAAAAAAACAAACAGATTTTAAACAATCATGCATTCATTTCAGCCCTTTCCTCAGGCCCTCAGACCGCTTTGTAGGGTCCAGTAGAATAGTACTCGCATTCTCCATTGACTTGCATTATACTCGCTACTCGTAATGAATACCCAAGTATTACAACCTACTCGTTACGATTCCAACGAGTCTGAATATTTCACTACTCGCTCATCACTAGTGACCACCTATTAAGCTAGAAAGACACTACCTCTCCAAACCTAGATAGACAAGCCATAGCTGGCACTACCTGAGCAGTTCAGCCAGCCTATATAGGAAGAGAGCCACTATGACTAGTTCTCCAACAGCATGTGACTAAAAGAGTTAAACTTCCAAGCAGAGTATTAACTCTTGCTAACCTGCCAGAGAGCAACTAACCTTCTGTCACAAGTTGACTGCTCTGCAGCCTGTGAATTTTAAGTGTTGCTAATTTCCTTTGGGGCATTAAGGGTTAATGTCAGTTTTTAATTTGCTGCTGGTGCCTTAATAAGGTGATACAGTTTATGACAACTCCTCCACCCATTAAATAGTCTCATGACCAGCTACAACAGTTTTAGAGTGGCACCAAAACACAATCGAACCAACCACCCGCTATAGTGACAACGCAACAAGGAGAAAAGCAGCATGCATAAATCATTGAGATCTACAGTGCAGTAAAATTAATAATCAAATCCATTTTATTGAGTACAAAAAACACAACAAATTCAAGACAATACAGTTAAAAACAATTAAAATGAGCTGTATGAAGCATGGTAAAACTCACACATTATAGAGTTTACCAGTATAACTGTAGGCTCTGAATCTTACTTGCTCCTGTGTTCCTATGCAGTTTGTTTGTTGTATAAACAATTGATATGTGGATATAAAGTCTCTGCAGTTTTTTATAATTGCACCCATTTTACAGCTGCATACTATTCTGTCTTTTTGATGTCATACACTATGGTTTGATCTATTAAATTCCCAAAGCTGTTTCTTTCTCTGTATGATACATTTAACCCATTTGATATAACACAGCAGTGGACTAATAAACTCTATAATGTATGAATTTTACCATGCTTCATACAGCTCATTTTAATTGTTTTTAACTGTATTGTCTTGAATTTGTTGTATGTTTTTTGTACCCAAAAAATGGATTTGATTATTAATTTTACTACACAGTAGATCCAAATCATTTATGCATGCTGATTTTCTCCTTGTTGTTGCATAGTCTCATGACAGATCACCTGATGCCATTATAAAGTTCATTCTCTGCCTGATCATTGTGCTGTGTGGAAGTAGTGCTCGGCTGCTGCTGAAGTTCTTCCTGGTGACCTCCTTTCTCTGCCTTGGAGTTTTGCAGCTGATTACAAGTATCCTTATTGTCATTTCCCCTGTCAGTCCATACCTTCCCTATGTTTTATTACCTGCATAGGCAAGACTACCACCCTTGTTGGCCAGTGCCCTAGCCAGGGTTGCCTTAGGCAACAGACAGTGATTAGGCACGTGGCTGTGGCAGGGGGAGGGGCCTACTTAGGCCAGTTAGGGCACCAAAAGACAGACACAGGCAAGTGTCAGGAGGTGTCCCTATAGCTCTGTCCCTACTGCTAAGGTCCTCCTTACCTTTTTTACCATCTCGCTGTTCTTTGGTGTCACACCATGCGGCTGACATTTTTCCTATCCATACGAGATACCTTTGTGTCCATGCCCATGTCTCCCTGCACTCATCACAACCATCAGTGAAGTTAATAGGAAGCGTGCAAGAATCTGAGGATTCCTCAGACCATGACACCACCATGACAGTTGGCAATGCTTGTGACACTACGGGGTGCATTATACAATATGGAGAACTAAGTGATGCATTTTACTATATGGAGGACTATGTGGTGCATTCTGCTACAAGGAGGAATATATAGAGTCCATTATACTATATGGAGGATTATGGCGGTGTATTATACTATGTGGAAGGCAATGTGAAGCCCATTGTATGGAGGACAATAGGGTGAATAATAATAATATATAAGAGGCAATGTGGGGCCTATTATAGTATATTGAGGAATATGGAGTGATTTATACTATATGGAGGATTACGTGAGGCCCATTATACTATATGGAAGATTATGGGGGTGCATTATAGTATGATAGTATGGGGAAGGCAATGTGGGGCCCATTATACTATATGGAGGACTATGCAGGGGGAATACTATGTGAGGTAAATGATACTATATGGATGGCTATGTGGGGGCCATATTATAATTTAATAATTGGAGGGCTATGTGTGGGCCAATATAATATTTTTGGAGCTATGAGGGTGTCTTAATACTTTATGAAGCGCTATTTGAGTGCCATTTACTGTATGCAAGCAATTATACTGTGTGAGGTTTGTGTGGGGTCCATCATACTGTACAGAGGGCTTTGTGGGGGCCATTATACTGTTTGGAGGGCTAGTGTGGGCCATTCTCCAATGTGAAGAGGTTATACTATAAGTTGGCCCCCTAAACTACATGAAATACTTTGTGGGCATCACAGTTGGAGATCATACTTTTCTGGGGTAGTTGAGGGGGGTACAGTAGGTTCGTCATACTGTGTGTGTAGGGGGTACTGGGGAGGAATTCACTGTGGGGTTATCATACAATGTTTGAGAGTACTTTTGATGGCATCACACTTTATGGATGCAATCAAAGGGAATTTTTTAGAGGGAGAGGGCCCAATTTGAACTTCTGCAATGGTGCTCATGATTTCTATGTACGACCCTCTTTATAACTATTGTGACAGATGCTAAAATGTGCCTAAATAACAGACTCAGAATGAGGCCTTACAATGAGAAGTGAAAACACAAAATCTTACGTTGTGGAATTGTGTACAACTATTGTGAATATTTCAAATCACTTTTGTTATGGAAACGTTGAGTCCTAAATGCAAATAATTGATAAAGTTATACTTTTTATGTCTTTTTCAAAACCCATTTTAATGGTGAATAACAATTGTGCTCTATTTTATCTCATAGCAACTACACCATTTTCCTTTCACAAGATCAAACATTTCATAAAGTACACTATATTCAACATGTCTGCAACCACTTAGCACATTTATCCTGGGCATATATCTCTAAGGCAATGTAAATAACTTCACAGGCAAAGCTCTATGTGTGTTTAGTATTTGTACCACTGACCCTTCCTATGAAGTCTTTCTTTAATCAAAGATGAAAGGCTTAAATTCATTTTCTACACACTTATTTCAAATCCACTTCACGTCTTCTCCTGACGCCCACACCGCATGTTTCAACTTTGATACAAGTTGTAACTACTATGTAGCCCTCTGAGACATATCCATAACTTTGGATGCGTGGGAAGTGTGGGAGTTTAGTTTTTTTAAGATTTTACATGCAGAGGTTTTTTATTTTTAATTATTTATATATCAATTATAGAAAGAACGTAAGGGAAAGAAGGTTATGAATCCATATCTTTGATCGCTCTTTCCCGCAATATTCGTCACATTTTAGCCGTAGATACTATATTCTTAGCCTATCTTCTCTTTACAGTGGACAATTTGCCACCGAGAACAATGATTTTTAAGCAAGCTTAAAAACAGTTTTACCTACCAAATGAGCCCTTTCACATTTGTCAGGTGATTCACAACTTCTTTTGATAAGAAGTTTAGAAACTGTAAGTTTAAATGCAACCAAGTCTCGCTAACAATAATAAGCCCACTATCAAATATATATCTGTACCATTTGTATCTTTGAACTGTGAATGTTTTTTATTTAAAAAAAAAATGAATTAAAAGAGAAGAATTCCACTTAAAGAGGATATAGATTACGTAACCAACACACTTACCCTGCAAACTGTAGAGAAATGTTGATCGTTGCCTGCCCCAATTACAAGATAACCATCCTTTGCTTGAAATGACTGAAAAAAAATAAAAATAAAAAACAATAGGTCAAAATTGATAGTATGGGTATAACATTTCATCCTGAAAAAATGTTTTACATTGTAACATATATAGTAATTATTTCACAGAAATATTATTCATCTGGTGGCAAATTTAAGGATTGTGAGTTTATAACAAACACTGGTCAGTAATTAAGAGCCAAAGTTCAGAAAACGTTTTGCTTTGAAATCAACATCCAATACTGGATGAAATCCATTTTTGGGAATGGGTAAAGATTACATAACAGTATCTTTATACAGTCATGGCAAAAAAAAAGTAGGCACCCTTCAAATTGTTCCAGAAAATGAAGTATTTCTCCCAGAAAGTTTTTTCTACTTCCCACATCTAGGGAGATTAGCTACAGTGCCATGTGTTGTAAATGTCTTGATTTCGTTGTACTCTGTAGACAAAGGAACATCAAAAACTCTGGAGGTGGACATGTAATCTTAAGAGTTGAACATTTCCCAACAATTTTGGTTGTGAAGTTGTCAGACAGTTCTCTTCTCCTCTTTCCGTTCTCTATGCTGAGTGTGGCCCTCTCAATGATCATCACATGCTTGAAACAATGTTGTTTGCTCACAATTTTTGAAAGTAATTTTGACTGGCCCGTTTTTGGAGTTTTGTGTAAAATTATGTCCATTTTGTCTTTTTCACTGTTTTTGTGTTGTTTCAAAACACACAAAGGTAATAAAGAGGTGTATGACAAAGCATGTGTAATGGCAATAAGTTTCTTGGAAAAATAATTCAATTTTTGGAATAACTTCAAGGGTGCCAACATTTTTGGCAATGACTGTACAAGGTGCAAAGCCACATACTTGAGCACATTTAATAAAATATACCAGATTTATTTTGCAATGAATACAAACACAGAAAACTGTAATGGTTTGAGTTTATATTCTTGAAGTACAAAAACATTTAAAATAAGTTGTCCTACAATATAAGACAACAAAAACACATATACAAATAATACATTTACATACAGTACTTGCAAAAGTTTTACACAACTGTGGAAAAAAGCATAAATGTAATAATGCTTAAAAAATAGAAGTGTTAATAGTTTATTTCCATCAATTAATAAAATGCAAAGTGAATGAACAAAAGAGAAATCTAAGTACCGTAATTGATTTGGTTTGACCATTAGAGATGAGCAAACATTTCCCCAAGCATGTTCGACAATTTCAAATTCAGCACACACATTGCAGATTTTGCTTGGGATCGGAAATGCAAGCAATTTCACAAAAAATCAGCGAACACTGCTTTGCTTGTAAACTGATCAGATAAAAAAACATTATTGCATTCATTTGATGCTTCTTACAAGGTAGGATAGCGGGTGGGATGTGTTTGATCAGCAGAGTGGGTGTGGAGAGGTCAGAGTAGCATCGGGGTCCATTTTTTCCTAACATTTGCTGTGTGGATGTTCCTGATCTGCAGCCACAAGTTGAAGACACAAGAGCTTGTGTCATTGGCTGGCTTGTTTCTTTGGTTGCTGGTCAATTGTCGTTCAGAGATATAAGAAGCGGCCATTTGCCATTGTCGTCATTTTCAGAGTGTTATTACTTAGGCACAGTGCTGCTGCCACTGTGTGCTGCTCCGTGCTGCTCTATCTGCGCTAAAGGATAGCTAGCTGCGTTTTAGATAGAATAGGAGGGTGAGAGTGTCCATCCGGACATAGACACGTTTTGCTGAGATCGAGTGTAAGTCCTAAATCTGTGTGCGTTGGCAAAGCCTCAATTTTTGCATACAGGAAGGAATTGCCAAATCTTAGTGTTTCCCTCTGTTTGGCCTCTAACCAGTGATTGTCAAATCCTTTTGCTTCTACTAAAAAAGCTTTTTTTGCCTCAACTAGTTTATTGCCAAATCAGTCAGTTTCCCCTAAAAAATGCTGTGCTTGGCCTCTAACCAGTGATTATCACGTTCTTATGGATCCTCAGACATTGCTGAGTTAACACCCAATCTCCACCCTCAGCTTAGACTAGGGTCACACTTGCATGCATTTTTTAAGGTGCTTTTTGGCAGCCTGCATTTTTGGGCTGCATTTTTGCTGTTAGGTGTGGAGCAGCCTTAAAAAACGCATGCAAAAATGCATGGTACCATTTAGTGCCATGCAAACACGCATGCGTTTCCCATAGGGCCCCATGTTAAAAAAAAGCATGCGTTTTTGAAAAAGCACCAAAAAATGCATCATGATGCATTTTTTGGTGCTGAGCCAAAAACGCATGCAAAAAACGCATGGCACTTTAGACATGCGTTTTTGGCATTGGGGCATGCGGTTTTTGCATGGGGGCCTATGGATGTGTTTTTCCATGCGTTTTTCACAAAAGACAAGTGTTAAAAATGAATGGAAAAAATGCAAGTGTGACCCTAGCCTTAGAGAGGCAAAGGAGGGGGTAAGGACAGATCAGTGGAAGAAATCACCATATAGCTGAGCTAGGAGACATAGCATCTCATTAATGATGTGCGAACCCTCCAATGCTCAGGATCGGGAGACTCACCCAGACTTTTTGTAAAGTCCGAGTTCCAGGCCAAATGTAATGCAAACTTGTGTACGAACCCCCAGCTTGGACTTTACAGTTCAGTTATGGGATGGGGATGTAAAAGAAGCACATAGTTAATAAAAAAGCATCGTTATACTTACCACTGTCCTAGCACCCCGTGTCCTGCCTCCTGATGTACAGCCGCCGCTTGCACTTCCAGGTCCGCTCATTAAGTTCTGGAGATATTCACTGCACTGACAAAATTTGCCGAGAGGCGCTCAGTTATCGGCAATCTTCGCGGTGCCATCAGAATCGGGGTCACATGAGTTCATGGCTCCGCTATGAGCTCGTGTGCCTTTCTGAAAGCACCCAGCTCAGTCTAAGCCTGCTTGTCGCTCTGAACAGACGTGATTTTTTTTCTAATAAAGATGGAGTCCCTAAATGTATTTTGTGCTTTATTTCTAATAAAAAAAGTTTTTCTCTGTGTTGTGTTTTTTTTTATTTTTACTAGAAATTCATGATGGATGGGTCTAATTGGGCCTGACATCATAAATTTCAGGCTTAGTACCAGCTGAAAATGCAAAGCTGGTATTAACCCCTTCATTACCCAGCATGCTATTCCCCACCAGGCCGCTGGAAGAGTCGGGTAAAGCACCTGGAAATGGTTCAACAATGAATGCTCCATCTTGAGGGACTACTGCAGGCTGCAGTTTTCAGCATGGGAGACTCAGAACATTTGGTCTGGCCTTACCACGCTGAGAATCCCAGCTCCCAGCAGTCTGGTTTCATCTGACTGACAATTAAAATATGGCGGGAGCACATACATTTTTAAAAATTATTTATTAAAAAATGCGTTTCCCTGTATTTTGATTGCCGGCCAAAGTAAAGTCAGACAGCTGGAGGTGACAGCCCGTAGTTGTGTGCATTATCTGTGCTGAGAATCAAAAATACAGCAGAGCGCCACATCATTTGTTTTAATTTTTTTTAATTTCTACATTACTATGATGTCAGTTAATCTATGAAGGGCTCAACAGCCAATTACAGATGCTGTCACAGAGAGTGGGCAACTGTGATTGGCTGCTGAAGTAACCTGAAAGCAGCCTGTACATTCTAACATCCTAGAATGTATGGGCTGATTGTAGATTACGCGAAAAGCCAATCACGGATGCCTATTGTGTGTGACAGTATCTGTTGGGTCCATCACACATATAGTAGTGTAAAAATAAATAATTTTAAAAAAATGACAGCGCTCTTTGGTATTTTAATTCTCAGCACAGATAAAGCAGACAGCTACGGGCTGCCACCCAAAGAAGCCTTGATTGCCTGACAATCAAAATGCAGAGAATCCCATTATTTTTTTTAAATGATTTAAATAAATAGTAAAAAAAAAAATGGGTGGGCTCCTGTCATATTTTGATTGCCAGCCAGGTAAAACCAGGCAGCTGGGGGTTGGGATTCTCAGTGTGGTAAGGCCCAAGCATTCTGGATCCCCCACTCTGAAAACTACAGACCGCAACTGCCCCTGAAAATGGGCATTCACCGTAGCGCCATTTTCAGGTGCTTTATCCGACTCTTCCAGCAACCCTGGGTGGGGGTGGCACCCTGTGTAATAAGGGGTTAACACCAGCTTTGTATTACAAGCTGCTATTAAGCACTGAGATTCTTAATGTCAGGCCACGTTAGACCCGGCCATTAAAAATCTCAAATAAATGGTTAAAAAAAGACACAGAGAAACATTTTTTTTGTTAGAAATAAAAAACTAAACACATTTAGGAACTCCATCTTTGTTACAATTTTTTTTTAAAAAACTCCCTCTAACGTAGTCCACGTGCACCTCTGCTACATCTTTGCCAGCAGACACCGTCTGCAGGCAGAGAGAGCAGGGCACAGAGTGACACAGCCAAGCACTATTTGTGTAGTAAGGTGAAATCAGTTCTTACAGTCTACTAAGCTTGACTGTATGAGCTGATTGCACATTACTCGAGCAGTTGTTGAAGACAGTGATGTGAATATCCCCAAGAGATAATGAGCAGGCCAGAAGTGATGCGGGGCCATGGGACAATGGCATTGAAAGAAGCAGGACTTGGTAAGTATAATGATTATGTGGGCCCCTGTGGCAAGGCGCCACAGGGAGGTACTGCACTCCAAATAGAAGGTGTAGTGCCTCCGTAGCCAAGGATATGGAGAACCCTACAGAGTCTGCACCCAACACCTATACAATAGGCCACCTTATTACAGGGGACTGTATATTCAGAAGGTCCCAGGGGGTGGAGCCTAGATGAGCGAGATACGAGGAGTGACAGTTAGAACACTGGTCAGTCAGACGGTGTAAGAGAGCAGAGAAGACGGATGCACGGGACCCTGCGATCGTGACAGGAGGGCACCTCTAAGGGAAGGGGTGACCCGGATGGAGAAGAGGGCCACTCCAGAACTGGTCGCAGCCAGCTGGAGACCCAGGTCATCACCGTACACCGGAACCAAGACGGTTAGTTACGATCTATCCCTAACCTCAGACCGGCAGGCTGTGGCCCCGACATAAGGGAGCCACAGCACACATCAAGCAGTCCAACATCAGTCCCATAGCTGGGTTTATGACGCTGAGAAGTAGAGAGACTTTAGGCAACAGACCCCGAGGACTAGAGACTAGACTTACGAGTAAGAGTACAGAAGGCCATCAGGGCACAGAAGGGAAAATGACCAGGAGAGCCATTTTAAGGACACTTCTGACAGACTCTGGAAAAGCCTCCAAAATCTGCAGCTTCGGTCCTCGGTTAACCCAGACTGTACCGTGTACCGATGTCACCTGGTGCAAGTAAAGAACTGTTTAAGCTGATCTGGTGTCTGGTCTCCTTTCATCCGTAGCCCGGAGGGCCTCTACAGCATCACAGAGGTGAGGACTACGACTCCCATCTTATACCCTGCTGCCCTGAGGTAAAGCTCTGCCTGAGGGGAGCTATACTACCAAAGCTGCATTTCCATCACCTCAGCGGCTGGCCGCAGCACTGGTAATCCTATTACCAGGTACCACAGGTGGCATTACATTACAATCCCCCCCCATCGTCATCACCCCCACCCGCCATTGAGGGTCCAGGGCACGGAACCGGGAACCGACCAGCCGTGATCCCCACTGAAGTAGCAACCTGTCCCGATATCCGAGTACCCCCTACCCTGTCGACTGACTCAATTATGTTTATTAATGATGTTCTTTCTTTTACAGCCCGACCCCAGACCCGAACTGAAACATGGGTTTCCACGGGATATGTGCATGAACACTAGATGTTCGGTACAGACCCTGAATTTTACCGTTTCGGTTCACACCATTACTATATGTCATATCTCCTGCCACAGCTGACATGCGGTGTCCTGGGACTCCTTAACAGAATAATTGCTGAGAGTGACTGCATTCCACCTCCCAGCAATACCACAACCTGAAGTAAGTCTCTAAGAGCACAATACATGGCCAGAGCAAGCACTTGCACTAGCTCCACCCTCTGGAAGCAACACACCGTCCCTCATGGGCAATGATGGGCAATGGGTAACCTAATAGAGAGCAGGGGTATGCCAAGAAGTGCAAGGGGCTTACTCGGGTGCAGATGTATTAGGAGGATTACCATCCCTGACCACTGGAGATCCGCCATGATGCCAACAAATATCCAAACTACCAGACCTGACATCTGCAACAAGTTTTACTTAGAATGAAAAAAATAATCATTAGTGGACCTTATTACTTTAATAATTTCTAGTTTAGTTTCTTACAGTATGATAACACCAAAAATGCATAGATAGAATGGATGCAATATATCCACAGGCCCTGATTTATCAAGATTGGCAATATTCACGCCAGCCTTGATGTTGGGGCGTACTTCAGGGGGCTTGCTGATGAGTGGCATGTGCATTCATGTGCCTTGACACAATATTACTCCAGTCAATAATTGAAGTAATATATCTGAAGTACAGAAAGCCTCTGTTTGTCTTTAGTAAAATAAGCTTTGGTGTTACACCCCATTTGGTTCCATCTTCGACCATTTTAGAGGGACCTGGCAAAACTAGTGTGAAATCACGAAAAATGTAAAATATTTTGCCCAGTACACGATACACAAACATTTTTCAACTTTTCAAAGTGATTTTGCCAGAATTTTGCCATAATTATTTTGATGAAGTGGAACCATAGTTCTGGGCAGAAAACAAATTTCAGAAGCGCCAACATTTTTTATGGGATAATTTTAATTTTCTTGCACTGAAAAGCAAGATCTGTTAACTGTAAGCACTTGATTTTGCATTTTTCACAATGTGCCACTATAAACAGTCATATACGTAGCAAACATGGTGTCCTGCCTTAAGTCACAAATATAACTCGCCAACAAAAATGACCGACAAGTCAAATATATAAAATGTATTATAGTCAATAATCCATGTGCTATAATAATTATCGACATTATATTAGGAAAACAAGGGATTTTACTGTATTAATTCCTAATAATCAATTATATACAAAGACAAATGCTTGTTACTATATTCAGTTATGTGGCTAGTACACATGGAAGTGGAATTTTCCAAGAGCGATGCATAGTTTAGAAGTAGATTTCCTCAAGATCTAAGAAAATAAACAGCCCGAGCTATCACTTTGCTTGCCTTGGCAAAAGTGTCTTTTTGGAGCAACAAGAACAGAAATAGGTCTTACCATCCATATGCAGTGGTATTTCTTTAGGTTTTGTGGTTTCTGTTATGTGTGGGAAAGCAGGTCATTCCTAATGGTGTTGTAAATTTAAAAGACCAAAAAGGATTATGTCATATTTGCCAAACAAAGCTAGCTCATGATAAATGCCGGGGTTTCTGCTTACCACGTAGCTCTGCAGGACCGGCTTTGATGGCTATTTTAAGGTTTCATTTTAAAAACAGTGCTTTAGGACCGCTGATAAAGCAGAAACATCTCAAACATCATTAGCAACACATTTATCATTTTAACCTAAAAGACGAGGCCATGATTTCATATGCTATTTGAAGGCGCTCACACAAAACACATGTTACTACAATGTACTTTCAAGCTACACAAAAGGCCATCTATGTTCAGCCCACACAACTTATGGAGATTTTGTTTTGATAAAACGTAACTATTGCATCTTATCTCAATTTGTGGTAATCTTCAAAAACAAAGGCTGATTACAGGATTGTTTCTGTTCTGCTTTTATCTTCCAAAAATTTGACTTGTGTAATAAATTCAGTTTATAAGCATGCAATATGTGTTGATATAAACTTTATTAAAAGAATAGCCTCTTTTATTTTAGGTCATTTATGCAATAAATACATTTCTTTACACTTTCTCCTATTACATGGCACTACAATGTACTTGAAGAGTTACAACACATCTTAGACGCAAGAGAATACGTTGTGGACGACAAGAGACTCATCAGCACCCACTTGCTTATAAAGAGTGCCACTCTAAAGAGGAATGACAATTTCTATTATATTAAGGCCTCGTTCAGACCTACGATTTCCCCATGTTTTAGATCATTCATTAAGTGATTGTCATTTTATTTTCACTGCATGGTAATCATTAAACAAGCGTTTAAAGGAACATTAGATCATGATAATTATGCAGTGTAAATGTACTAACCCCCTCCATGAAAACATCTCTAAATTATTTATATCGTATTTTGATATTCTCAGACTGGGGGTTCCGGGACCACCTGTTAGTTCAATAAGGAAATTCCTGGTTTAGGATTGTACAGTAAGTTAATAAAGGGGCAGATGTAAAATTATCAAAGAAGCTTAGGGTTTTAAGTCTGTTAACATTATTCTGTCCAAGAGATAATATCCCTAAGATTGTGTTCCTGTACCTATCATTGTCCAAACTGCAAAAAAAGTCTTAGCCAGTTCAAAGAGTCATTACAAAGTACACCAAGAACCTTTTAGGAAATAATTTTCACATATTTTCAGCTTTGTATGGAATGGAAAGTGCTCCCGAAAGGTGCAAGTTGCCAACTGGTATGCTGCAGCAATCATAAATGGATCAGGTGAGGCAATTTGATGAGGCACAGACTTTTGGTAAAAGCATATACTTTGATAAAGAGTACTTTGTACTTGAAACGCGTCTGCTTTAGAGATATTTTGCACTTTTTAAAACAATATAATAAAACTCAAGATTTTACCTAAAGTCCATGCCTCATTAAGTTACCTCACCTGATCCATTTATGACTGCTGCAAGAACCTTTTGGATTACAATGATGAAGATAGTATGATATTCAGCACTAAAAGCAGTAATTCTGTAGGGCATATTCAGGGGCACACTATGGGAGGAGCAGGACTTCTAGTAACTCCCATTCCCTGACCAATTATGAAGCTCAATAGCTCCTTCTTTTCATGAGATTACCAGTAATATACAAGCCTACTCATCGTTATTGCACTCATGAAGTTTAAGTACTAATGTGGAATATCTCCTGGGGAAAAAAGACTCAAGAGACACAGCTTGTTTGTATTGAGCATTCATGTTAAATACAAAAAAGCTAATGATAAACAACAATTTAAAACAAAAAACAATGGGAGGGAAAATAGAAAACCTAAAAGCTTTCAATCACTTGAGAAAGGCGCAATTGGCGCTGAAACGCGTTGTGGCTAAAGGGATCCTCATACTGAACTATTAAAGCCGAGAGGTAATATTTGAATGAGCCGAGTCCTAGTTACTGTTACCTTAGCGCTGACAATATCACTTGTCTTTTTGGAGCTGCAATTTTTCCTTCCCCGCCGGGAAGCGTGATACCTAGCAGCTTTGGATTCTAGGACCTGGCTTACATCATACCACCACTCCCCCTGAGCTGTCACGTGCACCGAGATCCACCTGGATTACGTGCTTCTTTCCACGCTGCCGCTCGGAGCCCTTGCAGAGAGCCCAGCTGGGATTAATCCAAACCTACAAACCAGAGAAGGTGAGCAAAGGGGATCTCTGACCGACCCCACACATTCATTTTTAAGCAGTTTGGCGCAAATCTATTTCTTTTCTGTGATACTGGTATTGGCACCCTTTACATTCAATTAATATGGAAATATCTTGGCTTGCCTTTGTTAAATCACAAATGAGAATCACATGTGATAAATTGTTGGTATCCATATGACAAGAATCTGAATGATTACTTCAGTGTTTTAAAAACCCACATCTTAGGCCCATTACCTTTGCCACAATGGAGTGTCTGAGGATATCAGCACTGCTATTATTAGCAAACACAAGAATAAGGGAATAAGGCCATCTCCAAACATCTTACTATCCCAGCTTCAATAGTGCACAATGTTATTAAGAAGTTTTCCCAGCATGGAACCTTCAAGAATCTCCCTGGATGTGGGTTAATGAGGAAAATTGACAAAAGGATGTCTTTGATAAATGGTGTGAATGGTGGAAAAAGCACCACATCAAATATTCAAAGACTTTAAGGCCAACCTGGATCTGTCTAGGGTCATGATTTCAACAAATACCACATGATGCACACTAAACTAAGCAGAGCTTCATGGGCGAACGCCAAGGAAGAAACCATTGCTGAAGAAAATACATGAAAAGGAACAACTGATTTTTGCCAAATAGTAACTTGACAAACTACAATCCTCCTGGGTAAAATGTTCTGTGGAAAGATGAAGCAAAAATCGACCTTATTGGCAATGCAAAACAACAGTTTGTTTACGGACAGCACAATGAGGCTTACGAAAAAAATAGCACCCTACCAACAGTTAAGCATGGTGGAGGATGCATAATGCTGTAGGGCTGCTTTAATGCATCTGGTACCAGAGACCTTGATAATATCACAAGATTCAAGAAAATCAGAGCATTATCAAGAGACTTTAGAGGAAAATGTCCTACCCAGGGTAAGAAAAATTGGTTTGTGTCAAAGATTATGGCTCCTCCAGCAAGACAATGACCCAAAGCACACAAAAGTACACAAGTTTGATTGAAAAAGAAGAAATGGACTGTTTTAAAATATTCAGCAATGAGTCCTGACCTCAATCCCATTGAGAATCTTTGGGGTGAGCTGCAATCTGTCCTTGGGAAAAAGAACCCTGCAAATATTCAAGAGTTTAAACAAACTGCAAAGGAAGAATGGGAGAAATACCAGCTGAAAAATGCAAGAAGCTTATAGATGGCAAGAAACATTTGTAGGCTGTCATCAATGCCAAAGGATGTGCAACCAAGTTTTAATTAGCAAAGCCTTTATTGCTGCACATGCTTTTTATACTTTTTCTTCTTTGAAATTGCAACATGTAACCTGACAAACACTATTTTATTGTTAAAAAATAATAAAACCCAAAGGAGGTGATAATGGAAGGTAGCACCAAATAACCAAAAAAATCCAGAAAGTTCTTTTAAAAAATTTACAAACTTTATTTAAACATTTAGATACAGAAAATTGTGAGTGTGACTACACATATTCAATCTCTTTGGGAGAAGCACAATGGTGGCAACACGTTAACCCCAGTATAGGAGAGATGATGGAGGAAGAGCCATAACCTATCTTAGCCCCATGTACTAAAATAGTTATAAGATGCAGCACCCATGGAAAGGCTATATATATTAGCATCTAGATAAAAGATTACTGAATGATAATAGGTAACAGTGAATCTCAGTGGGTAAACTGGCAATGCTGGTATTGCAAAGGGTCTGCCTTAACCAAGTTACAAAGGCAAATAGCAAGCAGATACAATGGATCAATATACAGTGTCCCAACTGCACATCCACCCAAATCTGATAAATTACTGCATAATCAATGCACAAAGCTCATTTATCTTGGGTCATAGCAGCACAGGTGTAGTGCCCCGGCCAGTGGGACCTGTCTCCAGGGTGTAGGGAGATAAGGCCCCATCTGGCCACTGGCATCCTCCTGTGCCCCGCACTCATACTTACCCGGTCCACGCTCCCATGGTGTTCCCTCTTGGTGTGGCAGCTTCCTGACCTCCCTCATCTGCCTCCACACTTCTGGTTTGTGGGGGAAGGAACTAGGGTTCACGTGCGCCACTGTTAGAAGATCTAAAGGGACAGTAGACCCTTTTCTGTAATTACCTCTCAACCAATCCTGAGAGATCTGTGTATACGTAAGGCCCTCACTTACTTTAAGAGGTGCCTGGACAACCTTGTTCATTGCATAGTAGCCAGTTTCAGGTCCCTGTGAAGTACCAGAATAATTGCTTGTCTTGTCAGATTTCTAACATCCCATGTCTCTTGCTTCTAGTACTGGACTCCAGTCTGCCTGCTATCCACCCGCAAATCCTGATGGCACCCTCTGACGATCTGGGACAATTCTTGGGTTCCTCCAATAGCTCTGGTTTCTCCACTGGTCTTCCACCCCCAGTTCCCTGGACCCCTCGCTTCCTTCCTTCCGGTATCACTGGTTCCCTTGAGTCGGACCCTCTGGTTGTTTGCTAGTCCAATTGAGCCTCCATGGCTATGTCGGGACAATACCTGTACAGGGGTCTGCTCTTTGGTGCTCCCTCGGGGGAATTAGGTGTTTCAGCCCAGAGGACTTCCCTTGTGGGTTTCCCTGTCTTTGTATTCTAATAAAGCCTTCTGATTTATCTGACATCCTTGTTCGTCAAGTGGGTTCACTAACCTCACTCCGCCTGCCCTGGCATGACAACAGGTTAAAGAGGAGAAGCTCTAGTCCACCAGCACCTCGACGTGCATTTCGTCCATAGTAGACTTCGTTTTCTGAGCATAGAATTCTGGGCAGCCTTTAAAAAACAATATGTAAAACATCCAATAATTGGTGAGTATATGTATTTAGCCCCTTTACCCAGAGCCTGGTTTTCATCTTAATGACCATGCCATTTTTTTTATTCTGTCAGTGTCTGTGAGGTTCTAATTCTAGGATGTTTTAACCCCAGTGATCCTGAGACTCTTTTTTATGATATATTTCACTTTATGCTAGTGGTAAATTTAGGACAAGTTTTTTTTTTGCGTTGATTTGTTAAAATGTCAGATATTTGGTGAAAAATGTAAAGTGTATGCAATTTACAAACTTTGATTTTTTATGCCCTTAAACCAGAGTTATGTCACACTAAATAGTTAATACATTACATTTCCCACATATCTACTTTACATCAGCAACATTTTTGTAACATATTTTTTCTTTGTTAGTAAGTTGGAAGGGTTCATACTTTATCAACAATTTCCCATTTTTCCAATAAAATTTACAAAACCATTTTTTTAGGGACCACATCACATTATTCTTTATACCCAAATATGATACCATTCTAAAAACTGCACCCCTCAGAGTGCTCAAAAATACATTCAAGAAGTATTCAGGTGCTTCACAGAAACTAAACAAATGTGGAAGAAAAAAATTGAAGTTTTACTTTTTGCCTAAACATTTTTATTTTTTTTTTTATCCCCACATTTTGCATATTCACTATAGTAATCAGAGAAGATGTACACAAAATGCTTTTCAAAATTTCTTCTGAGTATTCCAATACACCAAGTGTGGTGGAAAACTATTGTTTGGATGCACAACAGGGCTTAAACTGAAAATTGGCTGGGATCCTTATCAGATGCCATGTCGTCTTTGGATAGTCCCTGATGTGTCTAAACAGTGGAAATGCTCCACAAGTGACTCCATTTTGGAAATTAGACCCTTCAAGTAACATAGCAAGCTTTCGGGACACTATGACCCCTTCGTCAGGCTGGTAATAACACAAATTCTGAAGACACATACATACAGACAACAGAAGTTTGGGGATAGCAGATTCATGCATTTTTATATAAAATAAAGTGCATTTGGAGACATCTTGCAACACACTCAAATTATAGGACTATGAACTCTTGACACTTCAGTGAACTCTCTACCTTAGAACTCTGCTCTCCACAACTTAACTAAGTATTTTCAGGTCTCCATGGGTTGCTAACCATTCACCTAATACAATTTGCTCTGCTTATCTTAGAAATCTGGTTTCTCTATCCCTGCTCCTCCACCCCTCCTTAACCCTACTCTGCTTTGTGTCACCTGTCGTATCCACCAGAGCATATAACACTGTTTTGCTATTCTTTTATTTTACTTTCATTTGCTTATGTATATATGTATGTGTCTCCAGAATTTGTGTCATTACCAGCCTGACGAAGGGGCCACAGTGTCCCGAAAGCTTGCTATGTTTTCCATCTTTTCAGTTAGCCATTAAAATGTATCAACCACTGAGGACTCTCAGATTGCAATATATTTTTCCTGAATACGCAGTTATCTGATATGTAATGGAAAACTACTGTTTGGGTGCATGGCAAGGATCGGAAGGGAAGCACCACCATTTGACTATTTGAAGGGAAGATTGACTGAAATTGTTAGCTGATACCATGTCACGTTTGGAGAGCCCCTGTTATATCAATTAGAAGAATATTTAAGATTGGAATAGAACTTCAACGAATGGTCTCATACACACCTGTACCGAACGGTGTAGCAGAGAGAAATAATAGAACCTTGACTGAAATGATTACATGTA
The DNA here is from genome assembly GCA_033576535.1 of Allobates femoralis. Lineage (NCBI taxonomy): Eukaryota > Metazoa > Chordata > Amphibia > Anura > Aromobatidae > Allobates > Allobates femoralis. Next base: position 401,150,202 of record JARQOC010000005.1, on the reverse strand, counting down.
TATGCTAACAGATGCCAATCTACCTGAAAAATATTGAGGTGAAGCTGCAATAACAGCAATTTATATAAAGAACAAAGTCTTTTCAAGAAGGGTGAAGACCCCATACAAACTGTATCATGTTAAAAAACAAACTGAGTGTAAAATATTTAAAAGTTTTTGGTTGTAAAGGATTTGCATTTATTCTGCAAGAAAAGCGCTCCAAACTTCAAAACAGAGCCATAGAAGGAATCTTTGTTGGATACAGTGACAACTGCTAAGGGTACAGAATCCTAAATCCTAAAACAGACAGAATTACTAAAAGTAACAGTGTAACTTTCATTGAGGATCTAAACAAAAGCACAATGACAACACTTGAAATATTAAAGGAGGAAAACAATAATTAAGAGATTATTGTAACACCCTATGAGCAAATGGTTGAAATTACTGCAAACTCAAATACACTATTTCATCAAATACTTCCACATACAGATACAGAACCAAGACACTCAGCAAGAGAAAACAGTGGTAAACCACCAGAACATCTCTCATATAAAGTGAGCACAAGTAGTGCATATGATCTCATATCATGGAAGGATATATCTCAATGATCAGAAAAGTAAACCAGTAACTGGATAAAGGCAGTAGAAACTGAAATTAAATATGTGACGATTCAAGAACTTGGACATTAACTGAACTGCCAACAGGGAGAAAGGCATAAAAGACTGATAAAAAAGTTAGGACTTCTTAAATAAGTCATTGCTGTTGAGAAAGGGTATTGAAATACAGTACATGCAACAAGCTACATCTAATATAATTGGCAGTCGGGTGCTGTACGTGAATCCTATAAGGCACTACAGCACTGTCAGTGTCTTACATGACATACATGTCCCGGCCATTCTGCGCTGGGAGATCAGTTGAACTCATTGCCATCCGCCCCCAATCAGGGGCACAATGATGTCAGCTGCTGACCTCTGTTTTGCTGGAGGTGTGTATTACAGTGCAGGAATGCATGTCATTTATTGAGCTCCAATTTTCATGCATGGAAGAATAGGTTACAAGGTGCAGAGAAGATGGAGAACTTACCGTATATACTCGTATATAAGCCGACCCGTGTATAAGCCGACCCCCCTACTTTTGCCCCAAAAATCTGGAAAAACCTATTGACTCGTGTATAAGCCGAGGGTGGACCTCAGCACAGGTATACAGCCCCCAGCAGTGTGGTATACAGGCCCCCCCCAGTGGTATACAGGCCTCCCCAGTGGTAGTATACAGCAGCCCCAGTGGTAGTATGTAGCATCCCCAGCAGCCCCAGTGGTAGTATATAGGAGCCACAGCAGCCCCAGTGGTAGTATACAGCAGCCCCAGTGGTAGTATACAGCAGCAGCCCCAGTAGTATATACAGCCCCAGTGGTAGTATACAGGCAGCCCCAGTAGTATACAGGCAGCCCCAGTAGTATATACAGCCCCAGTGGTAGTATACAGGCAGCCCCAGTAGTATACAGGCAGCCCCAGTAGTATATACAGCCCCAGTGGTAGTATACAGGCAGCCCCAGTAGTATATACAGCCCCAGTGGTGTATACAGCCCCAGTGGTAGTATATTGCAGCCCCAGTGGTGTATACAGCCCCAGTGGTAGTATATTGCAGCCCCAGTGGTGTATACAGCCCCAGTGGTAGTATATTGCAGCCCCAGCGGTAGTATACAGCCCCAGTGGTAGTATATTGCAGCCCCAGCGGTAGTATACAGCCCCAGTGGTAGTATATTCCAGCCCCAGTGGTGTATACAGCCCCAGTGGTAGTATATTGCAGCCCCAGTGGTAGTATACAGCCCCAGTGGTAGTATATTGCAGCCCCAGTGGTAGTATACAGCCCCAGTGGTAGTATATTGCAGCCCCAGCGGTAGTATACAGCAGCCCCCGTAATCCAGGGCCCCCCCAGCCTGACTCCGGTCACCTGTAAAGGAAACTATACTTATCACTGCCCGCTGTCCGAGCCCGCTCGCAGCTGCCGACCGCGATCCTCCATCTTGCGTCTTCTTCCTGTTTCCTGTGCTCGTCGCAGGGAATGACGTCATTGCCCGCGACGAGCACAGAAACAGGAAGAAGACGCAAGATGGAGCATCGCGGTCAGCAGCTGCGAGCGGGCGCGGACAGCGGGCAGTGATAAGTATAGTTTCCTTTACAGGTGACCGGAGTCAGACTGGGGGGCCCTGGATTACGGGGGCTGCTGTATACCGATGTATACATCGGTATGTACAGATGTATACATCGGTATACAGCACTGACTCACGTATAAGCCGAGGGGGGTACTTTTCAGCCCAATTTTTGGGCTGAAAAACTCGGCTTATACGCGAGTATATACGGTAATCTCTCTGCCTTCTCCATTGCCAGTCTTGGCATATATTGGACTGCACTCAGATGACATCCGACTGCACACATAAACATGAATGAGTGCGTATATTCTGATATATGCTGGCAATTGCAGCATGCAGCAATTTTTTTTCTCGTGATGATTGGTTTGAAATAAAAGCACTGGTCAGCATTGCCCCATAGTATAACATTGGAGCAAGTGCTACCTGACAAAACATCTGAAGGCCGTCGTCTGAGTTAAACGCTCGTGTGAACAAATGCTTAGCTGTAAAATTTGTTCAGTAAAGACCATCAAAATTAGCATCAAATAAATATAAAGCCTATATCTCTAGGCCCATATGGTAGATTAAAAGGAAATACCTAAATAACATTGAGCTCAAGGAAGCAGCAGGGATAAAACAATAGTAAAAACTTTTCACTTGTGACAGATCCTCTTTAAGTATATATTAGTAATCAAAATACAAATAATTATATTTTCAGGAAACATGCTCACATCTCCTACAGCAGTATGCACCTCGCCCAGCTGTTCAAGGATTGCATACATGTAACAAGACGTACACTGGATGGCATGGTCAATAATAAAGTTCATTTTCCTAATGGTAATTGCATTAAATAGAAATGTTAAGTAATTAAACAAAGAAATACAAACAGCCATTCAGTCCAAATTCCTCCCCTCTAAACTCCCTAAATCCAAAGTCACTGAATCATAAATCACACACTTAATCCAGCTCACACTTATGCTCAGGTCACACTCACCAGCTGGCTCACATTCGCAATGGAAGATGATTGAAATATTTTTTTCCCTTAGCTATAATACAATCTGCAAATCAATGCCCTTATTTCCTCTGGCTAAATTAGTGCTGACGAATTACAGAGGTATGTCCTCTCTCCGATTCAGTCACACTGGTTGGCACTTTCCTGGCTTGATTGATGTCCATCCGGTCGGGACATATCAACACAAGCCAACTTTGGTGGCATCTAGCATATGTGCAGTACGTAGATGAAGCCAGGGTTAGTACACCACACTAATGTAGAGGCCAGAAGGAGGAAAGCCAGAAAGTTGCCAGCTGTTGAGGAGAGAGGAATCACCTCCTGAAAGATTTCCTATAAAAACAAACATGAAGAGAGTGTCATATTAAGAATTTCTGAATCCAGCAGTGTAAATTATCTTAAGGAACCATACGTTTATTTTGTAAATTTCTACTATTTTTATTGCACATGCAGGTCATGTAATTATTTAGAACCCATCATTTGTAGAAGAGCAGTCAGAAAATGATGTTGACCTCCACTAAAGCTCAACATAGAAAAGCCTTGTCGTCAAGCGGAAAAGCAGAAACCCAGGTTCAGGCAAGCTGTGCTTGACTATTAAGTCTAAATAAATTGAGACATTTAACTCATAATAAACAACTAAATATCGGTCTAAAAGAATAAAACAGGTCATGAACTTTGTGTATAAAGTACAATTACAATCTTGCACATGATCCCTTTAACAGGACACATTTGTGTGTAATAGTCAGAAGAGGTCACACCAGGACTTATTCACTGCCAAATCTAGTGATTCATTGAAAAGTCTTGTACTCGAGCCTTGGCTTGCAGTTGATCATGTCTTTCACAGCACTCGATCAAGGTGTCCAGCACACTTTCATATAATCCACCTCTTCCTCTGTTTCGACTAGTTGTTAGTGTTCCAGCGTCATAAGATGTATAAGTTCTTGAAACTTTTTCCACATATGTAAAGCATATTCATTTGTTATCCTCAACTCCCCAACATTTTTCAGAATGTATGGCCAGATTAAAGTGTAATATTCCATATGACTGCAAAAATAATTAGAACAGGTGCTTGTATTCTAATATATGTACCGTATATACTCGCGTATAAGCCGAGTTTTTCAGCCCAAAAATTGGGCTGAAAAGTCCCCCCCCTCGGCTTATACGCGAGTCACTGTATACTGTATACAGTGTATACAGTATACAGGCCCCCCCATCAGTATACAGCCCCCCCCCCTTACTGCCGCAATCCTGTAAAAGAATACATTATTATACTTATCCCTGCCGCTGTCCCGCTGCCGCTGTCACGCCGCCGCCATCGCGCTCCTCCGTCTTCATCCGGCTTCTTCCGGCTTCCTCCGGTGGGTGCAGGCAATGACGTCATTGTCTGCGCGTCAGAGGAGGAAGCCGGAAGACGCTGGATGAAGACGGAGGAGAGCGATGGCGGCGGCGGGACAGCGGCAGGGATAAGTATAATAATGTATTCCTTTACAAGATTGCGGCAGTAAGGGGGGCCCTGTATACTGATGGGGGGGCCTGTATATACCACTGGGGCTGCTGCTGTATACTACCAATGGGGCTGCTGCTGTATACTACCACTGGGATTGCTGTATATACCTCTGGGGCTGCTGTATACTACCACTGGGGCTGCTACTGTATACTACCACTGGGGCTGCTGTATATACCTCTGGGGCTTCTGTATACTACCACTGGGGCTGCTGCTGTATATACCACTGGGGCTGCTGTATATACCTCTGGGGCTGCTGTATACTACCACTGGGGCTGTTGTATACTACCACTGGGGCTGCTGTATATACCTCTGGGCTGCTGTATACTACCACTGGGGCTGCTGCTTTATATACCACTGGGGCTGCTGCTGTATACTACCACTAGGGCTGCTGTATATACCTCTGGGGCTGCTGTATACTACCACTGGGGTTGCTGCTGTATACCACCACTGGGGCTGCTGTATATACCTCTGGGGCTTCTGTATACTACCACTGGGGCTGCTGCTGTGTATACCACTGGGGCTGCTGTATATACCTCTGGGGCTGCTGTATACTACCACTGGGGCTGCTGCTGTATATACCACTGGGGCTGCTGTATACTACCACTGGGGCTGCTGTATATACCTCTGGGGCTTCTGTATACTACCACTGGGGCTGCTGCTGTATACTACCACTGGGGCTGCTGTATATACCTCTGGGCTGCTGTATACTACCACTGGGGCTGCTGCTGTATACTACCACTGGGGCTGCTGCTGTATACTACCACTGGGGCAGCTGTATATACCTCTGGGGCTGCTGTATACTACCACTGGGGTTGCTGCTGTATACTACCACTGGGGCTGCTGTATATACCTCTGGGGCTTCTGTATACTACCACTGGGGTGCTGCTGTATATACCTCTGGGGCTGCTGTATACTACCACTGGGGCTGCTGCTGTATATACCACTGGGGCTGCGGCTGTATACTACCACTGGGGCTGCTGTATATACCACTGGGGCTGCTGTATACTACCACTGGGGTGGCTGCTGTATACTACCACTGGGGCTGCTGTATATACCTCTGGGGCTTCTGTATACTACCACTGGGGCTGCTGCTGTATATACCACTGGGGCTGCTGTATATACCTCTGGGGCTGCTATATACTACCACTGGGGCTGCTGCTGTATATACCACTGGGGCTGCTGTATATACCTCTGGGGCTGCTGTATACTACCACTGGGGCTGCTGCTGTATATACCACTGGGGCTGCTGCTGTATACTACCACCTGGGGCTGATGTATATACCTCTGGGGCTGCTGTATACTACCACTGGGGCTGCTGCTGTATATACCACTGGGGCTGCTGCTGTATACTACCACTGGGGAGGCTGCTGTATACCACACTGCTGGGGGCTGTATACTTGTACTGGGGTCCACCCTCGGCTTATACACGAGTCAATAGGTTTTCCCAGGTTTTGGGGGCAAAAGTAGGGGGGTCGGCTTATACACGGGTCAGCTAATACACGAGTATATACGGTATATTTAAAATGCCTAAAAACTTAAAAATGCAGGCTGATTTGATAACTACAATTTCTGTGTATTCTTCATGTGACAAAAACAAAGCATTGACTTGCAGGTTTACATTTTCAGCTAAGAAGGAAGACTGACATATGGGAAGGACAAATATGAATTTCTCTTTAAATTGATCTAATTTAATGTAATATTTTGATGTTTACTTAGCACATAAAAAAACTGCATAATTCACAGCATTACTGTAACAAATAAATCAGCACATTATCACAATATATGAAAATGAAAGACTACATTATTTTGGGCATCTGGTGTAGGATACCAAGTATATTTACACAGAATTATCTAATTTGGATTACTGTATATACTCGCGTATAAGCCGAGTTTTTCAGCCCAAAAATTGGGCTGAAAAGTACCCCCCTCGGCTTATACGCGAGTCAGTGCGGGGGCTGTTGTATACAGCGGTATACAATAGCCCCCGCATCCCCAGTAATGCAGGGCCTTGCTCCGGTCACCTGTAAAGCAAAATATACTTATCACTGTCCGGCTGTCCGCGCCCGCTCGCCGCTGCCGTCCGCGATCCTCCATCTTCATGCGTCTTCTTCCTGTTTCCTGTGTTCGTCGCTGGCAATGGCTGGGGGGGCCCTGCATTACTTGGGATGCTGTATACTACCGCTGGGGCTGCTATACACTACCACTGGGGCTGCTATATACTACCACTGGGGCTGTATATACCTCTGGGGCCCTGTATACTACCACTGGGGCTGTATATACCACTGGGGCTGTATATACCACTGGGGATGTATATACTACCACTGGGGCTGTATATACTGCTGGGGCCCTGTATACTACCACTGGGGCTGTATATACCACTGGGGCTGTATATAATACTAGGGCTGCGTCTATACTACCACTGGGGCTGTATATACCACTGGGGCTGTATATACTACTGGGGCTGTCTGTATACTACCACTGGGGCTGTACATACCACTGGGGCTGTATATACTACTGGGGCTGCCTGTATACTACCACTGGGGCTGTATATACTGCTGGGGCCCTGTATACTACCACTGGGGCTGTATATACCACTGGGGCTGTATATACTACTAGGGCTGCGTCTATACTACCACTGGGGCTGTATATACCACTGGGGCTGTATATACTACTGGGGCTGCCTGTATACTACCACTGGGGCTGTATATACCACTGGGGCTGTATATACTACTGGGGCTGCGTCTATACTACCACTGGGGCTGTATATACCACTGGGGCTGTATATACTACTGGGGCTGTGTGTATACTACAACTGGGGCTGTATATACCACTGGGGCTGCGTGTATACTACCACTGGGGCTGCTGTATATACCTCTGGGACTGCTGTATACCACACTGCTGGGGGCTGTATACTTGTGCTAGGGTCCACCCTCGGCTTATACACGAGTCAATAGATTTTCCCAGGTTTTGGGGGAAAAGTAGGGGGTCGGCTTATACACGGGTCGGCTTATACACGAGTATATACGGTATACAGCATATTACACATCAAAACTGCTACAAATAATGTTTAAAGATTCTATTGGTTTAAATGAGGAAATCTCATTACTCATTATATGCCACATTTTTTGTGACTCAATTTTAAAGGGAATCTGTCACCCATCTTATGGCCCCAAACCTATCACTACTTGTCCCTGAAGATTGCTAGTTCATCCCTAACCATACGTGTCTGAATTAAATGTGTACTCTACCCACTTTGAAAAATGATTTTATCACTTAGATTCTTCTATGGTAATAATCATGATGTCATCCAGACTGTAGACACTGGGGGAATTCTCTCATCCTACATGGATAATCCCCTTGCTTCGTGGGCATGATACCCTGCTTCCCATACACGCTCCCCACATTGCAAATTTGTGCGCAACTTCCCGGTATGACGCGATGGCCACATGATTTCCGGTCATGTGCATTCTTATTATCTACTAGCTGTGTGCTGGCGGCAACCAATGAGAATAGCGCCTCACTTCCCATAGAGATATAATGGACGACATTGAGTTTCAAATTTACCGCTGAAAGTGAGGCGCTATTCTCATTGGTCCCCAGCAGCACACAGCGACCAATGAGAATAGCGCCTCACTTCCCATAGAGATATAATGGACAACTTTGAGTTTCAAATTTGCCGCTGAAAGTGAGGCGCTATTCTCATTGGTCGCCGGCAACACACAGCGACAAATGAGAATTGCGCCTCACTTCCCATTGAGATATAATGGACGACTTTGAGTTTCAAATTTCCCGCTTAAGTGAGGCGCTATGCTGATTGGTCGCTGTGTGCTGCGCAGACCAATCAGCATAGCGCCTCACTTCCCATAGAGATACATAGCGGTGTTTCGAGCGATGCATGGCCGGGCCCTTGGTTCTATTTTCGGCCACGGCGCTCGGCTCTCGTCGGTCGTCGCCGGGGCATGAAACTTGCAATGGACCTACGTGCCGGAGTGACCGCGGCTGTAACGACTCACCTATCTATCTATATCTATCTATCTATATGTATATCTATATGTATCTATCTATCTATCTATATCTATATATCTACCGTATTTTTCGCATTATAAGATGCACTTTTGTTCCCCACATTTTGGGGGAAAGTGGGGGGTGCGTCTTATAATGCGAAACACTGTTGTGTGGTGGGGAAGGGGGGGGGTTGTGGAGCGGTGTTTGGGGCTGGCAGGAGGCTGTAGGAGGCCAGGAGCGGACTGCAGCAGTGGCCCCTTGGTCACGTGGGGCCGCTCATTATCTCCTGTAATATGCACTGCTTCCCGCTGTCAATCACCAGCGGGAGCAGCCCATATTACAGGAGCGGGACCGCAGCCCAGCGGCTGCGGTCCCGTGTGGATAGTCAGTGCTTTCCACGCAATGACAGCGTGGAAAGTACTGACTATCCCTGGGAGGATAAGCATACTCACCGCTCTCCTCACTCCCTGCCGTCCGCGCCATCCCCGCTGTCTTTGCCGGCATCCGGGTCCTGTGAGCGTCGCTGCAGAGTGACGTCATCACCTGCGCGATGCTCACAGGACTGGATGCCGGGCACAGCAGAGAGCGGATAGCGCGGACGGCGAGGGAGCGAGGAGAGCGGTGAGTATGATTGTTTATTATTTTAACTGTGCGGCAGCATGTGGGACAATGCCAGCAAGGGGACAGTGCCATCAGAGGGGACAGTGCCAGCAAGGGGACAGTGCCATCAGAGGGGACAGTGCCAACAAGGGGACAGTGCCATCAGAGGGGACAGTGCCAGCAAGGGGACAGTGCCATCAGAGGGGACAGTGCCATCAGAGGGGACAGTGCCAGCAAGGGGACAGTGCCATCAGAGGGGACAGTGCCAGCAAGGGGACAGTGCCATCAGAGGGGACAGTGCCAGCAAGGGGACAGTGCCATCAGAGGGGACAGTGCCATCAGAGGGGACAGTGCCAGCAAGGGGACAGTGCCATCAGAGGGGACAGTGCCATCAGAGGGACAGTGCCAGCAAGGGGACAGTGCCATCAGAGGGGACAGTGCCAGCAAGGGGACAGTGCCATCAGAGGGGACAGTGCCAGCAAGGGGACAGTGCCATCAGAGGGGACAGTGCCATCAGAGGGAACAGTGCCAGCAAGGGGACAGTGCCATCAGAGGGGACAGTGCCAGCAGGGGAAACAGTGCCAGCATGGGGGACAGTGTCAGCATGGGGGACAGTGCCAGCAGGGGGGGGACAGTGCCAACATTGGGGGGACATTGTGCCAGCATGGTGGGACAGTGTACCACCATCGGGGACTGTGCCAGGATGGGGGGACAGTGTACCAGCATGGGGGACTGTGCCAGGAAGGGGGCACAGTGCCAACATGAAGGCTATGTGTACCAGCATGGAGGATATATATACCAGGATGGAGGACATATATATGGATTGTAAGACGGACACTGGCATTATAAGGCGAACCCCATTTAACATTAAAAATTATTTTTTCCTCTTTTCCTTCATCAAATGTGGGGGTGCGTCTTATAATCCGGTGCGTCTTATAAAGCGAAAAATACGGTATATGTATCTATCTATCTATATCTATCTATTTATCTATCTATATCTATCTATATCTATCTATATCTATCTATCTATCTATATGTATATCTATCTATCTATCTCTATCTATATTTATCAATATCTATCTATCTATTATCTATCTATCTATATCTATCTATCTAGATATAGATAGATAGATAGATAGATAGATAGATAGATAGATAGATAGATAGATATAGATAGATAGATAGATATAGATATAGATAGATATAGATTGGTAGATATAGATATATATATAGGCTGGAAGAAGGTCTGAGGACCAAAACGTCGCCATTGATACCTGAAGGCCATTAAAGGCAATTTAACATCTGAAATTTAAGTGCTGCAGCCTTTTTACATATTTTTGTCTAGTATAGGTGGCTGGACACCACCTTCCAGGACTGATTAGCACCAAGCATCTTGCTAAATAAGAACCGCTGCTCAATAATTTTCTTTTTCACTAGATATAGATATAGATAGATAGATATAGATAGATAGATAGATAGATAGATAGCTATAGATAGATAGATAGATAGATAGATACATCTAGATATATAGATATAGATAGATATAGATAGATAGATAGATAGATATAGATAGATATAGATAAATAGATAGATAGATAGATAGATAGATAGATAGATAGATAGATACATATAGATATATAGATATACATATAGATATAGATAGATAGATATAGATATAGATAGATAGATATAGATAGATAGATAGATAGATAGATAGATAGAGATAGATAGATATAGATAGATAGATACATCTGGATATATAGATATAGATAGATAGATAGATATAGATAGATATAGATATATAGATAGATAGATAGATATACATAGATAGATAGATACATATAGATATATAGATATACATATAGATATAGATAGATAGATATAGATATAGATAGATACAGATAGATAGATAGATATACATAGATAGATAGATACATATAGATATACATATAGATATAGATAGATATAGATAGATAGATAGATATAGATAGATAGGTGAGTTGTTGCAGCCGCGGTAACTCCGGCACGTAGGTCCATTGTGAGTTTCATGGCCCGCCGACGACAGCCGAGCGCCGTGGCTGAAAATCGAACCAAGGGCCCGGCCATGCATCGCTCGAAACACCACTATGTATGTCTATGGGAAGTGAGGCGCTATTCTCATTGGTCGCTGTGTGCTGGCGGCAACCAATGAGAATAGCGCCTCACTTTCAGCGGTAAATTTGAAACTCAAAGTCGTCCATTATATGTGTATGGGAAGTGAGGCGATATTCTCATTGGTCGCTGTGTGCTGGCGGCGTCCAATGAGAATAGCCCCTCACTTTCAGCGGTAAATTTGAAACTCAAAGTCGTCCATTATATGTGTATGGGAAGTGAGGTGCTATTCTCATTGGTCGCTGTGTGGTGGCGGCAACCAATGAGAATAGCGCCTCACTTCCCATAGAGATATAATGGGCGACTTTGAGTTTCAAATTTACCGCTGAAAGTGAGGCGCTATTCTCATTGGTCGCCGCCAGTACACAGTGACCAATGAGAATAGCGCCTCACTTCCCATAGAGATATAATGGAGGACTTTGAGTTTCAAATTTCCCACTTAAGTGAGGCGCTATGCTGATTGGTCGCTGTGTGCTGCGCCGACCAATCAGCATAGCGCCTCACTTCCCATAGAGATACATAGCGGTGTTCGAGCGATGCATGGCCGGGCCCTTGGTTCTATTTTCGGCCATGTTGCTCGGCTCTCGTCGGTCGTCGCCGGGGCGGAGACTCGCAATGCCATTGCTTGCGCCCCTGCATCGGCTCGCAATGCCCGCTGCGCGGGCAATGCTTCGTGGGTCGCGTGGCTGCTGAGCAGCCACGTCCACGACGACGGAAGTAGAGCCGAAACTTACGGAAGTGCGTTAGGGGAATTATATATTAGATATAGTTTACTGAGTGGTTCAAAGTGTGCACTGCACATGCTCTGAAGCCCTCTGGAGGCATGCAGATTGAGAGCTTCAGAGCATGCGCAATGTACACTTTGAAGCCGCTCAGTACAGCACAGACTGTAGATAACAAGAATGCACATGACCAGAAATAGCTTTCCTTTGAGATATTAAGCGTGTTTTTATTATTTACCATTCTGGAGTTATGGCTCCATATGTCAGCTTTTTGGCCAAAAATTTGGATCTTTTCAAACTTTTAGTAACGAGCGGCACGGGTTAACGTCGTTTGATAGAGCTCAAATTTTGGCTATCTCAATATCTGGAAAGGGGTATCGTTTTGTGGGGTCTAGACGGACAAAAATCCGACATTTTTTCCCCCCCTATGAGATCCGGTCACTCTAGTCTACAGTCTGGACAACACCATGATAACTGCCATAGAAGGATGTAAGTGATCAAATCATTTTTCACAGCGATTAGAGTACACATTTAGGTCAGACAGCGATAGTTAGGGATGTACTAGGAAGCTGCAGGGACAAGTAGAGATAGGTTTGGGGCCATAAGCTAGGCGACAGGTTCCCTTTAAAACTGCAAGAAAAAGAAATAAGAAGTGACATGCAACTTAATTTATGCCTCTTTTAGCACCAAACTTTACAATGAAGGTAAAAAAAAAATGATAAATAAAAAAAGTCACAAACAGCATGAAAAAAGGCTTAAAACTGAAAAAACATTGGGGGAAAAAATACGATATCTGTTCAAAGCTATAGCGATAATTAAAATTTGACCAGTGGAGGTCTGAAGAAATAAAACCCTCTTAATTCTAGAAGTAGTTAGCCAAGAAAGTGTGTCAATGTGTTTCTATTTGGCTCAAGTTTCTGTGGAGGCTACAGTATATAGCAAGTTATTGACTGTAATGGTAGACTGAAAAATGCGATCAGACCAGACAGGAAATAAAATGGCATGTCGCTTTCCTAAAAGGACTTCCAATTCCATCTAACAATTCATACCAAAAGCACACATGGTATATAGCAATACGTCTTCATAAAGATAACTCCTTTGTAATACTGTGTAGAACTATCCATCTCATAGACCTTATACCTACATTCCTTTGCTTTTTTTTATGCTTGCAGATCTTGGAATGACGTAGAAAATATTTTCCGTGTTGTGACTCAACAAAAACTGGACTTCTGTAACAGAAAAATTACAGTACTTGCAAATTCCTAAAAGATCCCTAATACTGTATATGACAGTACATTTTTCAAAGTACAAATTCAAATAAAAAATGGCTATATTATTTGTACAGAAATGAAGCTTGTATATTGCAAATTTATTGAAAATGCAAGACTTCTTGTTAGGCTGCCTTCACATTATGATTTTTTGGCTATCCGTGGGAATCCATGTTTTGGCAGGATCTCCACAGCCACAGATCCACACGGATCCCTGCATTCTGATGGCAAATAGCCATCCATATCCGATTTGATGCAGGATCCGTGTAGATCCTGTGGTCCCTGTCTCTCCTTGCTCTCCCTGCATCTTCTCTATCTGTCCCTGTCTGTCCCTCCTCTATATCTGCTCCCCCTGTTCTCTATCCTGTCCTCCCCATCCAGTATAAAAAAAATCCTCCCAGAGGATACATTACGTGTCCGCCGGCTGCCGGGATGCAACAGTCTCCATTTGGTGGCTGAAGGACCTGTGGTGATGTCACAGTGTCGGTCAGCTGACACACCAGGTGACCGGTTCTGTGACATCACGAGAGGTCTTTCAGTCTGAAGGGGACTGTCACCTCCCTGCAGCCGGCAGACAGGTAATGTATCCTCTGGGAGGATTTTTTTATATACCGGAGAGGAGAGGACAGGGGATAAGACAGGGGGAGGACAGAATAGAGAACAGGGGGAGCAGAGATAGAGGAGAGACAGACAGGGACAGGCAGGGTTATGTACTGAGCACTGCCTCTGGGCATGCTCAGTACATAAGCACGGAGCCAACATCGGATCCAATTTAGACTTGGATATGATGTCCATAGGCTCCCATTGTGTAGCCCTACGAACCATCACGGATCCAACACGGATCCGTGGTGTCCAAATTTAGTCACAAACACCAAAATCGCAGCAGGCTACGATTTTGGATCCGTGACTAAATCGGAAGGCTACGGATTGTGCTTAAATTGGATGGCAAAAAGGACACATCCGAGCACATCCGAGCCCCATAGGGATACATGGGAGCCACAATCGCATCCGAGTGTATCCGATTTGACATAGATAAACTCAGATGCCTCAAAATCGTGATGTGAAGGCAACCTTAATCAATGTCCAAATTTACAAGTACAACTTATTACTATAAGTTCCAAACTTATTTTTCTCCCATTTGACTTTTCAAAAAGTTCTAACCCAGCTTGAGTCTGATATTTAATTAAATAAAATAGGCACAGAAACTACTTTCTAGTAAGGCCGGCTTCACACCACGGTGTAATCCGATCCAGCCCCGGACCGGATTTTGGCCCCATACACTTTAAGTACTTTTTGGATAAATGACATTATTACATTACTTTTAATACTCTTATCACTAGCATTTAGCTGCAGATCTGCAGATTCCTACAATTTTCAGCTTTTTTGGTGGAAAAATAAAGGATATATATATATAAACAGTACTCCCAAGTTTTCTTTTTGGATGAAACTTTTTGCTGACAAATATCGAGTGACTCAGTAACCTTCACTAAATGTTTTTTCAACTGTTAGAGGTGGCTTACTAAACACCATATAAAATATATCATAACAAGATATAAAGATATATGAACTATAAAAGTTGTTCTTTTGAGGAATAATTTATTAGTAGTGATGAGCGAGTACTAAAATGCTCGGGTGCTCGAAGCTCGGGCCGAGCATCCCGAGATACTCGTGTACTCGGCCCGAGTAACGAGCCCAATGTTATCCTATGGGAGACACGAGTATTTTTATGAAATGACTGCCGGCAGTATGAAAAAACCCTAAAAATGTCACAAAAGTCTCAGAAGAGTGCTGAAATGACATGGCAACACCATGGGGAAGACCCCTGGAAGCATTTCTCACTCAAAAGTCACAGCTGTGAACAATGTTGTCCGAGTTTCACGCCAATTTTACGGAGTCTCCAGAAAACCTTCCAAAATGACACCAAAATGAATATTTAGGGTGGAAATGTTAAGGGCACATACCCAATAGTGAGATACAGCTGGTGTATGTTACTTTTTGTGATTACATGAAAGATTTTACGTGAAAAAATTGTGCGGCACTACGATGACCCTGAGAAGAGACGAACATGAAGCCCTGTCTTGAAATAATGTGCCCATTTTGAGGAACTGGGTGTATTGTAGTATCTTCCTTTGCCAGGGCAGTCCAAAATTGGGAGGTTCACCAATGCCCCTGGATACAGACATGCAGAAGGGCCTGTAACCTTCAAGTGGGTGTATTGTAGTATAGCCCTTTGGTCAGGGCAGCCAAAAATTGGGAGGTTCAACAATGACCCATGCATTCAGACATGTAGTAGGGCCTGTAACCCTCAAGTGGGTGTATTGTAGTATTGCCCTTTGGCCAGGGCAGCCAAAAATTGGGAGGTTCAACAATGACCCATGCATTCAGACATGTAGTAGGGCCTGTAACCCTCAAGTGGGTGTATTGTAGTATTGCCCTTTGGTCAGGGCAGCCAAAAATTGGGAGGCTCTTCTTTGTCCCTGGATAGAGACGTGCAGGAGGGCCTGTAACCCTCAAGTGGGTGTATTGTAGTATAGCCCTTTGGTCAGGGCAGCCAAAAATTGGGAGGCTCCTCTTTGTCCCTGGATAGCGACGTGCAGGAGGGCCTGTAAACAAGAACTGGGTGTATTGTAGTATAGCCCTTTGGTCAGGGCAGCCAAAAATTGGGAGGTTCAACAATGACCAATGCATTCAGACATGTAGTAGGGCCTGTAACCCTCAAGTGGGTGTATTGTAGTATTGCCCTTTGGTCAGGGAAGCCAAAAATTGGGAGGCTCCTCTTTGTCCCTGGATAGAGACGTGCAGGAGGGCCTGTAACCCTCAAGTGGGTGTATTGTAGTATAGCCCTTTAGTCAGGGCAGCCAAAAATTGGGAGGCTCCTCTTTGTCCCTGGATAGAGACGTGCAGGAGGGCCTGTAACCCTCAAGTGGGTGTATTGTAGTATAGCCCTTTGGTCAGGGCAGCCAAAAATTGGGAGGTTCAACAATGACCCATGCATTCAGACATGTAGTAGGGCCTGTAACCCTCAAGTGGGTGTATTGTAGTATTGCCCTTTGGCCAGGGCAGCCAAAAATTGGGAGGTTCAACAATGACCCATGCATTCAGACATGTAGTAGGGCCTGTAACCCTCAAGTGGGAGTATTGTAGTATTGCCCTTTGGTCAGGGCATCCAAAAATTGGGAGGCTCCTCTTTGTCCCTGGATAGAGACGTGCAGGAGGGCCTGTAACCCTCAAGTGGGTGTATTGTAGTATAGCCCTTTGGTCAGGGCATCCAAAAATTGGGAGGCTCCTCTTTGTCCCTGGATAGAGACGTGCAGGAGGGCCTGTAAACAAGAATTGGGTATATTGTAGTATAGCCCTTTGGTCAGGGCAGCCAAAAATTAGGAGGTTCAACAATGACCCATGCATACAGACATGTAGTAGGGCCTGTAACCCTCAAGTGGGTGTATTTTAGCCTAGGCCTTTGGCCAGGGCAGCCAAAAATTGGGAGGTTCAACAATGACCCATGCATTCAGACATGTAGTAGGGCCTGTAACCCTCAAGTGGGTGTATTGTAGTATTGCCCTTTGGTCAGGGCAGCCAAAAATTGGGAGGCTCCTCTTTGTCCCTGGATAGAGACGTGCAGGAGGGCCTGTAATCCTCAAGTGTGTGTATTGTAATAGAGCCCTTTGGTCAGGGCAGCCAAAAATTGGGAGGCTCCTCTTTGTCCCTGGATAGAGACGTGCAGGATGGCCTCAAAACATTTTTCCCATTGAAAAGGAGCGGGTCTCCTGTCGTTGTAATGCCCATTCTAAAAGAATGGGCGAAAAAATTTACCACTGCGGGTATACCTCAAACAACAGCTTAACTATTGTAACGGTCATCATGGTGTCACATGAGGAGAAGGAGGAGCAGTCCAGCGATTAGCCAAAGTACTGAAGTGTGTACCCATGGGTGAGTGGAGGTACATGGCAAATTCCCATAACAAAATTTTAATTCAGTTGTCATTTGCTGGTGGTGTGGTGAAGTCTGGCCCAATCCAACCCTTGTTCATCTTGATCAGAGTCAGCCTGTCAGCATTTTCAGTTGACAGGCGGGTGCGTTTATCAGTGATGATTCCACCTGCAGCACTGAAAACACGCTCTGATAAAACGCTAGCGGCAGGGCAGGCCAGGACTTCCAAGGCGTAGAGAGCCAATTCATGCCACGTGTCCAGCTTGGAGACCCAATAATTGAAAGGCACAGAGGAATCTCGCAGTACAGTTGTTCGATCTGCAAGGTACTCCTTCAGCATCTGCCCAAACTTAGCATTTCTGGTGGCACTACCCTGCACCTCAGGGGCTGTGGTACGTGAGGGGCTGAGAAAACTGTCCCACATCGTAAAGACTGTTCCCCTACCTCTGGCGGATTGGACTTGTGCCCCTCTCGGCCGTACGCCTTGGTTGTCCACCGAATCCTGACCTATGCCGCTAGCGTTTTGTGAGGGGAATGATTTCACTACTTCCGTGACTATGGCCCTGTGGAACTGCTGCATTTTGGCTGACCTCTCCGCCTCAGGAATGAGAGACATAAAGTTCTCCTTGTAGCGTGGGTCTAATAGTGTTGCCAACCAGTACTGATTGTCGGCCAAGATGTTCTAAACGCGAGGGTCACGAGACAGGCAGCTTACCATAAAGTCAGCCATGTGCGCCAGACTCTTACCAGCCATCACTTCAGTATCCAGACCAACACAATGACTGAACATGCTGTCCTCCTCCTCCTCCTCCTCCTCACCTCTCTGTCCTCTGGCCAGCCACGCTGAATCGAGGGTATGACTGGTGTGCATGTCATATCCTCAATTTGGCCAGAGAGTTGCTCCATGTCTTCATCCTCCTCCTCCTCGTCATAGTCCTCCACTGCACGTTGTGATGAGATGAGGCTGGGATGTGTGTTTTCACCCACACCCACTACTGTTTCTTGCTCAAAGTCATCGCGATTGGCCTGCAATGCATCCTCTTTGATTTTCAGCAGAGACCGTTATAGAAGGCAGAGTAGTGGTATGGTGACGCTAATAATGGCGTCATCGCCGCTCACCATCTTGGTGGAGTCCTCAAAGTTTTGGAGGACGGTGCATAGGTCCGACATCCATCTCCACTCCTCAGGTGTTATGTGTGGAGTTTGACCCATTTCCCGACGGCTTAGGTGATGCAGGTAGTCCACAACTGCCCTCTTCTGCTCACATATCCTGACCAACATGTGCAGAGTTGAATTCCAACGCGTGGGGACATCACACACCAGTCTGTGGGCCGGAAGACGCAAACGGCGCTGAAAGCCGGCAAGGCCGGCTGAAGCAGCAGGTGACTTGCGAAAATGTGCAGACAGACGCCGAACTTTTACCAGCAGGTCAGACACCTCTGGGTATGACTTCAAAAACCTCTGAACCACCAGGTTGAGCACATGGGCCACGCATGGAACATGCGTCAGCTGCCCTCGCCTCAAAGCTGCCACCAGGTTCCGGCCATTGTCACACACGACCTTTCCTGGCTTTAGGTTCAGAGGTGTGAGCCAGTGATCTGCCTGCTGTTTCAGAGCTGTCCACACCTCTTCTGCATTGTGGGGTTTGTCACCTATGCAGACTAGCTACAGCACAGCCTGTTGCCGCTTTGCAGAGGCAGTGCTGCAGTGCTTCCAGCTTGGGACTGGTGTGGAGGGTACAGTGGATGAGGATGCGCAGGAGGAGGAGGCTGAAGAGCATGACAGCCGGAGCTGTAGAGTGTCGGTGAAACCCTGACAAAGGTAGGGCCTGCTATCCTTGGTGTGGGAAGGACGTGTTCCGTCCCTCGCTCAGACTGGGTCCCAGTCTCCACAATATTAATCCAGTGTGCCGTCAAGGAGATGTAGCGGCCTTGCCCACAAGCACTTGTCCACGTGTCTGAGGTTAGGTGGACTTTGGCTGAAACAGCATTGTTCAGGGCACGTGTGATGCTGTTGGACACGTAGTTATGCAATGCGGGGACGGCACATCTGGAGAAATAGTGGCGGCTGGGGACCGAGTAACGTGGGACAGCAGCCGCCATCAGGTCGCGGAATGCGTCCGTCTCCACCAGCCGGAAAGGCAACATTTCTAGCGCTATGAGTCGCTAAATGTGATCATTCAGGACTGTGGCATGTGGGGCGTTGGCAGCGTATTTGCACCTGCGTTCAAATGTTTGCTGAATGGATAATTGAACGCTGCGCTGGGACAAGGACGTGCTTGATGGTGGTGTAATTTGTGCGTGGGCAACTTCAGGTGCAGGGCCGGAGGCTTGTTCACGGCCAGCATGGACAGGGGATTGGCTCCCGCGCACAACAGGCGAAGACGTAGCAGTGACATCAGCAAGCACCGCTCCTCGACTCTGTTGTACTTCCCACAAAGTCGGGTGCTTGGCTGACATGTGCCTGATCATGCTGGTGGTGGTCAAGCTGCTAGTTTTCGTACCCCTGCTGATACTGGCATGGCAGGTGTGGCAAATGGCCTTTTTAGAGTCTTCTGGAGCCAACTTAAAAAACTCCCAGACTCGGGAAGACCGAACATTTGCACAGGCACCTTGAGTCGTGTTGTTGTTCCGGGGAACGGTTGCCTGCCTTCTGCCTGCGGACGCAACCCTGCTTCGTACTGCCTGTTGGGATGCTACGCCTCCCTCCCCCTGTGCACTGATGTCCTCGCTCTGCATATCCTCCTGCCATGTTGGGTCAGCTACTGGATCATCCACCACGTCGTCTTCCTCTTCAGCACCCTGATCCTCCTCCTGACTTCCTGGCAATTGTGTCTCATCATCGTCCACCCCTTGTTGAGACACTTTGACAACGTTCCGTTCGTCATAACGTGGCTGCTCAAATATTTGGGCATCTGTACACACATTCTCCTCATGACCCACTTCAAGAGGAGGTGGCGACAGGCCAGATTCTGCGAATGGATACGTGAACAGCTCTTCCGAGTGTCCTAGTGTGGGATCAGTAATGTCCGTGGACGTGTACTCGGCCAGGTGGTAGGAAGGAGGATCAGGTTGGGAAATGTGCGGTGCAGTATCACGGCTACTGACAGTTGACCGTGTGGAAGACAGGGTGTTTGTGGAGGTGCCCATCTGACTTGAAGCATTATCCGCTATCCAAGTAACAACCTGTTGACACTGGTCTTGGTTCAACAGTGGTGTACTGCTGCGAGCCCCAAGAATTTGGGACAGGACGTGCGAGCGAGGAGATGTGGCCCTTTGTTGTTGCGAAATTAGTGCTTGCACACGACCTCGGCCTCTGCCTGCACAACCATCACGTCCACTTCCTTGTTCCTTGCCAACGCCCTTGCCAACGCCTTTGCGCATTTTGCCTGTATAGAACGACAACTGTCTGGTGACTGTAGAGGTCACAGGAGATTATGATTTTAGTTCCCTAACCTGTATCAAGGTATGACGTACACCAGTCTGGTGACTGTTGAGATCACAAGAGATTAGGATTTTAGTTCCCTAACCTGTATTAAGGTAGTACGTACACCTGTCTGGTGACTTTAATGGTTTCAGGAGAGGATTTTAGTCCCTAACCTGTATTAAGGTAGCACGTACACCTGTCTGGTGACTTTAATGGTTTCAGGAGAGGATTTTAGTCCCTAACCTGTATCAAGGTATGACGTACAACAGTCTGGTGACTTGAATGGTTTCAGGAGAGGATTTTAGTTCGCTAACCTGTATCAAGGTATGACGTACACCAGTCTGGTGACTGTTGAGATCACAAGAGATTAGGATTTTAGTTCCCTAACCTGTATTAAGGTAGTACGTACACCTGTCTGGTGACTTTAATGGTTTCAGGAGAGGATTTTAGTCCCTAACCTGTATTAAGGTAGTACGTACACCTGTCTGGTGACTTTAATGGTTTCAGGAGAATTTTAGTCCCTAATCTGTATTAAGGTAGCACGTACACCTGTCTGGTGACTGTAATGGTTTCAGGAGAGGATTTTAGTCCCTAACCTGTATCAAGATATGACGTACACCAGTCTGGTGACTGTTCAGATCACAAGAGATTAGGATTTTAGTTCGCTAACCTGTATCAAGGTATGACGTACACCAGTCTGGTGACTGTTGAGATCACAAGAGATTAGGATTTTAGTTCCCTAACCTGTATTAAGGTATGACGTACACCAGTCTGGTGACTGTAATGGTTTCAGGAGAGGATTTTAGTCCCTAACCTGTATCAAGGTATGACGTACACCAGTCTGGTGACTGTTGAGATCACAAGAGATTAGGATTTTAGTTCCCTAACCTGTATTAAGGTAGTACGTACACCTGTCTGGTGACTTTAATGGTTTCAGGAGAGGATTTTAGTCCCTAACCTATATTACGGTAGTACGTACACCTGTCTGGTGACTTTAATGGTTTCAAAAGAGGATTTTAGTCCCTAACCTGTATTAAGGTAGCACGTACACCTGTCTGGTGACTGTAATGGTTTCAGGAGAGGATTTTAGTCCCTAACCTGTATCAAGGTATGACGTACACCAGTCTGGTGACTGTAATGGTTTCAGGAGAGGATTTTAGTCCCTAACCTGTATCAAGGTATGACGTACAACAGTCTGGTGACTTGAATGGTTTCAGGAGAGGATTTTAGTCCCTAACCTGTATTAAGGTATGACGTACAATAGTCTGGTGACTGTAATGGTTTCAGGAGAGGATTTTAGTCCCTAACCTGTATTAAGGTAGTACGTACACCTGTCTGGTGACTGTAATGGTTTCAGGAGAGGATTTTAGTCCCTAACCTGTATTAAGGTAGTACGTACACCTGTCTGGTGACTTTAATGGTTTCAGGAGAGGATTTTAGTCCCTAACCTATATTAAGGTAGTACGTACACCTGTCTGGTGACTTGAATGGTTTCAGGAGAGGATTTTAGTCCCTAACCTGTATCAAGGTATGACGTACAATAGTCTGGTGACTGTAATGGTTTCAGGAGAGGATTTTAGTCCCTAACCTGTATTAAGGTAGTACGTACACCTGTCTGGTGACTGTAATGGTTTCAGGAGAGGATTTTAGTCCCTAACCTGTATTAAGGTAGTACGTACACCTGTCTGGTGACTTTAATGGTTTCAGGAGAGGATTTTAGTCCCTAACCTGTATTAAGGTAGCACGTACACCTGTCTGGTGACTGTAATGGTTTCAGGAGAGGATTTTAGTCCCTAACCTGTATTAAGGTAGTACGTACACCAGTCTGGTGACTGTAATGGTTTCAGGAGAGGATTTTAGTCCCTAACCTGTATTAAGGTAGTACGTACACCTGTCTGGTGACTGTAATGCTTTCAGGAGAGGATTTTAGTCCCTAACCTGTATTAAGGTAGTAAGTTCAAGAGTGTGGTGATTCTAATGGTCACAGAAAAGCTTGGATTCCGATCTGTATCACCCTGCCTATATCCTCCTAGATTAGTCCTGAGAAGGACTGTTCTGGTCACTGGAAAGCTTGGACTCCGATCTGGATCACCCTGCCTATATCCTCCTAGATTAGTCCTGAGAAGGACTGTTGTGGTCAGCAGCAGTTTGCAGCCCTGCTCCGGATCTACCTCTAAGGGCCGCAAATCTGTCCCTAAGCAGCAGCAGACACTCTCCCTACACTCACTGTCTGGATGGCTGTGTGCCGAGCACAGCGCGCTGGGAGTTATAAAGGCTCGGTGACGCTGTGCAGGCCGGCCAATCACTGCTATGCCACAACTAACAGGGCTGTGGCATTGCAGTGGTCTGCCAGCCAATCCCTGCACATGGGCTGGCTCTCAAAAGAGCGCCAACATGCAGAGATGACGACCACGAGCACAGCACGAGTATCGCGAGATTACTCGGTGCTCGCCGAGTAGCCCGAGTACAGTGATACTCGTGCGAGTACCGAGTAGTGGCGAGCATGCTCGCTCATCACTATTTATTAGCTGTTACTCAATAGGGTATTCAAAGTAATATTGAGGACAAATGGATATAACTCCATATTTTACCAACTGTGGGTCTTAGCTTTAATTATACAAAATGATTAAAAAAGACAACATTTACAGTTTTGTGCAAAAAAAAAAAAAAAATGAAGACAGATGTGGGAAAAATGGTGCAAAGAAAAAATGGTTTTAAAATGGAAATGGTAATAGTTTATATATGTATATATATATATATATATATATATAACATCTCAATTATCAAAATGCCCAGCGCTTCTAGAAGACTGTATTACATGCAGTTCATCAATAGGGTACAACGTGTTCCGGACCAGCGAGCACGCTGGTATCCAAGGTAAACAGCGGGTAACTAAGTTACCCGCAGTTTACCTTGGATACCGGCTACCAGTGTTGCTGTGCGGCGCTGTCAGCTCGCTGATCATTGGTCTCCGCTGTCACACGCAGTGATGCTGCGCGTTCAGGGGGCGACCAATGATATATCTATGAACCGATTCATAAATCTGCGATCAACGATCAACGACTCATCGTTGATCATTGATAGGTGTCACACACAACAATGTAGTTTAGACATCGCTACAACGTCACCAAACCGGTGACGTTGCAACAATATTGTTACCGATATCATTGTGTGTGATGGGCCTTTAGGTCTAAACATTTTTTTTCCCTTATTCAAGGATGAAAAGGATATAAAAAAATAATTGTTATGGTATGAAATCATTTTTTATATCCTTTTAATCCTTGAATAAGGGAAAAAAATTATAACATTTTTATACACCAGTAAAATAAACTAAAATAAAAACTCATTTTTTTTAAGTATAATGCTGCAACTATTTTCCTTATTTTTACAGCTTCCCTGCCCCCGAACCGAAACCCAAACTGTAACATGGACGTCACAGGAAAGTCTGTGTTCAGGATCTGTGCCCACACACTAGGTGTTCGGTACGGACCCAGAACTTTACAGTTCGGGTTTGCTCATCACTAGTGATTAGTGCTCCAAGATGTTTGTAACAACTTCCTTGTTGAGTTTCTTCAAAACCTGTGCAAATATACCTAGAGAAATGTAAGCTATTTTGAAGACAAAAGGTGGTCACACAAAATTTTGATTTGGTCTCAATTTTTCTTTGGTTGATTTATTTTGCATTTTGATTAGGGATGAGCGAGTCTACTCGTTACTACTCGGTACTCGCCGAATAGTAGGGTAATCGCTCTACTCGTTACTCTGCGAGTATCCTAGCGATTACTCGCACAGTAACGAGTCCAATGTAAATCAAGAGAAATGCAATTCCTCTGCTGTTGGACCCTATAAAGAGGTCCGGCAGCAGAGGAAAAACCTGCAATTCCCCATTTCATCGTTTAAAAGCCAGCGGTAAAAAGCTGCTGGCTTTTAAACAATGCTGACAGACCCTGATATCTTCCCGCTGCCTTCCCACCCTATCCTAACTTAGGATCGGGTCAGGAGGCTGTGGGGGGAGCGATGGATCCTGCTGTCAGGCAGCCAACGAGGGCAGAACTAACTGCGGCCAGCAGGGAGCTGGCCGCAGTCATGCATTAAGTGAAAACCGGATTCTCCCGGATTGCGCTGGTCCAGTGCAATCCAGGACCATAGAGCTCCATGTTATGGGGCGCCGGATTGCACCGGACGGGTACAATCCAGGAGAATCCGGTTTTCAAAACCAGCTTGAAAACGGATTGTACCGGTCCGATGCAATCCGGCGCGCCATAACATGGGGCTCTATGGTCCCGGATTGCTCCGGACCGGGGCAATCCAGTTTTCAATCCGGTTTTCAAACCGGTTTTCTAATTTTGACCTTCCCGCCTGGATTTTCAAATGAACAGCTGACTCAGGTAGTTGAAGTAGCACTTTTTTTATTTAAACAATTTAATAGAAATTCATGGCGGTCATGTCTAATATTGGCGTGACCCCATGAATTTTGGACTTAGGGCCAGCTGATAACAAAAATTTAAAAAAAAAATGTGTGGTGCTCCGCGCGATTTCTATGTCCAGCCAGGTCCAGCCAGGCAGCTGGGGGCTGGAATCCGCAGCGCAGGGAGGCCCAAGCCTTCTGGGCACCCCCGCTGTGAATGGCAGCCCGCAGCCGCCCCAGAAAATGGCGCGTTCATTGAAGCGCCATGTTCTGGCGCTGAACCCACCTCTTCCAGGGCCCTGGTGCGGTGGCTAATAAAGGGGTTAGGGAAAGTTTTTTGTCATCAACTGGCCCTAAGCTCGAAATACATGGGGTCACGCCAATATTAGACATGCCCCCCATGAATTTCTATTAAATTGTTGAAATAAAAACATAACACCAAGAAAAAATATTTTTATTTGAAAAAACAAAACAAAACCACACTTAGGTACTCCATCTTTATTTAAAAAAAAATCCTCTTCCATCTGACATAGTCCAATCCAGGGTTCTTCTTTAGCTCAGCTACATGTCTGGTAGAGAACCTCCACCAGAGATGTACCAGAGCTGTGCACCCATGGGAAAGTTCATGTGAGTTCATGCAGGCAAGCATGAACTCACATGAACCCTGCCAGCACTGCCACCTCAAATGAAAAGCTGACCTGAGTCAGTTGTTCATTTAAAAATCCAGGCGGGAAGGCATAAAAAAGAGAAAACCGGTTTGAAAACCGGATTGAAAACCGGATTGCTCCGGTCTGGTGCAATCCGGTTCGGAGCAATCGGGCTCCATATAGACCCATGTTATGGGGCGCCGGATTGCACCGGACCGGTACAATTCGGGAGAATTCGGTTTTGAAAACCGGATTCAAAACCGGATTCTCCCAGATTGCATCGATCTGGAGCAATCCGGAGCCCCATAACATGGGTCTGTATGGAGCCGGATTGCTCCGAACCGGGGCAATCCAGTTTTCAATCCGGTTCTCAAACCGGATTGTACCGGTGGGTTCTGCGCTCCCCGGCTGCCTGACATCAGGATCCTCCGCTCCCCCCGCAGCCTCCCCACCTGATCCTAAGTTAGGGTAGGGTGGGGAGGCGATGGGGGGAGCGGAGGATCCCGCTGTCACGCGGCAGGGAAGCTGTCAGCGGCTGTCAGCATTGTTTAAAAGCTGGCGGCTTTTTACCGCTGGCTTTTAAACAATGAAATGGGGAATTGCAGGTTTTTCCTCTGCTGCAAGACCTCTTTATGGAGTCCAGCAGCAGAGGAATTACTCGCAATACTCGCTTCCCCATTGACTTACATTGGACTTGTTAGGCTCGCAACGAGTACCCGAGTATTAGGACCTACTCGTTACGAGTCTAGAGAGTCTGAGTATTTTAGTACTCGTTCATCCCTAATTTTGATAATTATAAGAAACTAGATGGTGGCCCGATTCTAACGCATCGGGTATTCTAGAATATGTATGTAGTTGACATACTGTGACTGACAGAACTTGTTCAGTCAACGTGAGTGAACTATATATATATATATATATATATATATATATATATATATACTGTATATATATAGCAGCGCTATGGTATATGGCGGTACATTACAGTACATGTATAGCAGCGCTATGGTATATGGCGGTACATTACAGTACATGTATAGCAGTACTATAGTATATGGCGGTACATTACAGTACTTGTATAGCAGCACCATAGTATATGGCGGTACATTACAGTACATGTACAGCAGAACAATGGTATATGGCGGTACATTACAGTACATGTATAGCAGCACTATAGTATAGGGCGGTACATTACAGCACATGTATAGCAGCGCTATGGTATATGGTGGTACTTTACAGTGCATGTATAACAGCACTATAGTATATGGCCGTACATTACAGTACATGTATAGCAGCGCTATGGTATAAGGCGGTACCTTATAGCACATGTATAGCAGCACTATAGTATATGGCGATACTCCGCTCCCCGCGGCCCCACGTTCCTCCACAGTAAAAGTAAAAATAAAAAAATCCTCAGTGAGGATACTCACCTGTCCGCCGCCTCACTCCACCTCCGTCTTCTAGGTCCTACAGGCCTTTGGGACTTGTCATTGCCTGGGAAACCGATCAGCTGATAGTGACGGTCGGGGCAGGATTGTGTTGGGGGGGTCAGGATGGAGCATGCAGGGCAAGATGGAGCGGGAAGGGGGGCAGGATGGAGCCGGAAGGGGGGCAGGATGCAGCTGGAAGGGGGGCAGGATGGAGTCAGAAGGGGGGCAGGATGGAGCCAGAAGGGGGGCAGGATGGAGGCGGGGGGGCAGGATGGAGTGAGCGGGGCAGGATGGAGCCGGAGGAGCAGGATGGTGGGGGGGCGGGGCAGGAGAAGCGTGCGGGGCAGGATGGAGACGGCGGGGCAGGATGGAGCCGGCAGGGCAGGATGGAGGCGGGGGCGGCAGGATGGAGGTGGTGGAGAAAGAACAGTGGTGGGCAGGATGGAGCGAGCGGGGCAGGATGGAGCGAGCAGGGCAGGATGGAGCGAGAGGGTCAGGATGGAGCCGGAGGAGCAGGATGGAGCCGGAGGAGCAGAATGGTGGCGAGGGGGGCAGAATGGAGCCGGCCGGGCAGGATGGAGCCGGCAGGGCAGGATGGAGGTGGGGGGGCAGGATGGAGGCGGTGGAGCAAGAACAGTGGTGGGCAGGATGGAGCGAGCTGGGCAGGATGGAGCGAGAGGGTCAGGATGGAGCGAGAGGAGCAGGATGGAGACGAAGGTGCAGATTGGTGGCAGGGGGACAGGATGGTGGCGGGGGGCAGGATAGAGCGAGCGGGCCAGGATGGAGATGGCGGGGCAGGATGGTGCCGGCAGGGCAGGATGGAGCCGGCGGGGCAGGATGGATGCGGGGGGGGGGGGGGCAGGATGGATGCAGGGGGGGCAGGATGGATGCGGGGGGGCAGGATGGATGCGGGGGGACAGGATGGATGCGGGGGGGCAGGATGGATGCACACACGTCAATATCGCTGCAATGTCATGTGCAGCAGCGATATTGCAAGCAATATTGACGCGTGTGACATCCTCATTAGAGGCCCTCAATACTACACAGTTCAATCATTGCTGCAGCTGATGCATGGCTGTGCACTGCAGAAATAATCTTCTCCTGTGAACATTCATAGGAAGCGAGACATGACAGCAACAGGGGTCATATTCTTATCCCTCACAGTCATAGTAACACATCAGTGCCATGCAGCATGTTGGCTTGCCCTGTCAGAGTTTGACAGCTCAATCTAATTAGTTAACAGTAGCGGACAGATCTCCGAACTTCACCAATTATCATGGCAGCATTGGGCTCTGCTCAGATTGCAGATTCTGACACTTTGTCCAATGGTTTCTCTGGTGTCTGGAGTCAACACAGGCAGGCTCAAGTATCAATCAGCTGTTTGCTGATTTATAGTCAGGCTAACAAGAATTAAACTCTACTGGTATGCTTGCTCCTTTTATTAGGTATGGTGTCTCAGACTTTCTAGAGAAAATTGTACTTGGTGTGGTTGTGGAAGTTCTCCCCTGTTGTTCTCCAGCTTCCTTCCTGCTCTGGTTTTACCATCTGCTACTCTTCTTGTCCTTACCTTTGTGTGTGTGTGTGCTTTTCACTTGTTTGTCTCTATCTGTGGTTTTCATTACTCCCCTGCCCTGGGAGAAAGCAGAGTGGAAATCAGTTCAGGGGTGGACAGAAGCAGGGCCAGGAAAGGAGACTCAGAAGGAGACTCAGGCATCCCCACTATCAGGAGTACCCATGAGATAGGGATATTTTAGGGCTCCTTTGCTTGAGGGGAAGATAACACACCCTGGTTCTCCCTAATCCCTCCAGTCATTGTGGCATGGACCTATACAGTCCCTGACAAAAGTTATGTCGCTTATCCATTTTATGTAAATAAAAGCTGATAACCTGATGTTAAATTCATCCATTGGTTTTATAAATTACTCTTTTGAAAGCTGAAACCCTCCTAAATGTGGTTTAAGTTAAGAAAATAAATTGGCATCAATGCTGAAATATTGATCATTTAATGAACACAGAATGGTCAGATATTAGCAAGACAAAAGTTTTGTCGTCTGGTCATATAATGCACCCAATCCTAGTTTACATCCTCACCTGTGCTCAGTAAATGACTGGTTAATTAGTGAGTGTATATAAAAAGAAATCCAGCACACCAGACCTTCACTTGAACTGCAACTTGAGCTCTGACAACATGCCAAAAATCCACCCTGCGACCAAAGCCTTGATTATCAAGAGGCTGAAGACCAGATCCACTGCAGAGGTGGCTGGCACCTTTAATGTGTCTCAGCTAGGGATGGGCGAATCTACTCGCTAGGACTCGTTACTCGGCGAGTAGTAAGGGACTCGCAGGACTCGGTACTCTGCGAGTTTCCCAGTGATTACTCGCACGAGTCCAATGCAAATCAATATCAATCCTAGTTTTGTCAGAAACGCTGACAAAACTAGGATTGCCATTGTTTGCATTAGCTTTAATTATACAAAATGATTAAAAAATACAACATTTACAGTTTTGTGCAAAAAAAAAAAAAAATGAAGACAGATGTGGGAAAAATGGTGCAAAGAAAAAATGGTTTTAAAATGGAAATGGTAATAGTTTATATATGTATATATATATATATATATATATATATATATATATATATATATATATATATCTCAATTATCAAAATGCCCAGCGCTTCTAGAAGACTGTATTACATGCAGTTCATCAATAGGGTACAACGTGTTCCGGACCAGCGAGCACGCTGGTATCCAAGGTAAACAGCGGGTAACTAAGTTACCCGCAGTTTACCTTGGATACCGGCTACCAGTGTTGCTGTGCGGCGCTGTCAGCTCGCTGATCAATGGTCTCCGCTGTCACACGCAGTGATGCTGCGCGTTCAGGGGGCGACCAATGATATATCTATGAACCGATTCATAAATCTGCGATCAATGATCAACGACTCATCGTTGATCATTGATAGGTGTCACACACAACAATGTAGTTTAGACATCGCTACAACGTCACCAAACCGGTGACGTTGCAACAATATTGTTACCGATATCATTGTGTGTGATGGGCCTTTAGGTCTAAACATTTTTTTTCCCTTATTCAAGGATGAAAAGGATATAAAAAAATAATTGTTATGGTATGAAATCATTTTTTATATCCTTTTAATCCTTGAATAAGGGAAAAAAATTATAACATTTTTATACACCAGTAAAATAAACTAAAATAAAAACTCATTTTTTTTAAGTATAATGCTGCAACTATTTTCCTTATTTTTACAGCTTCCCTGCCCCCGAACCGAAACCCAAACTGTAACATGGACGTCCCAGGAAAGTCTGTGTTCAGGATCTGTGCCCACACACTAGGTGTTCGGTACGGACCCAGAACTTTACAGTTCGGGTTTGCTCATCACTAGTGATTAGTGCTCCAAGATGTTTGTAACAACTTCCTTGTTGAGTTTCTTCAAAACCTGTGCAAATATACCTAGAGAAATGTAAGCTATTTTGAAGACAAAAGGTGGTCACACAAAATTTTGATTTGGTCTCAATTTTTCTTTGGTTGATTTATTTTGCATTTTGATTAGGGATGAGCGAGTCTACTCGTTACTACTCGGTACTCGCCGAATAGTAGGGTAATCGCTCTACTCGTTACTCTGCGAGTATCCTAGCGATTACTCGCACAGTAACGAGTCCAATGTAAATCAAGAGAAATGCAATTCCTCTGCTGTTGGACCCTATAAAGAGGTCCGGCAGCAGAGGAAAAACCTGCAATTCCCCATTTCATCGTTTAAAAGCCAGCGGTAAAAAGCTGCTGGCTTTTAAACAATGCTGACAGACCCTGATATCTTCCCGCTGCCTTCCCACCCTATCCTAACTTAGGATCGGGTCAGGAGGCTGTGGGGGGAGCGATGGATCCTGCTGTCAGGCAGCCGACGAGGGCAGAACTAACTGCGGCCAGCAGGGAGCTGGCCGCAGTCATGCATTAAGTGAAAACCGGATTCTCCCGGATTGCGCTGGTCCGGTGCAATCCGGCGCGCCATAACATGGGGCTCTATGGTCCCGGATTGCTCCGGACCGGGGCAATCCAGTTTTCAATCCGGTTTTCAAACCGGTTTTCTAATTTTGACCTTCCCGCCTGGATTTTCAAATGAACAGCTGACTCAGGTAGTTGAAGTAGCACTTTTTTTATTTAAACAATTTAATAGAAATTCATGGCGGTCATGTCTAATATTGGCGTGACCCCATGAATTTTGGACTTAGGGCCAGCTGATAACAAAAATTTTTAAAAAAAATGTGTGGTGCTCCGCGCGATTTCTATGTCCAGCCAGGTCCAGCCAGGCAGCTGGGGGCTGGAATCCGCAGCGCAGGGAGGCCCAAGCCTTCTGGGCACCCCCGCTGTGAATGGCAGCCCGCAGCCGCCCCAGAAAATGGCGCGTTCATTGAAGCGCCATGTTCTGGCGCTGAACCCACCTCTTCCAGGGCCCTGGTGCGGTGGCTAATAAAGGGGTTAGGGACAGTTTTTTGTCATCAACTGGCCCTAAGCTCGAAATACATGGGGTCACGCCAATATTAGACATGCCCCCCATGAATTTCTATTAAATTGTTGAAATAAAAACATAACACCAAGAAAAAATATTTTTATTTGAAAAAACAAAACAAAACCACACTTAGGTACTCCATCTTTATTTAAAAAAAAATCCTCTTCCATCTGACATAGTCCAATCCAGGGTTCTTCTTTAGCTCAGCTACATGTCTGGTAGAGAACCTCCACCAGAGATGTACCAGAGCTGTGCACCCATGGGAAAGTTCATGTGAGTTCATGCAGGCAAGCATGAACTCACATGAACCCTGCCAGCACTGCCACCTCAAATGAAAAGCTGACCTGAGTCAGTTGTTCATTTAAAAATCCAGGCGGGAAGGCATAAAAAAGAGAAAACCGGTTTGAAAACCGGATTGAAAACCGGATTGCTCCGGTCTGGTGCAATCCGGTTCGGAGCAATCGGGCTCCATATAGACCCATGTTATGGGGCGCCGGATTGCACCGGACCGGTACAATTCGGGAGAATCCGGTTTTGAAAACCGGATTCAAAACCGGATTCTCCCAGATTGCATCGATCTGGAGCAATCCGGAGCCCCATAACATGGGTCTGTATGGAGCCGGATTGCTCCGAACCGGGGCAATCCAGTTTTCAATCCGGTTCTCAAACCGGATTGTACCGGTGGGTTCTGCGCTCCCCGGCTGCCTGACATCAGGATCCTCCGCTCCCCCCGCAACCTCCCCACCCGATCCTAAGTTAGGGTAGGGTGGGGAGGCGATGGGGGGAGCGGAGGATCCCGCTGTCACGCGGCAGGGAAGCTGTCAGCGGCTGTCAGCATTGTTTAAAAGCTGGCGGCTTTTTACCGCTGGCTTTTAAACAATGAAATGGGGAATTGCAGGTTTTTCCTCTGCTGCAAGACCTCTTTATGGAGTCCAGCAGCAGAGGAATTACTCGCAATACTCGCTTCCCCATTGACTTACATTGGACTCGTTAGGCTCGCAACGAGTACCCGAGTATTAGGACCTACTCGTTACGAGTCTAGAGAGTCTGAGTATTTTAGTACTCGTTCATCCCTAATTTTGATAATTATAAGAAACTAGATGGTGGCCCGATTCTAACGCATCGGGTATTCTAGAATATGTATGTAGTTGACATACTGTGACTGACAGAACTTGTTCAGTCAACGTGAGTGAACTATATATATATATATATATATATATACTGTATATATATAGCAGCGCTATGGTATATGGCGGTACATTACAGTACATGTATAGCAGCGCTATGGTATATGGCGGTACATTACAGTACATGTATAGCAGTACTATAGTATATGGCGGTACATTACAGTACTTGTATAGCAGCACCATAGTATATGGCAGTACATTACAGTACATGTACAGCAGCACAATGGTATATGGCGGTACATTACAGTACATGTATAGCAGCACTATAGTATAGGGCGGTACATTACAGCACATGTATAGCAGCGCTATGGTATATGGTGGTACTTTACAGTGCATGTATAACAGCACTATAGTATATGGCCGTACATTACAGTACATGTATAGCAGCGCTATGGTATAAGGCGGTACCTTATAGCACATGTATAGCAGCACTATAGTATATGGCGATACTCCGCTCCCCGCGGCCCCACGTTCCTCCACAGTAAAAGTAAAAATAAAAAAATCCTCAGTGAGGATACTCACCTGTCCGCCGCCTCACTCCACCTCCGTCTTCTAGGTCCTACAGGCCTTTGGGACTTGTCATTGCCTGGGAAACCGATCAGCTGATAGTGACGGTCGGGGCAGGATTGTGTTGGGGGGGTCAGGATGGAGCATGCAGGGCAAGATGGAGCGGGAAGGGGGGCAGGATGGAGCCGGAAGGGGGGCAGGATGGAGCTGGAAGGGGGGCAGGATGGAGCCAGAAGGGGGGCAGGATGGAGGCGGGGGGGCAGGATGGAGCGAGCGGGGCAGGATGGAGCCGGAGGAGCAGGATGGTGGGGGGGCGGGGCAGGAGAAGCGTGCGGGGCAGGATGGAGACGGCGGGGCAGGATGGAGCCGGCAGGGCAGGATGGAGGCGGGGGCGGCAGGATGGAGGTGGTGGAGAAAGAACAGTGGTGGGCAGGATGGAGCGAGCGGGGCAGGATGGAGCGAGCAGGGCAGGATGGAGCGAGAGGGTCAGGATGGAGCCGGAGGAGCAGGATGGAGCCGGAGGAGCAGAATGGTGGCGAGGGGGGCAGAATGGAGCCGGCCGGGCAGGATGGAGCCGGCAGGGCAGGATGGAGGTGGGGGGGCAGGATGGAGGCGGTGGAGCAAGAACAGTGGTGGGCAGGATGGAGCGAGCTGGGCAGGATGGAGCGAGAGGGTCAGGATGGAGCGAGAGGAGCAGGATGGAGACGAAGGTGCAGATTGGTGGCAGGGGGGCAGGATGGTGGCGGGGGGCAGGATAGAGCGAGCGGGCCAGGATGGAGATGGCGGGGCAGGATGGTGCCGGCAGGGCAGGATGGAGCCGGCGGGGCAGGATGGATCGGGGGGGGGGGGGGCAGGATGGATGCAGGGGGGGCAGGATGGATGCGGGGGGGCAGGATGGATGCGGGGGGGCAGGATGGATGCACACACGTCAATATCGCTGCAATGTCATGTGCAGCAGCGATATTGCACGCAATATTGACGCGTGTGACATCCTCATTAGAGGCCCTCAATACTACACAGTTCAATCATTGCTGCAGCTGATGCATGGCTGTGCACTGCAGAAATAATCTTCTCCTGTGAACATTCATAGGAAGCGAGACATGACAGCAACAGGGGTCATATTCTTATCCCTCACAGTCATAGTAACACATCAGTGCCATGCAGCATGTTGGCTTGCCCTGTCAGAGTTTGACAGCTCAATCTAATTAGTTAACAGTAGCGGACAGATCTCCGAACTTCACCAATTATCATGGCAGCATTGGGCTCTGCTCAGATTGCAGATTCTGACACTTTGTCCAATGGTTTCTCTGGTGTCTGGAGTCAACACAGGCAGGCTCAAGTATCAATCAGCTGTTTGCTGATTTATAGTCAGGCTAACAAGAATTAAACTCTACTGGTATGCTTGCTCCTTTTATTAGGTATGGTGTCTCAGACTTTCTAGAGAAAATTGTACTTGGTGTGGTTGTGGAAGTTCTCCCCTGTTGTTCTCCAGCTTCCTTCCTCCTCTGGTTTTACCATCTGCTACTCTTCTTGTCCTTACCTTTGTGTGTGTGTGTGCTTTTCACTTGTTTGTCTCTATCTGTGGTTTTCATTACTCCCCTGCCCTGGGAGAAAGCAGAGTGGAAATCAGTTCAGGGTGGACAGAAGCAGGGCCAGGAAAGGAGACTCAGAAGGAGACTCAGGCATCCCCACTATCAGGAGTACCCATGAGATAGGGATATTTTAGGGCTCCTTTGCTTGAGGGGAAGATAACACACCCTGGTTCTCCCTAATCCCTCCAGTCATTGTGGCATGGACCTATACAGTCCCTGACAAAAGTTATGTCGCTTATCCATTTTATGTAAATAAAAGCTGATAACCTGATGTTAAATTCATCCATTGGTTTTATAAATTACTCTTTTGAAAGCTGAAACCCTCCTAAATGTGGTTTAAGTTAAGAAAATAAATTGGCATCAATGCTGAAATATTGATCATTTAATGAACACAGAATGGTCAGATATTAGCAAGACAAAAGTTTTGTCGTCTGGTCATATAATGCACCCAATCCTAGTTTACATCCTCACCTGTGCTCAGTAAATGACTGGTTAATTAGTGAGTGTATATAAAAAGAAATCCAGCACACCAGACCTTCACTTGAACTGCAACTTGAGCTCTGACAACATGCCAAAAATCCACCCTGCGACCAAAGCCTTGATTATCAAGAGGCTGAAGACCAGATCCACTGCAGAGGTGGCTGGCACCTTTAATGTGTCTCAGCTAGGGATGGGCCAATCTACTCGCTAGGACTCGTTACTCGGCGAGTAGTAAGGGACTCGCAGGACTCGGTACTCTGCGAGTTTCCCAGTGATTACTCGCACGAGTCCAATGCAAATCAATATCAATCCTAGTTTTGTCAGAAACGCTGACAAAACTAGGATTGCCATTGTTTGCATTAGACTCGGCTACTGTGCCAGTGATAGCAGGGAAACTCGCAAAGTAACTGCTGTTTCTTTGCGAGCCGAGTCAAGCTGTCTTCTCTGTGCAGCTCCAGGGTCCTAGAGCCCGCCTGCTCACAGAGATGAAGTAGCAGTGCTGAGATTGTTCTCAGTCTGCTCATTCCCTGTGCATAGACATCTATATCTATGCACAGGGGATGTAGCAGAGAGGACATCGCGTTTTGGACTACGTCGGACGGAAGAGGATTTTTTTAATTAAAGATGGAGTCCCTAATGGCTTTTTTTTTTATTTCAAATAAAAATTTTTCTCTGTGTTTTTTTAACCCTTTATTGGAGATTCTTAGTGGCTGGGTCAAACGTGGCCTGACATTAAGAATCTCGGGCTTAATACCAGCTTGTATAACAAAGCTGTTATTAACCACTTTATTACCCAGTGTGCCACTGCCACCAGGGCCGCTGGAAGAGCGGGGTTCAGCGCCAAAGGATGGCGCTTCAATGAACGCGCCATCTTCTGTGGCGGCTGCGGGCTGCAATTTGCAGCGGGGGGTGCCCAGAAAGCTTGGGCATCCCTGCGCTGCGGATTCCAGCCCCCAGCTACTTAGCTGTACCTGGCTAGACATAGAAATTGCGCGGAGCCCCACGCATTTTTTTTTTATTATTTCATGAATTTCAGAGTCAGAGTCTCAGAGTCAGAGTCAGAGTCAGAATCTCAGAATTTCATGAAATAATTTAAAAAAAAATTCTGCAGCAGGATGGTGCTCCATCTCATACATCCATCTCTACAACAAACTTCCTCCAGGCAAAAAAGATCGAGGTGCTCAAGGACTGGCCAGCTCAGTCACCTGACATGAACATCATTGAGCATGTTTGGGGTAGGATGAAAGAGGAAGCTTGGACGACAAAACCAAAGATCTAAATGAGCTCTGGGAGACATGTACGACTGCATTCTTTGCTATTCCAGATGACTTCATTAATAAATTGTATGAATCATTGTTGAACCACATGGATGCAGTCCTTCAAGCTCATGGAAGTCACACAAAATATTGAATATGGCTCTAATAGCAGCACAACTTCATTCACCAATGTTATGCAACATATATTTGTATTTTAAGTTAATTATTTGTTTGAATATCACATTACTTTCTGTGGGCGACAAAATTTTTGCCTTGCCAATATCTGGCCATTCTGTGTTCAATAAATGATCAATATTTCAGGATTGATAAAAATTTATTCTCTTAACCTAAGCCAAATTTGGGAGGGTTTCAGCTTTTAAAAGAGTAATTTATACAACCAATGGATGAATTTAACGTCAGGCTATAAGCTTTTATTTACTTAACATGAATAAGCGACATAACTTCTGTCAAGGACTGTATGTTTTTGGTCATGGAGGGGTTAAAAATAAATATCTAAAATGAAAATGGTGTATTAATGACTTATCCAGAAAAGAAAAGCTTCTAGTTTTATTTAGGAAGTGGCATGGCAAGTTGATTGGAACATTTTTTTTTAGTAGAGCTGGCTAATAGCATTCTGTTGTTTCTGTTATTTTTGCCAAGCAGTACAATGATTGTCAGAAAAGTTTAATCTTGACATGGGTTGTTCAGGTAAGCATGCACATATTGAATGTGAAATAAAATTATTACATTGAATGTAATTTTAGGTCTTGTTATATTTTCATTGTTTTGGTGTACAGTTCAATATTGGTTGCAGGGTACTGTCTGTTATGCTAATATCTTCTTTAAGCTAGCATGGTAAATAAAATAATTGAAAATTATCCAAGAACACAAGACAATAAAACTTTATTGTAGAAATATTTGGTTATAAATTTCTGCTTTTAACTATATATATACATTATTTTTTGCATTGTAAGATTCACTTTTTTCCCCTAAACTGGGGAGAAAATGGGATGCGTCTTACAATCCGAATCTTGCTTACCCGGGGGTTGCGGCGGCGGTTGGTTTTGGAGCGGAGGTACAGGATGTCGGTAGTGGGAATGCTTGCGGACCTGGAGCAAGGTAGGGTCACAGTACTTGGTGGCGTACGGCAGGCAATGTCACTTCCGGGTACCAGCAAATGGCTGCAGAGGGTAGAGCAGGTATAGCTAAAGATCTCAGAAAACCAAGAGCTTGATCTGTGCCAGCGTCTGCACAAATGGAGATTTCGTCTGTCCCAACATCTTCATCAGCGCAGTGAAGGCACAGATCGAGCTCTCAGCTCTCTGCAGGCATAGCTAAATATTTCAGCGAGCCAAACTCTCAATTTGTGCATGCGCCGGCACAGATCGAGCTCCCAACTCGCTGAGATCTTTAGCTATGCCTGCTCTGCTCTCTGCAGCCATTTGTCAGTACTCAGAAATGTCAATGCCCACCGAAAACTGCCACACACCACCAAGTGCTGTGACCCTCCATAGCTCGAGGCCCGCATGCATTCCCCACTACCAACATCCACTGGCGACCCTACCCCCTGCCCGCATCATTGCCGCAGACAACCATCTCCACCACCAGGATCCTGCCTGCGGTGACCCTGTCGCTCCACCACCATCATGTTCTCCTGGTAAGCTACATTGCACATGCTCATGAGATGCACCAGATTATAGGTTGGAGTCCATATTTGAATTGTTTTTTTTTTGCTAATTTCTTCCTTTAAATTTGGGGGTGTGTTTTATAATCCGGTGCATTTCATAAAGCAAAAAATACAGTATATATATATATATATATATATACAGTGGTGTAATTAAGTATTTGCCCCTTTCCTGATTTCTTATCTTTTGCATATTTGTCATACTTAAATGACAAACTAAACTTAAAACTAAACTCCTTAGTCAGGGCCGGCTCAAGGTTTTTGGGGGCCCCGGGTGAAAGAGTCTCATTGGGCCCCTTTAACACATACTATAATTCATGAATATAATATAGAAGCTGCAGGCTGTGTATATGTAATATAGAGGCTCCGGGGAGGGCTGTATATATAATATTGAGGCTGCGGGCTGTATATATTATTTGGAGACTGTGCTGGG
Source organism: Allobates femoralis (assembly GCA_033576535.1). NCBI lineage: Eukaryota > Metazoa > Chordata > Amphibia > Anura > Aromobatidae > Allobates > Allobates femoralis. The sequence goes on along the minus strand of JARQOC010000005.1, from coordinate 401,111,329 downwards.
CTATTAATACTATTTGAAAGCTGTGCTGGGCTGTATAGATAATATGGAAGCTGTGCTGGACTACCGTATATACTCGAGTATAAGCCGAGATTTTCAGCACAACTTTTGAGCTGAAAAGTGCCCCCTTGGCTTATACTCGAGTCAGTATACTGGCTGAGTGGATTGAGCGGTGTCCGGGGCTGGTGGAGGCAGGGGGAGGCTGTAGTACGAGCGGGCAGTCACGTGAGCCACTCATTAGTGCAATGCAATATGCACTGCATCCCCTTGTCAATCAGCGGCAGGGGGAGCGGTGCATATTACATTGCACTTCTCACCCCCACATCGCCTCTATATGGGCCCCATGCTGGCGCTCAGCATAAAATAAAAAACTTCATACTCACCTTCCGATGATTTTCAGCATTGTCTGTGGGCTCCGGGCGTCCTCCCTCCGGTCTGCCGGCTTCTAATGATGTGACCGACGCTTCAGTGATGTAATCGCTGCTGCGCCGCGGTCACATGATTAGAAGCCGGCAGACCAGAGGGAGGACGCCCGGAGCCCACAGACTGTGCTGAAAATCGTCGGAAGGTGAGTAAGAAGTTTTTTATTTTATGATGAGCGCCAGCCTGGGGCCCAAATGATGGGGCACATACTGTATATCAGGGAAGGGGGAGCAGTGTGCCAGGGATGGGGAAGCAGTGTGCCAGGGATGGGGGAGAGGTGTACCAGGGATGGGGGAGCAGTGTGCCAGGGAAGAGGGAGCCGTGTGCCAGGGGTGGGGGAGCAGTGTGCCAGGGATGGTGGAGAAGTGTTCCAGGGGTGGGGGAGCAGTGTGCCAGGGATGGGGGAGCAGTGTGCCAGGGATGGGAGATCAGTGTGCCAGGGATGAGGGAGCAGTGTGCCAAGGATGGGTGAGCGGTGTGCCAGGGATGGGGGAGCGGTATGCCAAGGATGGGGGAGCGGTGTGCCAGGGATGGGGGAGTGGTGTGCCAGGGATGGGGAGAGGTGTGTCAGGGATGGGGGAGAGGTGTGCCAAGGATGGGGCATCAGTGTGCCAGGGATGGGGCAGCAGTGTGCCAGGGATGGGGGCCATATATCAGCGATGGAGGTCATATATCTATGATGGAGGCTATACACCAGAGGTAGGGGAGCTATACCAGTGATGAGGGCCATATACCAGTGATGGGGGTGCTATACCAGTGATGGGGGCCATATATCAGCGAACATAGCTATATACCAGTGATCGGGGCCATATATCAGCGATGGAGGCTATATACCAGTGATGGGGGCGCTATACCAGTGATGGGGGCCTATATACAGTAATGAGGAGCTATATACCAGTGATGGAGGCCATATACCAGTGATGGAGGCCATATACCAGTGATGGAGGCTATATAACAATGATGGGGGCTATATACTGTGATGAGGGGCTATATACCAATGATGGGGGCTATGTACTGTGATGAGGGTTATATACCAGAAATGGGGGGGTGTTGCATTTCCCACCCTAGGCTTATACTCGAGTAAAAAAGTTTCCCCAGTTTTAGGGGTGTAAAAATAGGGGCCTCGGCTTATACTCAGGTCGGCTTATACTCGAGTATACAGTATACAGTATACTGTATATATTATTTGGAGGCTGTTCAGGGCTGTGTATATTATTTGGAAGCTGTGGCAGCCCAGCAGCAGCCTACAAATAATATATCCAGCCCAGCACAGCCTCCAACTAATATATACAGCCTAGCACAGCCTCCAAATAGTATATATAGCCCAGCACAACTTCCATATTATATATACAGCACAACAGCAGTCTCCATATACCTCAGCAGCATCCTCCGTATACCCCAGCACAGCCTCCATATTCAGCCAGCACAGCCTACGTATACCGCCAGCACAGCCTCTGTATACCCCAGCACAGCCTATATATACAGTCAGCACAGCCTCTATATACAGTCAGCACAACTTCTATATACCCCAGCACAGCCTCTATATACAGTCAGCACAGCCTCTATATACAGTCAGCACAGACTCTATATACAGTCAGCACAACCTCTATATAGTCAGCACAGCCTCTATAAACCCCAGCACAGCTTCTATATACAGTCAGTACAGCCGCTATATACACCAGCACAGCCTCTATATAGTCAGCACAGCTTCTATATACAGTCAGCACAGCCTCATATACAGTCAGCACAGCCTCTATATACAGTCAGCACAGCCTCTATATACAGTCAGCACAGCCTCTATATACAATTAGCATAGCCTCTATATACAGTCAGCACAGCCTCTATAGTACATATAATCCCCCATTCCTGCTGCTGCACACAGTAAAAAAAAAAAACTGATCATACTCACCTTCCATCCACTCCCCCGGGGCTGTGTCCTCCTCAGATGCTTCCCCACCACATCCTTATAGCAGCAGGCTCCCGGGACTGTGGAGCTTCCTCCTCCTATCTGCAGCAGTGTGATGAGGTCGCCGGGACTCATCACTCTGCTACAGTAGGCAAAGGAGGAAAGGAGGAAGCTCCACAGCCCCAGGAGCCAGCACATGGCTAATCTGCATTGTATGCAAATTAGCCATGTACACTGGGAGCTCAGCAGAGCACTCAGCTCCTTGTAGAGTCTGCCTGATGTGCCCCTTGTTAACAGGGCTGTCTGTCCCTAATAGGCCCCTGGCTGTCAGGACTGCCTGTTCCTGATGGCCAGTGGGCCACCCCCAGCTGTTCAGGGCCCCGGCACGTGCCCAGGTATGCCAGGTGCTGACGCCAGCCCTGCCCTTAGGCTGCCTTCATATTTGCGTTTGCAAGCGCAGTGCACGCTGCGTAAATCAAAATCTAAATCCGCAAGCGCATTGCGGACCTATCTTTAACATGGAGCACGCAATCCATGTCCGCAGGAACATACATAGGTATGCGTTTGCGTACTTGCACTTGGAATTTCTGCGCCTTTTGAATGCGACATGTTGCATTTTTTGGCGGTCCAAAAATTCGCAAGAATCCGCATGCATACGAATGCACATAATCAATGCATTATTGTCTATGGGTACGCAAGCGTACGCAAGGTCTTGCGGATGTCAGTGTTTGATACGCATGCATACAACTCATTGCGCATGAGAACAAAAAGAATTGTAGTTCCTCCCATGTGCCGCCCATATCCCAGCCCACAAACAGACTCAATATAAAGTGATTATCCATTCAATGGTGAACAGTATTGATCTTCCTGATGGATCTGTGCCCCCTGGACCTGTGCCTCCTGGAACGGGAACCTGCTGGATCGTGAACTCATGGATCTCACCTTGCTGACCTGAAATCGTCTTGATCTCTCCTTGCTGTCGTGGTAAATTTTTTATTTTTTTTGCTTTATTTTGCAATGCCTATATTTTAATTTAATACTGCCTACCCATGTTATTTTTATATGTTTTTTACATTTAGTAGTCTATTTAGTAATGTATTTGTGTGTTGCCTCCTGTAGTGTTGTGTTTATGACCATTACTCTGTGGCCCACCATTTTGATTTTCTCTTTTGTTTGCATTGGCGTCTGTACTGTTGTATTTAGAGCCTCTATTTTGTCGTCCCCCATTTTGCTTTTTGTGTCTGTATTGTGTCATTGCGGCCTATACTGTTTTCTTTATTGTCTGTACTCTCTTGTCCACCATTTTGTTTTTCTTTTCAGTTCCTTTTCCCAGGCAGTGACGTGCTCATCATATGGTCCTGGTGTCTGGTGTGTTGCTGTTGTTGGTGGTGCTGGTTCGTGGTGTTCAAGACATTGACTTCGCCTAACTTTGGTAAGTTAAGAGACTAATGAAATGTTATCTTTCCCTCTTGTAGTAGTAGGTAGCTTGGAAGTATGACCCTCCTTTCACCTGTTGTGCTGCTTATCTCTGTTGAAGGTGTTGGTGGTGCTGGTTGGTGGTCTTCCGGACACTGAATTCTACTTCCTGAGGTTAGTTATGAGCCTGCTGTTGAAATGTTTTTTTCCCTCCTCTAGTAGTAGGTAGCTTGGAAGTATGGCCATTACACTTAGAAGTCCCACATTGGCACACTGAGAGCCCCAGTATGACAGTGTGACGCTACTCTGCGCAATCGAAAAATGTAATAGCACTAACCCTTTGTTTTGTCTAGCTATTGACTTCCTGCCATGTTGTAATGGGCTCCATTTTGTTGCTTTTGTCTCCTTTCACAGTTTCTGAAAGGTGTTGTGTATGGTGGAATCATCTACATGTCCACTGCTTTCACCTGTTGTGCTGCTTATCTTTGTTGAAGGTGTTGGTGGTGCTGGTTGGTGGTCTTCCGGACATTGAATTCTACTTCCTGTGGTTAGTTATGAGCCTGCTGTTGAAATGTTATCTTTCCCTCTTCTAATAGTCGGTAGCTTGGAAGTATGGCCATTGCACTTAAAGTCTCGCATTGGCACACTGAGGGCCCCAGTATAACAGCGTGACGCTACTCTGTGCAATTGAATAATGTAATAGCATTAACCCTTTGTCTTGTCTAGCTAGTTACATCCTTGAACATTGTAATGTGTACCACTGTTTTTTGTTTTATTTTTAGCTGTGAGCTCTGCTGCTGCCGCTGTTGTGCTCTACGCCTTTGGTTTTGTCAGATGACAGTGATTATGAGCCCCCTGAACACCGTGTCGAACAAAGGGAACATGTAAGGATTTATTACACATTTGGCCAATTCAATTTGAGTCAATTCGGATGACTGTCATTTTATTTGGATTTGTTTTTTATTTTTTTGTTTTTTGGTTAAAGGACTCCTGCACTGACGGAGATGTTGAAGAAAGTGAGCAAGATTCATCCTCGAGTCATGTTGAATGCCGAAGTACGTAATTGAATATGTGTGTAATTGTAGGTTATCAAGCAAAAATATGTAAATTTTGATCAAATTTACTTTTGTTATAGGCTCCAACAGGTCAAGGAGGGAAACCATTAATTGATAATGACAAGTTACCGTATATACTCGTGTATAAGCCGAGTTTTTCAGCCCAAAAATTGGGCTGAAAAGTCACCCCCTCGGCTTAAACACGGGTCAATACGGTAATCCTATGGGTCCGGGTGCTGGGGAGGCTGGAGGAGGCGGGGGGGGAGGCTGCTGACAGCGGCCCATCTCGTGTGGCCGCTCATTAGATATGCACGGCTCCCCCCGCCCATCACAGCGGCAGGGGGAGCCGTGCATATAGCCTCCAGTGTATACAGCAGCCCCCCAGTGTATACAGGCAGCCCCCCAGTGGCACTAGCCCCCCCCCAGCATGTTTAGAGCCCCCACACTTTGCAGAGCCCCCCCCCCGCTTCATAATCTTACCATCCAGGGTCTTCACCGCGGGTCCTGCAGTCATCATGCTGTCTTCAGGTCTCACGTGACCCGGTGCGATGACGTCATTCGACTGCGACCGCCGGGTCACAAGAGACCGGGAACACAGCGCGCGAGGATGGACTGCAGGACCTCCGGTGAAGAAGACCCTGGATGGTAAGATTATGCAGCGGGGGGGCTCTGCAAAGTGTGGGGGCTCTTCTCAATATGGGGGGTGCGAGTGCCACTGGGGCTTCTGTATATACCCCTGGGGGCCTGCTGTATATACCCCCGGGGGCCTGCTGCATCCTGGGAGCCTGCTGTATATACCCCTGGGGGCCTGCTTACACCCCTGGGGGCCTGCTGTATACCCCTGGGGGCCTGCTTACACCCCTGGGGGCCTGCTTACACCCCTGGGGGCCTGCTGTATACCCCTGGGGGCCTGCTTACACCCCTGGGGGCCTGCTTACACCCCTGGGGGCCTGCTTACACCCCTGGGGGCCTGCTGTATACCCCTGGGGGCCTGCTTACACCCCTGGGGGCCTGCTGTATACCTCTGGGGGCCTGCGTACACCCCTGGGGGCCTGCTGTATACCCCTGGGGGCCTGGTTACACCCCTGGGGGCCTGCTTACACCCCAGGGGGCCTGCTGTACACCCCTGGGAGCCTGCTTACACCCCTGTGGGCCTGCTTACACCCCTAGGGGCCTGCTGTATACCCCACTGCTGGGGCCTGCTGTATACCCCACTGCTGGGGCCTTCTGTATACCCCACTGCTGGGGCCTGCTGTATACCCCACTGCTGGGGCCTGCTGTATACCCCACTGCTGGGGCCTGCTGTATACCCCACTGCTGGGGCCTGCTGTATACCACTGGGGGGGCCTGTATACCTGTGCTGGAGTCCACCCTCGGCTTATACGCGAGTCAATAAGTTTTCCCAGTTTTTGGGGGCAAAAGTAGGGGGGTCGGCTTATACACGGGTCGGCTTATACACGAGTATATACGGTAATCCCTCTGATACAAGAAAGGGTTGCAATATGGGACCCCCAAGACCGTCGGCATTCTGACACACTAGTATTGCGAAGACTCTGGGATGAAGTTGGCAGATCAATGTCGGAAGGCTGGAACAGTGCAACCCCAAATGACCGCAAAAAATTTGGTGAATTTACATAATCGTTTTATTTTATGTGGATTTATTTGTTAATTATATTTGTAAGACAACTAATGTCTACCTATTCTTTTTATGTTCAACTGTAGTCAAGGATTTAAAAACTCAGTGGCGCGAAATGAAAGATCGCTTTAACAAGGATCTTTTGGAGGAAAAGAAAGTTAGGAATGGTGCAAAGCAATGGTTGAAACGTTACACCCACCATCACCAACTCGCTTTTCTGAGGCCAGCTGTCAGTCATCGAGTGTAAGTATTTATTGTCTCCTTATTGTAGGTTGCTTTCAGTTTATATTTTTTTGAAGTATTGAATCTTTTTCAAATAATGTACAATGTTTTTTTAGTATTCAAACCTGATTGTCTTGAGTAATCAAAATGTCCCTGATTTGTCGATATATATAATTTTTTAAATCCACAGATTGCAAATTAGGTTGATAATTGTAGCCTAATTTTTTTTTTGTTGCCTACAGGACTTGGAGCAGCACTGCTGACCACGCAGCAGCAGCCATACCATCCCAACCACTGTCGAGCGCCACCGAAATGACGTCACAGACCACCACTTAGTGAGGCAGCAACGGCAGAGTTATGTCAATCTGGAACTCAGGTTGCCGGCACTCCAGTTTATCCCCTATCCCAGGCCTCAGTGGTTGGTTTCGTTGGTATTACACAAAACGACAGAGGGCCTGGGATAGGACGGTCATGCCCGAGTATATTCATTTAAGCTCAAACTTTCATGAAGGTTTGAATCGGCTTGGTCAGTGTGTAGAAAAAGAAACGAAAAAAGTAGGAATGGGGCACCGGTGTGTGCAACAGTCTTCAGCAATCCCCGCAGATGCAGCTGGTCACAACAAACCGCGGTGCCAGTCCAAAGACGCAGACAGCACAAATCAAATAGAAAAAACGGTACTCACCGGTCAGCATTGCACTTTTATTCAAGTTTGCTGGTTACATGTTGCAAGGAGGGGGAGAGGCAGAGGTGACGACGGCACCGTTTCGCGCTCCTTGTGCTTCAAGGGGTCACTTGCTGAATAAAAGTGCAATGCTGACCGGTGAGTGCCATCTTTTCTATTTCTATTTGTGTAGAAAATGGTTTTGAGAATATGAACACTCTTTTCGGAGCACTGAACAGACGGCTCGATCGCATGGAAGGCGACCTACAAGGACCGGCAAGACATTTTTTCTCTTGCATGGAACGGTGCGTGACGGGTAGCTTATCACCACAGCTCCAGATTGATGTCATGACTGCCTGTCAGGGTGCTTATAGACATGCAGTCCAGCTGCAGCAGCAGCAACAACAGCAGCAGCAACAACAACAACAGCAGCAGCAGCAACAACAACTGCAGCAACAGCAGCCTTACCCAACCCAACAACAGGGCTATTACAACCAGCCACGGATAACTATTCAACTATCAAAACCTGGACCAACGCATAGTCAGTCGCAAAGTGCATCTATACCAGCGCACAGTAATGCAACCACAGTACATTCACAGCAAGGAATTATTTTGACAACAAACATCACCTTGCCTCCACCATCACCTTTGGACATTGTACCTGAGGTCCTGAGTTACACAGCGCTGCTCAATGCGCCAACGCTCCTGCCAGACTGGGCGACCACTTCAACAACTTCTCAACAACAACAACCCCATGCTGCATTCAATTTGGCTACCACTCTACAACATCGTGACTTTGACAAATATAAACAGCCATTGTCAACGATAACATCTGGAACAAGCATGCAACAACACACAGTCCTTGAAACTACTTTAACTTCTCAATTACCTTCTGTGCATCATGGTGAGAGTACCAACATTACAAAGAAGACTAAAAAAAACCACAGTCACATGACACAGAAACCCAAGACACCAATGCGCCCCTCAAAAGGGAAGCGAAAGAGAAATGTCAAAAGCAGTGTCTCCAAAAAACAGAATGTTTTGGCCACTAATAATCCGGACACATCAGCACAGCCAGCTGCACCTTCTGCCAAAAAAGTAGGTCAGTCTAAAAAATCTAAAGAACCAGCAGCACTCGTAACAACAACTACAACTACAACATCTTCTGCTGATGTCTCGTTATTTGATTTATCTCCAACTTCTGCTGTGTCTATCCCTTCTTGTGTCTCGCTCCTATCAAATGTTTCTCTACCTTCTAATGTCACTTCTAGTCTGTTTGACAATCTGAGTGTATCCTCAAGTCCGAATGCATGTACTCCTTTGGCATTCTCAACTGTTGGGTCTCCTACCTTCAGTCCCCTTCCAGAACTTGACTCTACTATCCAGAACTCTATTTTACACTATATGTCCTAAAGTATTCCTGTTCCAGCTCAAGGTCAAGTTCACATTTCCCAAACACCCCATCTTCAGGATATGCAGAATGAGAACACTACCAGCACCACCAGAACCACAACCACCAGTACTTACACCCGATTGTAAAATATATATTTTATTTTTTATTAATATATAAAAGAGTTGTTGATGTTGATGGTATGTTTTTAATACTTCAATATTTTCATTAATAAAATAACTTTATTTTAACAAAAATTATGTTATTTATTGCCTACGTCGATAATAGGGAATACTTACCGTATATACTCGCGTATAAGCCGAGTTTTTCAGCCCAAAAATTGGGCTGAAAAGTTCCCCCCTCGGCTTATACGCGAGTCACTGTATACTGTATACATTGTATACAGTATACAGTCTCCCCCATCAGTATACAGGGCCCCCCCCTTCTGTAGCAATCCTGTAAAGGAAGAGATTAACATACTTATCCCTGCCGCTGTCCCGCTGCCGCTGTCCCGCCGCCGCCATCGCGCTCCTCCGGCTTCATCCGTCTTCTTCCGGCTGCCTCTGGTCGGCGCAGGCAATGACGTCATTGCCTGCGCCCACCGGAGGAAGCCGGAAGACGCTGGATGAAGACGGAGGAGCGCGATGGCGGCGGCGGGACAGCGTCAGGGATAAATATGCTAATCTCTTCCTTTACAGGATTGCTACAGAAGGGGGGGGCCCTGTATACTGATATGGGGGGGGCTGCTGTATACTACCTCTGGGGCTGCTGTATACTACCTAAGGGCTGCTGTATACTACCACTGGGGCTGCTGTAAACTACCTAAGGGCTGCTGTATACTACCTAAGGGCTGCTGTATACTACCACTGGGGCTGCTGTATACTACCTAAGGGCTGCTGTATACTACAACTGGGGCTGCTGTATACTACCTAAGGGCTGCTGTATACTACCACTGGGGCTGCTGTATACTACCTAAGGGCTGCTGTATACTACCACTGGGGCTGCTGTATACTACCTAAGGGCTGCTGTATACTACCACTGGGGCTGCTGTATACTACCTAAGGGCTGCTGTATACTACCACTAAGGCTGCTGTATACTACCTAAGGGCTGCTGTATACTACCACTGGGGCTGCTGCTGTATATACCACTGGGGCTGCTGCTGTATACTACCACTGGGGAGGCTGCTGTATACCACACTGCTGGGGGCTGTATACCTGTGCTGGGGTCCACCCTCGGCTTATACATGAGTCAATAGGCTTTCCCAGGTTTTGGGGACAAAAGTAGGGGGGTCGGCTTATACACGGGTCGGTTTATACACAAGTATATACGGTAATTATTGTACCATTAAAATTTAAATTATGAGTTAATAGGATTGGGTTTGTATCTCAATATAATGGTGAACTTTTTCAGGAGTCAGGTTGGGTTTCATTTAAATTTGTGTTGTTGACTCATACATTATATTTTTAAAAAAACTTTTGTGGTTAATCTCATTTTTATTGAGTTTTGAAAGACATAACAAAGATATGCATATATTCGTATGACAAAATGGTAAGAAATAAGAAAAATCACAGTGTTAATATCAACTTTAGAGTAGGCAGCCACTAATCAGTTGCACCCTCTCCTGGTGTAGCATTTGCTATATCCTGAATTACAATTCTAAACAAACAAATATATAGCCCTTCTTTGGGTTTTGAAATGGTCTGATCCTATGGAGACGCAAAGCCCCAACAAAAATTTAAATCCCTTTGCCACTTCCACCGGATCGACTGTGTATTTAGGATGTTACCCGTTGAGTCCCGCCACTGTGAGGCCCAATTAGACTCGTCCAGCGTCTAGGATACCAAAAAGGAAAGCCTTTTATCTAAAGAGCTTCTCACAACTATAAGCATTCAACACTGTTCAGTATTCACCAAAGTTCAGGGGGGGTGGGCATAGAAGAAAAATATATAAACTAAAAGAGAGGGAATGTATCGGAAGAGAAGAGGAAGAGAGAAAGAAAGGAAGAAAGAAAGAAGAGAGAGATAAACCAAAGGGAAAGACAATACAAGGGTAAGTGGGACCATGTAATGAGAGGGGTAAGGCATGGGAAACAGGAAGGATATAAGTCACCCTGACTCCCCGTCGGCCAGAGGTCGTGCCATTATGTCCATATCAGTAAAGATACTCTTAAAGTCAGCAGAATCCTGAAAAAGAATCCAATCAAACCAAATCCCTGAGAATTTGTCATGAGATCCCGATGCCTCTGCTGTAAGCTCCTCCATTCGAAAAATGTCCATCAATTCCCTGAACCAGTCAAGCAAAGATGGAACCCGAGTTGATTTCCAGAACCTCGGGATCACAGTACGTGCGGCTGAGACACAAAAGCGGAGAATATCCCTTTTTGAAGCCCAATAGGACCAGGAAAGATGGATAGCAGTGCCGACTCTGGACAGCATTCAGCATCTTTACCCGTTATCCGGGTGTATGTATTAAATACCTCAGACCAAAACCGCCGTATTCCCCTACAACTCCACCAAATATGTAACATTGTACCTGTCTCTTCTCCGCAATGCCAACATGTGTCAGGGGTTCCAGGAAACATGCTCCGAAGTGTCGCCGGACATAAGTAACATCTAGTGACCAGCTTATAACTTCTTTCTCGTGCAGTACAAGCACTATTAAAATGTTTTTTAATCAGATTTTTAAATAAGCTATTAGCGTTCTTTAAGATTAAAAAAAAAACTGTATACAGTCCACTATGTATATGATCAAAGATACTACAACAAGAGGACAATTGATTCCTTGTTGCACCCATCCATTCACCCATGCAACCATCATCCACGCAAGCTCACATCCTCACAAGGTAACAGCACGCACGCTCACAGCCACGCAAGCTGACTTCCATGCAAGGTCACATCCATGCACGTTCACATCCAGGCACGCTCACATCCACATCCATGCACGCACACATCAATCCATGCACCCATTATTCCACTTACCCATGCATGCACCCATCCATTCATTCATACTTACCCAATGATGAGGCGAATAAGTCCGGGAGAGGTGGAGGGGCCACACCGGAGATGCAGAGGAAGGCCACCATCGGGTGCACCGGCGCATGCAGGCCGCCGACAAATAGATGACAATATGAGGGTGGGGGCTGTGTATGGCGTGGACGTGGGCCCCTGATGTGTCCTGGAGCGGGAGGGGGCTTTGGTAGGTAAGGGCACCAGCCGATCCACCCCTCAAGATCTGATTGGAGAGCTCCAATCAGATCTGGATGGGTGAATCGCTCTTATTCGCTCCGATCGTAAATTTATGTTTTACACTGCCAGTTGGAGGGGTCATAGGCACTGGGGGGGGGTTAATCCACCAGGTTGTCACATAGCATCATCATCGGTGACACCTGAATGACCCCGCGCACACGTGGCGCAGGAGCTATAAACATTGTAGATTACCCAATGCGATGGAATCGGTCCAGCATCAATTAAAAAATAAATTCAATAAAATTATAAATGTTTTCTTCACTTTATTAAATTATCAAATAAATTGAAAAGAGTTTGATCCAGAGGAATTTTTCAAATAAAAATCCAAGGTCCAAAGATTGCCGATTGAGGACGTTGGATCAAAAAAAATTATTCCTAGACTTCAATTTTTGAGTCCGATAAATATCCTGGATAAAACTTAAGTACCAATTAAATATGAAAACAAATGAAATACCGTAGAAGCATGAATGTAAACAAAAATAACTGAAATAATAAATTCTAGAAAAACCAATAAACAATGTAGTATATATAGATAACACAAACATAACTCAATTAAAAATTAGCTTATACGAAACAAATAGGTATATCATTACTTTATGTTAAGGAATAGGATTTATGGGCTATGAAAGCTTTATTAATCCAAAAACAACGATATTGACAAGAATAATTATATAATGAAAATTAAGCAGTCTCATATCTAGTCCAACTGTACAGTAAATATACATTAATGAAACATAATTACAACATTTCATCCTGCCAGGATAAACGTCCATTTTCAGACACAAAATATGATGCAAAGCTGTCCCTCATGTTGGCGACTTCAACTGTTGTCCTCAGGTTGTGATCTTGGTATTCATTCAAGTTGATTGGAACAGGTTCATCAAGGTCAAAGTGGTGTTTTTCTTTCACTTGTACAAAATTATGAAGCACAAAGCAGGCTTTCACAACCTCATTGATTTTGTCAGTTTTCAAATTGATGGTAGTTCCAAGAATGCGCCATTTTGATACCAGCAATCCAAATGCACACTCGACTGTGCATCTAGCCCAGGTCAGTTTGTAATTGAAAATCCTTTTGGTCCTAGTTATGTCACGGCTGGAGTAGGGCTTGACAAGGTTGGCACACATCTGAAATGCCTCATCACGAACAACAACAAACGGCATTGGTGGTCCATCACAGTTCGGCAGATGTTGTGGCAGTGGAATGTTGAAATTGTTGCCACACAGTTTTTGTCTCTTGTCCGAGTCTTTGAAAGATCTTGAGTCATTAGATTGTCCAAATTGGCCAACATCCACAGTAACAAAACAAAAGTCAGCGTCCGCAATCGCCATCAGTACTATAGAAAAAAATTTCTTGTAGTTATAGCACTCAGAAGCACTTTCCACCGGCTTCAGGATCTGAACATGTTTGCCGTCCGCGGCCCCCAAGCAGTTGGGAAATTGACAAATCTTGCAGCTTTCTCTAGCCATAGTTGTGTGGTTGGGTGAGGGAGGAATTCTTCACGGAGGTCATCACATATTGCCCGGCAGGTCCCCTCAGCTATCCCAGAAAGCGTTGACAATCCTATCCGGAACTGAAAATGAAGCGAAGATAAAGCCTCTCTGGTCGCCAGAAATCTGACCAAAAATAAGGGAAAAAATGTCAATTAATTTTGTTATTTTCAATTAATAAATGATAATGATACATTTTACAGGTGTTTGGTTGTAGAAATATACATTCCGCAGGGTCACCAAAAGCCATTCCTCTGCTTGAATGGATCGACGAAGCTGTGTGTCCTGCCTGATGATCGATCCATGAACACGGCGCAGCAAATCATCAAAGCTGTCTTGGGACATCCTGGTGAAGATATAGAACTTTTCCGGGTTCTCTCTGAGTTCCTGGTACAACGAGTGGTAGACTCCACGGCTCTCTCGAAGTTTTACGATGGGATGTTGCCAGAAACGACGACGTCTTCTTCTCTGTCTTTCTCTTTGACGTTCTTCTTCACAAGCATCAGCGAAAGTAAATGCCACGTTCATGGATAAATCCAGATCAGCATAGAAGCTAGCAAAGCCGAGATCCATCTTGCCTCTGTGAACAGCTGCAAAGGAAGAGTTTTGATACTGGGCAGGGTCTACTTATACAGTGCACTTCAAGCCACTCCCCAGGGGCATGTTCTCTCTAAATAATATGATTACAAGTCGAAATTCTGAAACAGTTTTTTGAACGCATGTGCATAAAAAACGCATACGCATGCAGAAAACGCAACCATACACAAGCAAATGCTGTGTGTTTAATTAAAGTTTGTGCATCTGTATGCGAATAAAATATGCAGCGTTTGCCTGCTTTTGCAAGCATTTTTATGCATGCGCATCACGTTTTGCGTATGCGCATACGCAAGTAACGCTGCGTTTACAAGCGCAAATGTGAAGACAGCCTTAGTTATGGTGTGGCAATGGCTGATGTTCCATTCTAAGGGCTTGAAGCTATCCCAGGGATAGGACCCAATTGACGGTGCACCCTATGCTTGGACCATGTATGGATGGATCATGATGGAAAGAAGACCATTATTTTATGGACAGCTACAGTGCCTACAAGTAGTATTCAACCCCCTGCAGATTTAGTTGGTTGACACATGCGGAATTAACTTGGCATTGTGACATTTGGACTGTAGATCAGCCTGGAAGTGGGAAATGCAGTGCCACAAAAAATTTTTTTTTTTTTTTGTTTTTTTTTTTCTTTAAAGCGTTCAAAGTTAATTCAGAGGGTCATTTATTACTCAACCCCTCAAACCACCAGAATTCTGTTTGGTCCCCCTAAAGTATTAAGAAGTAGTTCAGGCACAAATAACAATGAGCTTCACATGTGTGGATTAATTATCTCTTTTACCAGCCTTTTCTGACTATTTAAGACCCTCCCCAAACTTGTGAACAGCACTCATACATGGTCAACATGGGAAAGACAAAGGAGCATTCCAAGGCCATCAGAGACAAGATCGTGGAGGGTCACAAGGCTGGCAAGGGGTACAAAACCCTTTCCAAGGAGTTGGGCCTACCTGTCTCCACTGTTGGGAGCATCATCCGGAAGTGGAAGGCTTATGGAACTACTGGTACCCTTCCACGGCCTGGACAGCCTTTGAAAGTTTCCTCCCGTGCCGAGGCCAGGCTTGTCCAAAGAGTCAAGGCTAACCCAAGGACAACAAGGAAGGAGCTCCGGGAAGATCTCATGACAGTGGGGACATTGGTTTCAGTCAATACCATAAGTAACGTACTTCACCGCAATGGTCTCCGTTCCAGACGAGCCCGTAAGGTTCCTTTACTTTCAAAGCGTCATGTCAAGGCTCGTCTACAGTTTGCTCATGATCACTTGGAGGACTCTGAGACAGACTGGTTCAAGGTTCTATGGTCTGATGAGACCAAGATCGAGATCTTTGGTGCCAACCACACACGTGACGTTTGGAGACTGGATGGCACTGCATATGACCTCAAGAATACCATCCCTACAGTCAAGCATGGTGGTGGCAGCATCATGCTGTGGGGCTGTTTCTCAGCCAAGGGGCCTGGCCATCTGGTCCGCATCCATGGGAATATGGATAGCACGGCCTACCTGGAGATTTTGGCCAAGAACCTCCGCTCCTCCATCAAGGATCTTAAGATGGGTCGTAATTTCATCTTCCAACAAGACAATGACCCAAAGCACACAGCCAAGAAGGTGTTGGAGTGGCCTAGTCAGTCTCCTGACCTTAACCCAATTGAAAACTGGTGGAGAAGGAGCTCAAGATTAAAGTCCACATGAGACACCCAAAGAACCTAGATAACTTGGAGAAGATCTGCATGGAGGAGTGGGCCAAGATAACTCCAGAGACATGTGCCGGCTTGATCAGGTCTTATAAAAGACGATTATTAGCTGTAATTGCAAACAAGGGTTAATCCACAAAATATTAAACCTAGGGGTTGAATAATAATTGACCCACACTTTTATGTTTAAAATTTGTAAAAATTCAACTGAGCAACATAACTTTTTGGTTTGTAAGATTTATGCTTCTGTTAATAAATCCTACTCTCGTTTGCAGTTTGAAAGCTCTAACTTATTGGCATCTTATCAAACCAGCTAAATCTGCAGGGGGTTGAATACTACTTGTAGGCACTGTATATATTAAGCCATAATTTTGCACTAATGCACTTTAACTTATAATGCTTAAGCACTTTATCTCTTTATATAATATTTAATCCATAATATACTTTCTATGGCACTAAAACCCTCTCCTTATGCATAATAATGGTGCCCATATAATCAAACTCTAATTTGGTAAAGTATCAGGACTCTGATGTTATATGCCTTTTCTTTATGGAGCTGGCAGCCGTGGAAACTGGGTGCTTGTGTGCTCACTGTGCATATGCCGGCCCTCTGAATGATGTCGTGGCTCCGCCCCTGGTTACCACGGCAATGAGTGACACTATGATGTCACTTCCGCTGATGTCACTTCCGGTATGTGGGCCGGTGACCACGAGTGGGGGATCTGGATGGGGCGGCACACGTCCATGGATTATCCTTTGATTACAATAATAAGGTACTGCTGCGACCTGGGTTCTCTAATTAACTATTTCTCCACTGTACTTCATCACTAATTGTTTATATACGGTTTTTAACCTTTAGTACGTTGATTAACACTGTCACTGAGTTGTTATTGAACTTGTTATGGATAGACATGCTGTATCTATTGCGATTCTGGCTTGATTAGTTGTCTCATGATCTAATTGCTGTATGTGCATAAAAACGTGGCAGTGTGAGATACTCCTTGCTAGACAAAGGGTGTTTGAAACCCGAAATGTCGCTATCTGTGCCATGTCTGAATAAAATCCTTTTGAATCACTCAAAAGTAATGGAGTGCTGCAACATTTTTGTACCTGTACAGTGTTGGCCAAAAGTATTGACACCCCTGCAATTCTGTCAGATAATACTCAGTTTCTTCCTGAAAATGATTGCAATCACAAATTCTTTGGTATTAATATCTTCATTTAATTTGTCTTCAATGAAAAAAATACAAAAAGAATTGTCCTAAAGCCAAACTGGATATAGTTCCACACCAAACATAAAAAAGGGGGTAGACAAAAGTATTGGCACTGTTAAAAAAATCATGTGATGCTTCTCTAATTTGTGTAATTAACAGCACCTGTAACTTATCTGTGGCACTTAACAGGTGTTGACAATAACTAAATCACACTTGCAGCCAGTTGACATGGATTAAAGTTGACTCAACCTCTGTCCTCTGTCCTTGTGTGTACCACATTGGGCATGGAGAAAAGAAAGAAGACCAAAGAACTGTCTGAGGACTTGAGAAACCAAATTATGAGGAAGTATGAGCAATCTCAAGGCTACAAGTCCATCTCCAAAGACCTGAATGTTCCTGTGTCTACCGTGCGCAGTGTCATCAAGAAGTTTAAAACCCATGGCACTGTGGCTAATCTCCCTAGATGTGGACGGAAAAGAAAAATTGACAAGAGATTTCAACACAAGATTGTGTGGATGGTGGATAAAGAACCTTGACTAACATCCAAACAAGTTCAAGCTGCCCTGCAGTCCAAGGGTACAACAGTGTCAACCCGTACTATCCGTCGACATCTGAATGAAAAGGGACTGTGTGGTAGGAGACCCAGGAAGACCCCACTTCTTACCCTGAGACATAAAAAAGCCAGGCTGGAGTTTGCCAAAACTTACCTGAGAAAGCCTAAAACGTTTTGGAAGAATGTTCTCTCTTTTTGGGCAAAGGCATCAACATAGAGTTTACAGGAGAAAAAAAGAGGCATTCAAAGAAAAGAACACGGTCCCTACAGTCAAACATGGCGGAGGTTCCCTGATGTTTTGGGGTTGCTTTGCTGCCTCTGGCACTGGACTGCTTGACCATGTGCATGGCATTATGAAGTCTGAAGACTACCAACAAATTTTGCAGCATAATGTAGGGCCCAGTGTGAGAAAGCTGGGTCTCCCTCAGAGGTCAGGGGTCTTCCAGCAGGACAATGACCCAAAACACACTTCAAAAAGCACTAGAAAATGGTTTGAGAGAAAGCACTGGAGACTTCTAAGGTGGCCAGCAATGAGTCCAGACCTGAATCCCGTAGAACACCTGTGGAGAGATCTAAAAATGGCAGTTTGGAGAAGGCACCCTTCAAATATCAGGGACCTGGAGCAGTTTGCCAAAGAAGAATGGTCTAAAATTCCAGCAGAGCATTGTAAGAAACTTATTGATGTTTACCGGAAGCGGTTCATCGCAGTTATTTTGGCTAATGGTTGTGCAACCAAGTATTAGGCTGAGGGTGCCAATACTTTTGTCTGGCCCATTTTTGGAGTTTTCTGTGAAATGATCAATGTTTTGCTTTTTGCTTCATTGTCTTTTGTGTTTTTTCATTGAAGAGAAATTAAATGCAGATAATAATACCAAAGAATTTGTGATTGCAATCATTTTCAGGAAGAAACTGAGTATTATCTGACAGAATTGCAGGGGTGTCAATACTTTTGGCCAACACTGTATACTCTGGACACCTGCTGAACGAAGGTTTGGTCTGCTTGCACCCTCTTAATATTTCTCTGTGCTGCTCCTTATCTCTGTTTATCTATCTATCTATGATGATGGGGGGCATCCTGTAAATCTAGACGAAAGAAGGTTTTAATTATCATTACAAATGGTAGAATAGTGGCAAAACAGAGTACAAAGTAGCGCCATCTGTTAAACACATTTATAGTGTAATTGTAACAGAAAACCCAATGCAATTGCTAAGAGTAGATTAGAGGATTAGAAATAAGTGGATCGATCTTCAGAGGCTTGAGTTTGAGTCAAATTTTCTGAAATTTTTAGTTTCTGGCAAATTCAAACAAATTGAGATTCTTGAGATTCTTTTCACGGTTTGCAAAAATTGCCAGACACCATTTCCTTCACTACTGAAGCATCAGAGAGTGGGCTAACATCATTTAACTTAGTTTGTATGGCAGAGTAATTTTCCATGACTGCATAACTGAGCAATGACAAACTTTCTAGTATTGAAATTTGCACAAATGTATTTGCCGCAAATTAAATTATGGTGGAAAATTTGGTAAAATTGGCAAATTTGAATTTTGAGAAATCCGCTCATCTCTGCACAAGATGACTATGAACCTAGCCTTATTTTGATTTTTGGGAGGCAAATTAACAAACAGCAGTTCAGGAATTGTTTGTTTTCCACTAATTCCCATGCAATATATGAGATTAAGTCAACTTTTTTCTGATAGTACAATTACAGTGAACCAGACTTATATTGTTTATGATTTGCTACTGATCCCCACTAAAACAGGCTTTTAACAAAATAAAAGTTTTTTATTGCCATATTTTGAAAGCTGCAACTTCTGTAAGGGCTTGATTTTTGTACTATGAGTTGTTATTTTTATTAGCACCAATTTGGGGTACATCATTTTTTTTATCCCTTAATTGCACTTTTCTGAGGGGTAGCTCTCCACACAGTAAAGGTGAAAGAAAAATATTCTTCAGATCAGTACAATTACATGGATACCCAGATTTAAGCAGTTTCTTTTATGTTTTGCTATTTACAACCTAGTACATACAAGAAATTCATTATTTTCTTTGAGTTTATTTGCATCGCCACATTCCCAGAGATGTACATTTTTTTATATCTCCGCCAGAAGGGCCATATGAGGACATAATTATTATAGAATAAGATACCATTTTTGATTATACCATTTTTCTTTACATACAATTTGTTTTTGTGTGTGTGATAGTATGATAAGAATACAGCATTTTTGGTAGGACTAACCATAGAGATTGAAAAACATAATTGTATTGTAGCTCAAGTCATTCTGGACACGGTGCTACCAATTATGTTTATTCTTTTTTTCAATATTACTTCTATATAAAAGCTGCATTTTTAATGACAAAACTTTTTTGTGTCTTTTTTTTTATTACAAATTCTATTGAGTTTTTTTTTACATTTTGTCATATTAACGGATTTGAAGTTTCTATGGCCTGATAGCTGGTCTAATCTATGCTTTGTTTGACTATAGTTAAGGCATCACCTAATGGCTTTAAAAGGCCACCATAGCAAGTAAACACTGAGGCAATTGGTCGACTTCAAGATACTATAGCAACTTTTCGCAGACCTTGATCATCTCTCGGGTCTGCCGATGGGATGAAAGCGTCGGTAGCAGTAGGGAATAAGATGTAATGTGCAGCGGAGACCAGCTGCATCCCCTATGATCGGGAGCTCCACATTCTTATTTTTCAATGCCATAAACAGGTGACACTAAAGAATAAAGATCTTTAGTTATTGCTATATTATACTATTATTATGCATTGCTTATATACCACCAACATATTTTGAAGCGCTTTACAGAGATTATCATCACTGTACTCTACTCATTGGGTATCCCAATCTACATTAGCGATCAATATGTCTTTGGAGTGTGGGAAGAAATGGAAAACCCGGAGAAAGCCCATGCAAACACGGGGAGATCATACAAACTCCTTGCAGATGTTGTCCTTGGTGAAATTTGAATCCAGGACCCCAGTGCTAATTACTGAGCCACCGTACTGCCCAAAAAGGGCAAATCAGTTTTCACTAACGGTTAGGGCCCTTTCACATCAGCGTTTTAATGAAATTCGCGGCAGATGCGCTGAAAAAACCGCATCTGCCGCGTTTGCCGCATAACCGCTGCACTTGCGGCGCGGTTGCGGTAATCCCCATAGAAAGTATAGGGGGACTTGCGGCAGGTGCGGCAAGTGCGGTTTTGCGGCCGCGAAAAAAAACGCACCTGCCGCAAGTGCAAAACCGCACTTGCCGCACCTGCCGCAAGTCCCCCTATACTTTCTATGGGGATTACCGCAACCGCGCCGCAAGTGTAACAGTTATGCGGCAAACGCGGCAGATGCGTTTTTTTCACCGCATCTGCCGCGAATTACAAAAAACGCTGATGTGAAAGGGCCCTTAGACATCTGATCAGAACGTTTACAGCTGAGATACAGTATGGAATGAGGCTGTCTGTAAAGGTATTGAAGGATTACCAAAACTAAAGATAGATTTGAAATAATAATAGAATATGTTTAGCACATTATTAGTGACTTAAATAAAGGGTAATTTTCTTGATTGTTTGAATAACAATGCAGTCTACTAAGAACATTCCTAAACTTTTTCTTGTTTTTCTTTGTTTCATTAATCAATATTCCTTTGATGTTAGTTTACTTATCCTTCTGAATGTACAACATTTTAAAGTATAGTAATATATCGGTAAAAGTCCATCTGATCAGCTATTTATTTACTATTGAAATTATACTAAGCCATTTTAATCAGCATTTAAATAATACTCTCTTAATGTCCAAACTACATTTTAGTTTTGACTTATCTACGAGCCTACATCTGTCCAACTAACATTGCTATTATAGCCTGGGCAACTTTGGTTTATTTTTTCTGAAAGGTCACACAAAGAGAAGAGGAAAAGAAGTAATGGAATGTAAAACACAGGTTTACTATAACCTTCCTACCACCCAAGTAAGAAAGAAAATAATTAAACTATTTTCAAAGCCCCAATGAATTCTTATATTATTGAAGGCTCTAATAAAAACCATGAGAGAGATTTGCTTGGCAAACACAAGTTGGACTCATGTAAGTTAAAGTAAATTAAATTGATGAAACAGAAGGAAACATAATAAATATATTTTAAAAGATATCAGTTTATAATTTGTTAATATGATAATCCTTAAAAAAAAAACATGATTAAAGAATTAAGGTGCAGGTGACCCACAGTGCCATGTATTTATGTATAATAAAGTATTCATTAACCAGTCTAGAACATGGGCATTTACCCCCATTACTCATCAGGCATGTTTTCAGGGTTCTTTTGCAAAACCTCAAATAAATAGGTGGCGGATGTGCAGTACCCAGCTGTGGCCACCATCAGAAAGCGGAGCAGCTCCAGAACTGAGCATTTTCAGCCACCTCATGCCAACATTGGTACTAAGAACAGCTGATTGTCAGGGGTGCCAGGTATCGGACCCCAGACAATTAGACACTCATGACATTTTCTAAGGATAGGTCATCAGTTTTTAAGTAGTGGACAACCTATATAAATGGCAGAAATGCAGTGTTTCTGCTCTGAAAAAAACACAATGTCAAATCCCCACTAAACATATATGAAAAAATAAAAAATGCATAAAAAAAACACATCAAATTTGCAGTAAAAAAAGCAGATGTTAATGTGTATTTTGGTGTGGATGCCTTCATGGCAATTTTACTTACATAGCACCATCATACTTCACAGCACTTTACAGTCTACGATATGTCCTTATCATCCTTATTGAGGCTCAGAAGCTAAACTCCCTATCAGTATGTATTTTTAGTGTGGGAAGAAACAGGAGTACCCAGAGGAAATAAAAAAGACAAGAAGCCAGCGCTGCCTGTGGTTAGCACGCAGTACAAAAAGTGCATGTGCACATATTACTTTCTAACTTACTTGAAGACTGAGACATTTGGCAAACAATTGATAAATACTTTGAGCTACCCCACCACTTCACGGCATTTTCAATGGGGAAGTACTACGCTACGTTTTTATATACCTGTGCCATTACGGCCTCCTGAATGCATTAAAAGCAAGACCACATTGAAAGCACACGTACCTGAAGCATTTATGAACCACTCCCATGGCGCCAGAAGGGCAATCGCAGATAAAGGCTGTTTTTTATTTGTTATTGGTTTGTGGCTGACCTCCACTTTTTGCTGTGCATGCTTGGTTATGTATGCCATTCTATCTGTCTATATTGTGCTTAATCTAGGCTGCTGTACACACATACAGCAGCCACACCCTGCCCATAGGCTTTGCTTGATTTTTGCACATGTGTCTGGTCCTGTTCCACCCTCATTCATGCTTGCTGGTCTGTCAGTGTGGGGGTCAGATCTGATAATGTCTGGATGTTATGTCCGGACCTGGTCGGTCTTTATCTGCGCTTGCCTTTCTGGCGCTGTGGAAGTGGTTCAATAATATTTCAGATATGTGTGCATTCAATGTGGTCTTGTTTTCAATGCATTCAGGAGGCACAGCATATATAAAAAACATAGAGTAGGACTGCCCCATCTGAGAATGCTGTGAATTGGAGGGGTAGCTCAAAGAATCGGTCAATTGTTTGTTAAATGTCTCAGTTTTAAAGTACAGTTAGAAATTAATATGTGCACATGCACTTTTTGTACTGCATGCTAACCACAGGCAGTACTGGCTTCTTGGCTTCTATACGCTGAAGAAACCCCCACAAACACAGGGAGAACATACAAACTCTTTGCAGAAGTTGTACTTGGTGCAATTTGAACCCAGCTCTGCAAATCTATGGTGCTAACGACTGAGCCTCTAAGCTACTCCAACATTTATGCTGCATGATAGTATGGAAGAGCAGCAACTGTAAACACTACAGTAAAACCCTCACAAAGCATTTCACGGAAGGAAACAGTATATTCAGACTTTAGGAAATCAATGACTGCAAAGTATCAGGTCATACAATATTTTTTATACTATAAGACATATTTTTTCCCCAAAATTCTGTTGGAATGTGAGTGTGCATCTTATAGTCCGAATATATGGGCTGTGGCGCTGTGGTGACTGTGCTGGGAGGAGCAGCGGCTCTGGAGGAGGCTGGCGCAGACTGCAGAGGCAGCCCGTGATCACGTGCAACCGCCCACTAGTCTACTGTCAGAAAATATGGGAAGCAAGGTGTACCACGGTCCGCGCTGCTGAGTCCACAAAATCAGCTGGGATGCAAGATGTTGTAGCAGTATACTTCTTTATTCCTTCCTACGCTTTTCGGCGCCCTTCCTGGCTCCTTCCTCAGGAATATATCCCTGATCAGTTGATACTGTGATATGCTGTTAAACCAGTTGTGGGTCTCACAACTGGAATAGGTGAGTGTAACTGCATTACACTACTCACATCTGAGTGTCACTAGTGATAGGGCACTATTGCGCCTCTTGTTCCCCCACCTTTTTTGTATTGACACTAGTCTACTATAATATTCACTTCATCTCCTTGTCCATCATCTCTCAGCGCTGAGAAGTGGGTGAAGGGGAGCAACGCCTAATATAGTACTCTAAGTGTCCTCATCACTCCATCCTAGGTATGGCTCCCCTGCTGATGCACACACTAAAATAATAAGCAATTTAACTTACCTGTCCGTCGCTCCCCTCCATCTCTCCTTCTGCAGCATCGATGTCTTCCTGTGTGTGCTGGCATCCAATCATGTGACCAGCACAGCACAGTGATGTCATCGTTGCACATACCGGTCACATGATCGAATGCCTGACACACACAAGATTACATTAATGCTGCAGAGGGAGAGATGGCAGGGAGCGACAGACAGGTAAGATACACCTTTTATTATTTTTGTGTGTGCAGTCGCAGAGGGGACATATCCAGGATGGAGGGTGTCATATCCAGGATGGGGAGTGCTATATACAGGATGGGAGGTGCTATATCCAGGATGGGATGTGCTACATCCAGTATGGTGGGGCTATATCCAGGATGGGGGCTATATCCAGGATGATGGATCATATCAAGGATGGGGGTGCTATATACAAGGATGGGGGATCATATCCAGGATGAGGATTGCTATATACCAGAATGGAGAGCTATATACCAGGATAGAGGGCCAATATCCAGGATGGGGTACATAACCCCATAACACTATCAGCAGCAGCTCTCCCCCATAACAATACGTTATAACTACATTTTTTGCTTAATCTTTTCCCCTATTCTCCTCCTCTAAAATCTGGGTGCATTTATAGTCCATTGTGTCTTATTAAATAAGGTATATATACATCAGGTAACTTCTTGTTTTATTAGGAAATCTTTTTACATTAGTGCAATTATTTAAATGGAGTCTCTTTCTTGTCCCTAATATCTTTATTTGTTTAGGATTGTAACATGAGTACTCCAGTGAGACCTGGCTCACCCCTCCGACATGGCCTCCACTGCTGCACTATCCGACGGCGGATTCAATCTTTCCCACACACCCCGCCCCTCTGACAAATATGGCAGAGGTGTCGGCATACTCCTATCCGACACCTGCTCCTTCGCCCCTATTCCATTACCCCCCTCTGCTACTCTCCCTTCTTTCGAAGCCCACTCCGTATGCATCTTTTCCCCATGTAACCTTAAGCTAGCCGTCATCTACCGCCCCCCTGGATCCATCCCCACCTTCCTCGACCAGTTCACCACCTGGCTACTTCAGTTCCTCTCTACTGACATCCCCACCATCATTATGAGCGATTTCAATATCCCCATTGACACTGCCCACCCAACCGCCTCTCAACTTCTTTCCCTGACCTTCTCCTTCGGGCTCTCTCAATGGTCCTCCTCTACCACCCACAAAGATGGCCACACGCTGGATCTCATCTTTAACCGTCTTTGCTCCCTTACTAACCTGTCCATTGTCGTCAACGACTACTCTCTCTCCCCAGTCCCCCACGCCAAGTGCCTCGGGGTTATCCTTCCCTCTACTTCAAGCCCCACATCCAGGCCCTCGCCACCTCCTGCCGACTCCAGCTCAAACACATCTATAGGATCCGCACTTTCCTTGACCACGACACTGCTAAAACCCTTATTCACGATCTCATGATCTCCCGCCTCAACTACTGCAACCTCCTGCTCACTGGCCTCCCAAATACCTCCCTTGCACCTCTCCAATCTATCCTGAACTCCGCTGCCCACCTAATCCATCTGTCTCCCTGCTACTCCCCTGTCTTTCCCCCCTTTGCCAAGCCCTTCACTGGCTCCCTACTTCCCAGAGATCTGGGTTTAAAACATTAACCATGACATACAAAGCCATTCACAACCTGTCCCCTCCATACATCTCTGACATGGTCTCCCGATACCTACCCTCACGCAACCTGCGATCCTCCCAAGAGCTTCTCCTCTACTCCCCCCTCATCTCCTCTTCACACAACTGCATACAGGATTTCTCCCGTGCCTCACCCATACTCTGTAACTCACTGCCTCAACACATCAGACATTCTCCTACCCTGGGAAACTTCAAAAGAAGCCTGAAGACCCACCTCTTCCGCCAAGCTTACCACCTGCAATAAGACCCGGTCCACCACACCGCCTCACGACTGGAAGTTCCCCCTCCCACTGTATCCCCACCCACCCCTCGTATATTGTGAGCCCTCGCAGACAGGATTTCTCCACTCTTGTATCTGTACAACCGAATTGTCCACATTTATTGTTACTTCTATTGTTACTATGTTACTTGTCCTAGTCTGCTTCTTTTAGCATGTAAAGCGCCATGGAATATAATGGCGCTATATAAATAAATAATAATAATAATATTATATAGAATCATTACAAACAGAGTGATCTATTTCAAGTGTTGATTTATGTTAATGTTGATGATTATGGCTTGCCGCCAATGAAAACCCAAATGTCATTATCTCAGAAAATTAAAGTAGGGAAGATGAAGGGTCTGAAAGATAAAATATTACCTAAATAGGTATCAGAGGCTTCACCTGTTGTGGGGTTGTGGGAGTCACAACCACTATAAAAGCATATCACGGCTGCTGCAGTCCCCAGCGTGGTGCTTTTAGAATAGGGAGGATGAAGGGTTAAAAACTTTGAGACATCAAAGGTTGAATTTAATCTTGATTTATTAGTCAACGCATTTCAGGATTCCCTGGCCCCTTCCTCAGGTCAAATCAATATCATATTGCCCTGTTTTAGAGTATTTCAGGGAGGCCTAAAATGCGTTGACTCCTAAATCAATATTATATTCACCTTCTGATGTCTTGTGGAACACAGTAGTGTGGTTTTTAACCCTTCATCCTCCCTATTTTAATTTTTTTGAGATGACTTTTGGGTTTTCATTGGCTGTAAGCCATAATTATAAACATTTACAGAAATAAACATTTGAAATAGATCACTCTGTTTGTAATGACTCTATATAATATATGTGTTTCGCTTTATGTATTGAATAACTGAAATAAATGAACTTTTTGTCTAATTGTCTAATCTAAGATTGTCTAATTCATTGAGATGCACCTGTAACTCTAGAATGCGTCAATGGATTTCAGTGATTCTGAGATTGTTTAATTTGTGACATCATACTTCTTGTCAGTATTAAATTTAGGAATATATTTTTGACTTTATTTGTGAAGATATCGGAAATTTGGTGAAAGTTTTAAAAATTTTGCAATTTTCTAAATTTTTATTTTTATGCCCTTAAACTAGAGAGTTGTGTCATGTAAAATAGTTAATAAATAACATACACTACATGTCTACTTTATATCAGCACAACCCCTTAAGCACCAAGCCTCATTTTTACAATTCTGACCAGTGTCACTTTATGAGGTTATAACTCTGGAATGCTCCAACATATTCCAAGACTGATTTTTCATGAAATATTGGACTTCATATTAGTAGTAAATTTAGGATGATATTTTCTGCTTTTCTTTGACCAAATAGAGTGTTTCCATGCAGTAACAGTTCAAAGCGATGACAGGTATAGTCATCATTGGTCATTAAGGGGTTAAATATAATTTTTCTGTATAATAGGAAATATTGGAGTCTGGCTCAACAGGACTGAATTTTCCTTTTCTTTTTATTTTTCAAAAGAAAATATAGTGTACACAAAAGAAAAATTGACATGTTCGACATGACCCCGTCAACGCATTTTGACTGCACTAAGCAGTCTTACTCATGAGTCATGACTAATACTGCTTAGTGCAGTTGAAACACGTCGACTGGGTCATGTCGAACATGTCAATTTTTCTTTTGTGTACACTATATTTTCTTTTGAAAAAGAAAAAGAAAAGAAAAATTCAGACCTGTTGAGCCAGACTCCAATTGTTTCTATTATCTTTGATTGAAGGCCAGGGTAAGGCCAGTGTCTGAGCCCCAGGTGGATGAGCATAGAGCAACTGTGTGAGCTGGAATGAAATTCCTATTATAATTTTTTTGTGAAGACATTAGAAGAGGTCAAAGTTCATCAGCAAATTCTCATTGTTTCAACAAAATATATCAAATCATTTTTTTAGGGAACTACATCACATTTGAAGTGACTATGAGGGGCCAAAATAACAGAAAATACCTAAAAGTGACACCCACCATTCTAAAAACTTCACCCCTCAAGCTACTCAAAACCACATCCAAGAAGTTTATTAACCCTTTAGATATATAAAAAAAGAGAAATTCACCTCACCCCTTGTTGCTCCTAGCGTACATGGTCCACAAACTCCTCACACAGAGCTGCCTGGTCCCGGCGTGCAGCAATCCACAGAAAAAAGAGATCTCCAATGAATACAGACAGGGTCAGATGTACTAAAACGAGTAGACTTTTATTTTCTTCAAGTCATAACATCCTGTGGCAGACAATGGAGTATCCCAGCAGAAGAATTATCCCACGCGTTTCGAATATACAGTCTTACTCATGGAATCCATGATTAAGACTGATTAGTCGAAACACATGGGTTTAATTCTTGTGCTGGGATAATCCCCTGTCTGCCACAGGATGTTTTAACTTGAAGAAAATAAAAGTCTACTCGTTTTAGTACATCTGACCCTGTCTGTATTCATTGGAGATCTCTTTTTTCTGTGTGTTAAACCTTTAGTCGCTTCACTGTAGATTATTGACTCAGAAAAATCAATTATCTACAGTCAAGCTCTGAGGTACATTCAGATCTGTTCAGACAATAAAGGTATAAAACTACACCTGATATCACGAAGGCTGCCTTCACATTTGTGTTCCCCTCCGCAACGTTCTGCGGAAGGGATCCGCAATGTGACCGCAGCACCGCAAGCCCCTATCTTTATAATGGGAGCGCATGGTGCTGCGCTTGACTGCGCATGACCGTGCGCACTCATTCACTGCCACATGTGATCTGTACGCAGGCGGACACCTGCGCACAAATCACCCAGTCTCGTCCGCACCAGAAATGCAACATGTCGCGTTCGTGGTGCGGACGAGACTGGGTGATTTGTGCACAGGCATCCGCCTGCGTGCAGATCACATTTGGCAGTGAATGAGTGCGCATGGTCATACGCAGCACAGTGCGCTCCCTATATAAAGGTAGAGGCTTGCGGTGCTGCGGTCACACTGTGGATCCCCTCCACAGAACGCTGCGGAGGCGAACGCAAATGTGAAGGTAGTCTAAGGGAAACATTCCAAAACAAGGGTGCCACCCACTTATAGTAAATGAAAAGATCCACAGAGCGACAAGGATCCCAGGAACCAGCGTCCTGGATTATAAACAGAGGGAAGATAACAACAGAGTTTCGCTTGTGGTTACACACAACCCTCATATGAGCATCTTAAGGAAAATTGGTGCTGATCTTCAACCCATATTCCACAGAGACCACAGACTGAACTGCCACTGCTCTCCTACAAACAGCCACCCAACTGAAAGAATCTCCTTTTCATGAAGTGTCCTCACATAACCATCAAAGATGGGCACATTCTGCTGTTACAGTAGGAAATGCAAGACCTGAGCCCACATATCACCAACAGATACAGTCCCTATACCCAACACAAATCCGGACTATAAGATCATGGATTTCTGTTCATGTACATCCTCCAATGTGGTATACATGGAACAATGTACAAGGTGCACTGAGGAACATATATTGGGGAAACTAAACAAAAACTACAAATAAGGTTGAATCAACATAGACCTACAATAAAAAATGAGCTGGACACGCCTGTAGAATTAGACCCGGACACAGTATGGCAGACTTAAAAGTCCTAATAATAAAAGGTAATTTTAAAGATGATAAATAAATATCTGGGGATTCAAGCTCAAATCATTAACGACTCAATTTAACACCTGGATTCATGATTCATTACATGGACACAGTTCACACGAAGAGCCCAAATCACAAAGAAAGATTTTATCATTGTCAAAATATTCCTGGCACTAATCATATATATTCTTAGCACTTAAATGTTCATACTGTAATTATCCTATGGAATATAGTATTGAAAATACTATACCCCGGGTTTAAAAAATCTGCCATACTTATATGAAGAAAACTTAGATGTTTCTAAAATGAAATCATAGAATCATAGAAAGGTAGAGTTTGAGAGGACCTCCTGGGTCATCTGGTCCAACCCTATGCTCAAAGCAGGATTCACTAAATTATCCTAAACAGATGTCTCTACAGCCTCTGCTTGAAGCCTTCCACTCATGGAAAACTCACTAGCTCTCATGGCAGCCTGTTCCACTTGTTGATCACCCTCACTGTCTAAAAGTTTTTTTCTTATATATTATATATGTGTCTCCTTCCATTCAGTTTCATCCCATTGCTTCTAGTCTTTCCCTGTGTAAATAAGAATAAAATTGATCCCTCTAAGTGTGACAGCCCTTGAGATACTTGTAGACAGCTATTAAGTCTCCTCTCAGTCTTCTTTTGTGCAAGCTAAACATTCCCAAATCCTGTAGCCATCTCTCATAGGACATGATTTGCACCATGGAGAACACTCCTCAGTTGCTGCAGAACCTCACAGTGTACTCCTCCAGCTGCTGCAGAACCTCACAGTACACCTCTCAACTACTGCAGAACCTCACAGTACACCCCTCAGCTGCTGCAGTACCTCACAGTACACCCATCAGATGCCACAGTACCTCCCAGTAAAACCCCCTAGCTGATGTAGAACCTCACAGAACACCCCTCAGCTGCTGTACTGGCCGTGGCACCGCCGTCCCACCAACAGTGCAGCAGCCAATCAGTGAATCCAGTTGCTGAGATCACTGATTGTCTGCCGCATTATCAACACAAGATCAGCTCTGCAGCCAACATCAGGCATCATGAGCAGCGGTGATATGCACTCGTGGACCCAAGGAAGGTGAGCACAGCATGGCTTGCCTCTCCACAATCATCAGCCGCTGGTGACACCCATACCCTGCAAGGGAACAACTCCTTTAAAGGATGGAAATGGAGCATATTTATATTAAAGGGGATTATGTGATTTTTCTTCAAAGAGGGTCCATTTACCACAATGGGTGCATGTGAATATATTCCTATCTATAGGATTATACCTCTATTAATGGGATACGTACACACAATACCACTGCAGGATAATGACACGTCCAAGTCCAGTAATAGAATGATATACACATATTCCCTCGCCTCACACTGTACTCACCTCAAATGTATCGCCTTTCTCCCGTCAAAAAATATTCTAGACGAGCTACTGTGATTATATTTAATTTTTTGTTTTATAGTAAAACTCTGCTAAACCAAAATTGAACCTGTTCAATCGATGTGTAAAACATAAAATCAACAATTATTATATATAACGTTATTAGCAATGGACCCTTGATATAAATGAGCCATACACAGCTGTTGGGTGAACCTCATTCCTCTGACAACCATCTTCTCTGACTTCCCTGTTTACATACACGCTTAGTTAAGCATGTTTGTTTATGTCAAGGAGACAAGGTGCTGCAAGACACTTTCAAATTCAACATGTTTGATCCCGATTTCCACTAACATCTGCCATCAAGGGCAGTCGGTAGGCCTAGATACATAATGTTTGAAAATAACTCGCAATTGTCGTGTAACATCTACATAACACATCTCGAGACAATGGAACCTTTTTTAAGAGTCTATTTACCTGCATCATAAGAGTTGGAAGCAATCTGAAGAACAGCATAACATTAAAAAGCCTTCTATGAATTTTACTGAAAGCATTAATATCGTCTTTACCATCTTCTAATTGAAGACTAATGAAAACACATTCTTTTATCTGAAATTTTAGAATAACTATAAACACTAAAGATTATCAAAGTAAGTGCAGTTCATTTACTAATCAAAATAGTCTAGGATTCTGGTGTACATGTCCCGTGTTAAATTTCTTACGGCATTAGACATTTGTTAACTTCCTGTGAAAAGTTGCACCAAATCTTCAGAGACAAATTGACCAACCAAGAGGTGGAATGAAGTTTGACAAAGGTGTCCAAAGATGCCCAAAATATATCATGTTGAATACTTCTGGAATAAATGTGGATTATCTAGTCCAGTGTGTCTCAACTCCAGTCCTCAAGACTCACCAACAGGTCATGTTTTCAGGAACTATTTAGTATTACACAGGTGACAGGGGCGGAACTACACTGGTGCAGCTGCACCTACCGGCTGGGGGCCCCTCTCCATCAGAGGAGAGGAGGGTCAGGCAAGGGAAGCAGAGAGCTTCCTGCTTCCCTTGCCTGATCCAGCCCCTCCCCTCTTCTACCCCTCCAGCCCGTAGGACGGCTGCAAACAGCCGGCGCGGCTCACCAGGTAGGAGAGCACCCCAGCAGCGTCTACCCCCCCTCCATCGGGCCGCGCCGACAGGCAGCAGCAATTTTTCCCCCGGGCCGCACCGACGGCCAGTAGCACCCCCCCCACACACACACCAGGGCCCCCAGGGGTCACGGTCCGCCCCCGACAGGTGATAATTCAATTACCTGTGCAATGAGAGTGGAAATCCTGAAAACATGACCCGTTGGTGGGTCTTGAGGACTGGAGTTGAGAAACACTGATCTAGTCTAACATCCAATATTTAATTTATGAAACTATTATGCACGGTCTACTGCATTTCCCATATTGGTATGAATTCACTCTCACCCAGCTTTGCATTGCATTTAATCCTTCCTTTATCTCCTGTATTTCCCATATTGGTATGTCTACTTACACCCAGCTTTACCACTCTCTGACCTCCTCTGTTCTTGCCACATATTTTCTATTCTGCCTGTAGCTTCTCACTATTAACACTCCCCCCACTTTCCTTTTATGACCATTTATTTACCCTCCATTTTATCTACATCTGGTTCATTGGATTGAATAGTAAAGAGGAGTCCTGCCCCTCTCTCAGCTCCACACACGATTGCCTTTGTGTGTTATATATTGTGACTCACAAAGTCTGGTCAGTACATTATGTTAAGTGCATCATTTAAGTGTATAGCAATGAATTAGACCAGAATAGATCTGAAGGTACCTGCATACCTATTCACTGCAAACAATGTTTCTGTTTCTTTTCACTTTCACCCTATAATACTTCACTTCGTACTAACCCCATAATCACTCCACCTCGCAAGGAACTGGTCATCTCTCCCTCCATTATCTCCACCCATCTTACCTCCTCCACATACAATCCTTTGTTTCCAGACAAACACGACCATCTCTTGCCCTCTCCTGCTCCTCAGATCTCTCTGCTTCTCTTCATTGCTGGAGATATCTCTCGAAATTCTGGCCATCCTCACCATATCCCCACAGTCATTTCTAACCACCATCCATGATTTTTCACAAGTTTACCCAACCTTTGTAATCTTACACTCATTGACCCAGTCGTCACCCCTAGCTTCAAAGGTTCGCTCATCTCTACTCACCCCATGTGATTGATGAGTGGTGGCAGTGTGTTGTGTACCTAAGGTGTGTGACTGTATCTGGGTGTGATTTATACTCACTTTACAGCCTAGAACAGAAGTTGAGTGCTGGATTGAATGAGAGGAGATAAATTAACCCTTGCAGGCCCACCCCAAGTCATGTGCTGAAAAATAGGTATGTGTCACTTTACTGGTAGCAGAAATACTCTGTAAATGTTTAAGGCTGCGTTCACACATTTGCGTATTTTGCTGCACTTTTTTGCGCACGCTTTTTGCCGCGTTTTTCGGCCGGGCAAAAAAGCGCAACAAAATACGCAGGGGGTTTCACACACTGTGCTTTCTTTACTCCAGAAAGCGCAGTGATGTCACAGAGGGGAGGAAGAATCCTGCTTCCTCCTCCCCTCTGTGACAGCCCCATTAGATTTCACAGTGTATTAATATACACTGTGAAATCTAAATTAAACAAAAGCAAGTGTATGAAAAATAACAAAAAACAGAATACTTCACCTCTCCGACGCCTTTTCCCGCTGTTCGGTATCCGGTTCCAAGTGAGATGTCTTCTGCCAGGACCTGTGGTGACGTCAGACGCTGTGGTGACGTTGTTCAAACCACAGATGCCATGCACAGCTAGGCTGGGCATCAAAACTTTGCCATAGACCACAAGGGGGATCTGCAGCGGTGTAGCGGTCCCTGCTTCCAGAAAACCATGACTCACCTGATGAGAGTTTGACACGAAACGTGTCGGGAGGAAGGACGTGGTGGCATATATAAATTGAACAACTATTGAGTCGGCAACCTGTTGGTCAAAAAATGCCATAAGACCATATGGAGTTGGAAAGACTCAAGTGGTAACGGTAAGAGACAACCCGGTGAGACCTTTCTAATTTGGGAAGTGTGGGGTTACTGTGCTCTCGTTACATATCTCTTTCACCTAAGGACCACAAGAGATAGTGGGACATTGATCTAGGTAGTGAGAGATATAGGGGTATACCTCTGGTACTATTAAATAGAAGGTGCTATACACTATGACCCTGTGATTATACAGGGATAGTTTTATATCACTGGCACTGGTGACAGTCACAGTGCTATCTTGCACTATTGTTATTTTTTATTTTGACTCTATAGTCATTTTACTAGATGACAAATAAAGGTTAAGTTTTAACCCCTTCAACCATTCACCCTTTAATCACATTGAATTTCACATTCACTTTACTGGCAGACAAAAGGCACATTGCGTATTTTGAAAAGCACGCGTAAAAAAGCGCAGCAAAATACGCAATGTGTGAACGCAGCCTTAAACTGCTATATTTGCAATGACTGATGATAGACCTGAGGGAGGGCTTCCTTTTGGTGGATGCAGTTGAAGCTTTTATTGGTACTATTTTGGGGTAGATAATATATTTGTATCATTTTAAAGGCTAGGTTTAAACTTATTCTGTGTTCTAGCTTGAACACATACATAGGGGTTTCTGTCTAAATCTGCAAAATACATGATTCAGATGCAGCCCATGATAGAAACATTCACTATAATGTGCTGTCTCAGATCGATTCAGGAAAGGGTCTAACTCCCTTCCCCTTTCTTTCAATGTATTTGCTCCCCTCCCTCCCGCCAGCCACAGTGCCTGAATGACCTTAGATTATGCATCACTGAACCAGTGGGGTCCATATTCAGTGATATGCTGCCACACGTCTGGACAGTTCTGGGCTACCAACTAGACATCTTCAGTGTTACCAATTTAAATCACTTGGAACATATGTACTGCATTGCTAAAACGTAGTTTGTTATGTCATTTAATGTTAATTTCTGTTATATTCTCTCAGTTCTGAAACACGAGGCTATCATTTTATTCCATCCTTCTAGAACCACCTTGTAAATTGGTCAGGTTTATTATTTTTGCAAAAAAGTAAGAGTGCTCATTGCTTTGTATTCAATATTAGCACAAATCAGATACTAGATTTTATATGTTACATTCAACATGAATTATTCCTGCTTAATATTGCTTTATAGCCGAATTTTGAAGTCTGCCTTGCATTAAAATATATATATTTTTTTTATATCTCGCATACTTCTACAAAGAATCACTGAAGGCATAAATGATAAAAAGCCAGATTTAAACATAAAACCATTCAATTGTATGTGTGCCTATTACGTCAACACATCAGACTGTACAGAAAAGAATGGCTTATTGGTTACATTTTAAGTGAAAGTCAAAACAGTCTGAAAGCAGGAGATGAAATAGCAAATCTAATTCACATGAGAAGTGTAAGGTGTCAGAGAATCTAACTTTTTTTCATTGCATTTAACAGTTACCTGCTTCAATATTGTGAAGTTTTATGGACAGTTGGGACTCCCATACACAACAGAGCCTGTACTAAGACTATCTTGTAAAGAGCTGCATGGCTGGTACAATCTCTATCCGGTGTGGTATATACATACTTACATGTAAGTGGTTCAGCGAGCAAACAATAGAAAAATGTGTATGGGCCGATTCACATCTAGTGTTCTGATGCGTTGGAACGCATGCGTTTTTGAGTTAGAAACGCATATGAACGCAGTGTGTTAACGCACCCATAGACTACCATTGAAAAAACACATTGCAACGCAAGCAATTTTGGTGTTGCGTTTTTGCAATGCCTTTTTCACAGCACAAGGTGAAACGCAGCCTGCAACATTTTTAGGTGCGTTCTGTGAAACGCAATTGTGTTTTTTAACATTGAAGTATATGAGAAATGGATTGTTGTTAAGATGAACAAATCTCTCCTTTATGCACCTGTGCGTTTGTCTGCGTTTGTCTCGTGCGTTTGTCTGCGTTTCTCTATTGGTTAATTGGCCACATGTGATCCTCATCATCACACATCACATGATGCCTGTGTCTACTTAGCAATCCAGGAAGCAATTGTGCTGGACGGCTCCTGTGCCTTAAGGCCCCGTTAAACCTAACGATGTCCCAGCGATCCGACCAAAGATGTGGATCGCTGGGACATCGTTATCTGATCACTGGTGAGCTGTCAAACAGGCAGACTCACCAGCGATCAGGACCAGTGAGAATGCTGGTATCCAGGGTAAACAGCGGGTAACTAAGCAGAGCGCGGCCCTTAGTTACCCGATGTTTACCCTGTGCGGTGCTGGGAGGTCGTTCATCGTTGGTCTCCCACTGTCACACGCGCAGATGCTGGGCGGCCAGCGGAAGACCAACGATAAATTTATGGTCCAGGTCATTTATCAACGACCAACGATGAATGACCTCATCGTTGGTCATTGGTAGATGTCACAAGCAATTATGTTGTTTCGACTTCGCTGCAACGTCACCAAACCGGTGATGTTGCAACAATATCGTTACTGATATCATAGCGTGTAACAGTGCCTTTACTCACACCCAGTTTGGATGCAAGTTATTTTTTAATGTTTGCAATGATTTACGAGTGTGAAATTATGCTTTTGTACATGTTTTGACGTCACATGTGTTTGTATTGTGCTATGTTTTCTGCATAGATGAGTGATTCGGTGGAATATTATCCATCCACAGGGAGTGATGCCCCCAGGTCAATTCTTGTTGTGATACTTTTGTAAAGCAAATATTTGTATCGACAATGAGGCTGCTAATGAGTTATAAATGCCATAAATGATATTATGCTTGGTTCACGTAGCCCAAGTCATTGCAATTGTTATCAATGTTAACTGCTATGTTTCTTGCTTTTTTCGGACATATGTATTCATGGTTGAGGTTACTGTATGTATTCATTTTTTTTTTTCTTTACCCTCTGTGATCGTGGTGACAAATGCAGGAGTCTTCAAATACAGAATCCCATGATAGTGATGACAATGTGAGCATGCATGTCTCTCAGCTGACATACAATGTAAATATTTATTATGGGGCTTCTGTGTTGTTGACCATTGTAATTCAAGACATGTGGGCCAGTTCACTATGGCCATTGTTGCTTTTGGTGTGTGCCATACTGAAGGTTGTGTAGTGTTCTTGTAATGTTTTTTGGTTTTTTTTTGGATCACCTTCAATTCCTCGGTAAACATAACAGCCTGGCCCAGCCACTAGAGGGTGACATCTGGCCAATCCTGCCAGACTGACTAAGGCGATGAACTCAACCAGCTGGCCACAGGTATATTTTCAATGTATTTATTTTTTTGGTGGGAATGGAGTGTAAATGTATGTGATCAGTCTTTGATTTGGTTTTTACTTATGGGGAACAATGTCCAAATTTTATTTTTAAATTTTTAACACGTTTAAGGTTACCAAAACCACAAGAAAAAAGATGCCACAAAAAAACAGCCCTGAAGTGCCCACCTCTCAACTGGTATATGTTGCCCCTCCTTTAACGTATTCACCAATCTACTATATATATTTAAACTACCAAGACTATTGTGCCTCTTTGCCTAATGTAGCAAGGGTGCACCTTACCAATCTTTATATTTTAGTGTCATGTGCTCATTTGTGGCTCACATTTTTGTGAACCTTATTGGGATTGTGCCATATGACAGTGATGTACCTGTTTGCTTAATGCATTTGGCACTGTGTAATATTCTTTACAGACCAAAAGCAATATAAAAAGAAAAGAAAAAGGACCGCAGGAACAGAAGAAGCTTGGGCCATTAACAACAATTTGCTCATAAAGCTTGTTCAAAAACATGGATGTGTCTGGGATAAAACCCACAGCCGACATAGTGAGCACATCTATGTGAAATGTGCTTGGGAAAAAAACTTCTAAAAAATGCACCCAAACTTCATGACCCTCATGTCCACAGTTAAAAAAGATATAGGTACATGTATAATGTTGTTTACCCGTACATGTGCATTAATAACACTCATTATACCTTTGAGCTTCATAATGATGCAGGATGGGTGATTTAGTAATGCTTTTACTTAGACCTTTGTTTGGTTCTTTCACACTGCCAGGAGGCTGCATAATGAAAAGGTGGAGGTCCATGAAGGACCGTTTTGTTTAGGTACCGTTAAACGACGCAATATTGATTCGATATCGCCTGCAATTTCACGGGTGCGCGCACATTTTTGGCACTTTTCCAAGATTGCCTTCGAGATATCACACGGGGAGATATCATAGGCAACGCAAGTAGGATGATAAAAGCAACTTTCGTTCGCTGGGTATGAGCAACCCAGCGAGCGATATTTTTCAAAGTAATGAATAGGGGAAATTGCTTGCAACATCGCAATTGTGGTGTCACAATGAGCGATCCTACCACATCACTTATGCAATATCGCCTGATTTAATTGTCTGCACATAAATCAGGCGATGTCGCTCCAATGATAAATTGCAGTCGCATCGTCCTGTTACACCACACAAAGCACTCACGATATCAATTACAATTGACCACAACACGTGACTTTGAGGCGATATTGCAATCGATATTGCATCGTGTAACGGTACCTTTAGGGATTACAAGCAAAACATGGAAATCCAGGAAGGGCTGTGTATGGACAAGCCTGCCCTCTACATGTACTATGAGGAATTGTACTTTCTAGCAAAAATTGTCAAACCCTTAAGATATTTAGGTCATACTTTCGCAGGTATCTTTAACTCTCAAAATAATATACACCAAATCTAAAATCATACCTATTTTATTAACATACAGGACTACAAGCAGCACCACGCAGTGTGAAGCTGAGGAGCAAGATGTGGAAGAGAAAGAAAGTGCCGTTGTTCCATCCGTGGCTCATTCTGTCCCACCAACTGCCGATGTGCGTGAAGAGCTCGATTGTTGTCAGACCAGGCCAAGCTCCAACTACGTTCATCACTGCCAGTCTTCCTGCGCACATAAGGCAGCAGCACACCCCCAGAACCACCAGTTGTAGACTCGACCAAACTGAGTCTATTTTGATAAAGCTTGTGCAAAAACATGGATGTGTCTGGGATAAAACTCACAGCCGACAGTGAGCACATCTATGTGAAATGTGCTTGGGAAAAAAACTTCTAAAAAATGCACCCAAACTTCATGACTCTCATGTCCACAGTTAAAAAAGATATAGGTACATGTATAATGTTTACCCGTACATGTGCATTAATAACACTCATTATACCTTTGAGCTTCATAATGATGCAGGATGGGTGATTTAGTAATGCACATGATTTAGATAGACACAGTGATAGACACATGATTTAGATAGACACAATGCATGATTTAGATAGACACAGTCCAACAGTTGGAGTCGAGTCTAAGGGGTGACATCAAGGAGACCCAGCTGAAAGTCATAGAGTTACAACATAAGGTGGCCCTGTACTCTGGCAATAACTGGCCACTCTATTTTACCTCTTATTTTGACATGCTTGATGACATACCACGAGAGTGTAATTCTGTGGTCTCTTTCATCAACTGGTGGAGGAGTTTGTGGCCCATAAGCCTAGTGACAGTGGCACAGAGTTCCCTTCAAACCTGGATTCAGGGGACAATGTTTAGATTCCCTCAAAGTTTAGTTTTCAAATTGTTTTGGTCTTACCAGGGTTGAGGAGAGCTCTGTGTTCCATTGTTTGCTATATGCTAGCCCTTTCACGTGGCCCATTAGGCCACATTTTTTTCTTGTGGTACAACAATGTAGCTGAACACATGTTTTGGTACTCTGAGCCATAAAACAAATCATTACACACCTTTGACAACAAATTGCCCATTCCCCTTGTTGGCCTAAACAGGTCTTTATGTTTTGGGTTCTTTAAACAATCTTTATAATTTTGTTATGCCAATGTAACATTGAAATTAATATTGATTTTGACAGATGCTGCAAATGTGCAGGTCAGATTCATTACACATTAAGTGAATTAACCCTGTTGCAAGTTTTTTTGTTTTTTGCATGAATATTGACCAAACTTCGCAAAAACGCATGCTAAAACCACATGTATTTTGCACATGCGTTAAACGCATGCGTTCTAAGCACAAACACTCTTAGATCTGAACTAGGCCTATTTCTCTCATATAGTGCTATGATAATGGCCCATTGGTGCTGTATTACCACTTTGTTAAACTTTCAAGCCTATAGAGCCATATATTTGGCTGTGTGCATGAGCCATAAGTTAGACCACTACATATTGGTGCCAAATACACAAGAGCAATGATACTATTTCACAAAAAGTCTAATATCTGGATAAATTAAAGAATTATGATTTTTTGCTAAGCAGCTGCTTTTACAAAACATTCATAAAATGTTGAGTGTTGAATGGAAATATACGTTAATGCATATATTGTTATAAGTGGTATAAGTTTATCTTTTTATTTATTTTACATTGTAATTTAGGGAGCCAATTCTAAGGATTATAAAGTATTTAAAACAATGAACATTTGATTTATCCATTAACAGAATGTAAATTAGAAAGATAGTCTACAGAGAAGCTCCTATAAAAAGATTCCTATGTTCTGGTGATGACGTATGGTGAGAAATGAGAACTTGATGAAAGTTAACGACAGAGTTGATTTGCTCAGCAGCTACCATGTAATTCTTCATGTCAAATCCTGCCAAAACTTAAGGTCAACTGATTACTAATGAATTCATCCTTGTTGGTGGTATTTTCATTGATTTTCTTTTGACGCTTAACAACATAATGAGGTTTCAGAGACATAGATATGATTATAGACTGTTTATTCTTTTTTTTATGCTGACTTAAAATGTGAACTTTGAACTGCTCATATGTGACTCCTAAATAATTATACTGAACAAACAAACCTGACCTTTAGTCTGCCTAGCTCCAATATTAAAGGTTTAGCAACAAAAGCCGACATACACAATTATCAAACTACGGTAATGTATTTTATGTTGATACTTTGTGGTACCAAAAATACAGAGAAATTAAAAGGTCACCATGTAAAAGTAATTTAATGTTTCAGGGAAAACAAAATAAAACAACCATTGCATGATGTAAAGAAGGGGTATTTACCTTTTCACGTTTCCCATGTGAATAGTTGTTGCATTCACCATATTACACAATGAAGAATGAAAAATACAGATTGTAAGTTGTTTATAATAAAGACCTGAGTATCTCAAAACTATACCCA
Source organism: Allobates femoralis (assembly GCA_033576535.1). Classification (NCBI taxonomy): domain Eukaryota; kingdom Metazoa; phylum Chordata; class Amphibia; order Anura; family Aromobatidae; genus Allobates; species Allobates femoralis. The sequence continues at coordinate 401,070,020 of JARQOC010000005.1, read as the reverse complement.
AAAATAAAAATAAAAAAGTGTTCACATTTAGACTTAATGATTCTAGAAGGGCCTCAAAGTCAATATTACCAAAAGAAGTGTTTTAATAAAAATGACCTAAGAGTAATACACATTTGAAAGCATCTCTTAAGGTACCTTTACACGCCGCAACTGCGGTGAAGCAACTGCTACGCAATCGGGATTTTTATCACGGTTGCTTTGAAGTTGCTACGAAATTGCGGCGTGTAAATGGGGAACTTGATCGTGATTTTCGAAGTTGCTCCCCGTTGCAGTTTCAGAGCCTTGTTCTAAAATCAGAGTCAACCCAGAAGGTGAATTTCCCTGGTTGTGGCGTGTAAACGTGGATCTGGATGGAATCTGCGTTGCCTAGTGATTTCCCAGAGGCGTGCCACAGCATGCTGGATACCGCGCCCCATCAGCAATGTTTGGTGGGGGCTACTGTGTAACCATTGGCTGTCCCTTCACAGGGCGCCATATATAAAGAGCTGTCCATTCACACTACACAATTGCAATGACGTCATGTATTAGCCAGCCTTCCTGCGCAGGCTGGCCAATCATGACGATATTGCGTTGTCTAATCAGCGTGTTTGGGGGGCGGAATACACAACTCTGTCACGTCTATGTTCATGCGGCGCTGCACAGGTACGTCCACATTCTCTTAGTGGTTGCGGCGTGTAAAGCGGCGATGAAATTCAACTGGATGTTTCTCGGAGGATCAGTCTCAACTTCCTGGGAACCACGTTCCCTTAGGTTGAGGGCGCAATTGCGGCATGTACATGCAGCATCGGAGTCGGTATCAACCATCAAAAACGTGCACGCGCATGTTCGGTTGATACCAATCGCAGGTGATAGTTGCGGCGTGTAAAGGTACCTTTAGGCTACTTTCACATTAGCATTTATGAACGCTGAGGATCATCTACATGGTCAAACGCATTTGGGGCAAAATGTAAGAACTACTATCTCTGCTCCCAGTGGGTTCCTCTCATTAGTGCTAAGGCACTATTTGTACGTATAGTTAATACTGTCTTTCTGATGTAAAAGTGGGGTCTTTTCTAATTGAACCTTGTAATGCTGGGAAGCTATGGTTTATATATGCGTGTGACCCAAGCCCACAAATTGCTATGAGTGAGAGAGTTAGATATGTATGTAATCCCCCATACCGACAATAAGATTGTGGCATGGTCATTTAATGTACATGACACATTCACAGCAATACCTGCATACTTTGTGATTTGCACTTTATCTCCCTACTTCGTGTTGGATATGAATGAATTGTCATTGTGAGTTTTGTACAGTATTTTTCTATTGATGTGTAATTTATGGGGATCCCCCTCTTTTGTCTTTTCCATCTTGTCAATTGTTTTTGTCTTCATGTATTAAATGAAAACCTTATTTGCAAAAATACTCTAAGTGTCCTCCTATTTAAAAGTGATTAAAAAGAGTATGCAACACACCCTATGTTGGTGAGATCATTCACCAGGAGTTAAATATTTGTATGATGCCATATTTGGGTCTTGTATTAATGGTCAAACACATGCCAAAATGCATGTTAAAGAGGACCTGTCACCAAACCAGGCATGGTGATCTAATTACAGCACTGGATGCAGCATGTCTGCAGCATGCAGGCAAGGGTCCCCCAGCACTTGAGCAGCCCTGTACCCCGAGATAATACACTTAGAAAACTTACATGCTCCAGCCACTAAGGAGGTGGCTAGGGGCTGCAGTCAAGGGCAGATTCACACCCCCTGCATGTTTAATCTGCCCACCGCTGCCAATCATTCTCTCCCTCTTCAGCAGCATTTAAACAGAGTTTTTTATCACTCCGTTTAGCCCCGCCCCTCAGTGGGGAGGGGCTAAAAGGACTTTCTGGGAGAGAAAAAAAAACTCTGTTTAAATACTGCAGACAGGGAGAGAATGATTGGCAGCGGTGGGCAGATTAAACATGCAGGGGGTGTGAATCTGCCCTTGGCTCCAGCCCCTAGCCACCTCCTTAGTGGCTGTAGCATGTAAGTTTTCTAAGTGTATTATCTCGGGGTACAGGGCTGCTCAAGTGCTGGGGGACCCCTTGTCTGCATGCTGCAGACATGCTGTATCCAGTGCTGTAATTAGATCACCATGCCTGGTTTGGTGACAGGTCCACTTTAAATTCTGTCAATGCAGCGTTGAGTATCTACATGCACTGACAGAATTATTCCCGATAGGAATGTGTTACCGGCCATTGAAACCCATTGTAAAGTGGTCGCGAGGAGAGAGAGATCCCCATGTTAAACATAGGAGCGCAGTATGTTCATAGACTGTGAGCCCTCGTGGACAGGGTCCCTGCCCCTCCTGTACCTGTACGTCCTGATCGCCTAGATTTAGTGTACTTGTTCTTGTCTCCCTCATCCTCATGTAAAGCGCCATGGAACCTAATGGCGCTATGTAAATAAATAATAATAATAATGTTGCGTCCCAAACGCAAGTGTGAAACCGGCCTTAGTATTTAATAGTTGCCAAATATAAAAAAAAAATATATAAAACTGGCATTGTTGTAATTGTAGTCACATGAAGAATAAAACTGTCTTATCACTGCTAATGCAAGGTGAAATGTGTAAAAAACATAAAATAAAAAAATTCTTGAACTGCTGGTGATTTGTTCATACTGCCTTCCAAAAAAGGATAATGCTGGGTTTATATTTATCCTGCAATCTACACTGAGTAGTTACATCAGGTTTTCAATCAAAGTCGCAAACAAACATAATTCATACAAAACCCTCAACAAAAGATTCACTGTAATGAGGCAGATGGGAATAATTTTTGTCTATGTATGGCCTATAAATCGTCAGTGTCCGTGTTTTTAGGCGTGTGGCCAACCAGATGCCATTCGGTGTCCAGAGTCATTCTGCTGCCACATTATAAATGTTTCTGTCAAGATCTGTGCATAGTGCATAGCATAAATGTCAACAGAACCTCAAAAGTGATGCAATACCTCCAAAATGGTATCATCAAAAACTTCACACAACCCACAAAAAAATGCCCACTCAGGACAATAGAAGTGGCACAAAGGCTTTGGAAAAGCAACATATCTCCATATGAAAGAAATTCAGTGAAATCTACACTTCTAAATACAAATGTCCCTATCCCGATTGAACCTCACAGTGTGCCTAAACTGCAGTAAGTGTCAACATGTTTGAATTACTGTAGCAGGGAAGAGCCCACTTAACATTTTTTCATGTGCACGTCAGCAGAGGTACAAGGCAGGCACAATATATTGGGAATGAAGGTGGCATATTTGCAATTTTTACTCCACACCTACCGTAATTTACTCTACTTAGTTTTTGCTCTATATTCACTTGTTTCTGTAAAATATCCATGAATTGTAAATTGCCATCTGTAAATAAATGCTCAGAAGAGTTTAACTTCTAACATGAAGTCAATCTGTAGCTTTTGAATTTAGGGGCTAATCAAATAGAGTCCTCAAACTATTCTAGGAAAATCTGAGCTCCAAAGGTCAAATAACGCATTTCCCTTGCCAAGCCTACATTTTAGCAAAATTGTGGTATCAATAAGTAAGTCCTTTATGACCAAGGCATATAGGTACGTCCTTGGTCATGTCCCTCCCTTTGATGAAAGGTCACGTGCTAAGCTTGCATCATTCCGTGATCATTCTCTGATCAGTCAACATGTGCAGCTAACAACTGTGGGTGGATCGCAGATTCACCTCCACCTGCTAACTTGTTAGTTGATGCTGTCACACTATGACTGCGTGATCTAACAGTTGCTGGTGTGGATTGCGCTATTCCCCACCACCACTGCCGACCCCATGATGCGATCACTGGATACCAGAGTGTTGCCATGACAGCGAGGGGTCAGATGATGACCCCTGTTGCTGTCATGACTCACTTGATCATTGCTGCAGTACAGAACCATGCATCAGAATCAATCAGACAGTGCAGTATTGAGATGTTCTTATGGGGCAAGTAAAATACAAAAAGTGAAAAAAGTTTTTAAAACAAAGAACATTTTTTAAAAAGCATATAAGTAAAAAAAACTACACATATTTGGCATCACTGGGTTAAGAAATGCCCACTCTATCAAACTATAAGATCAATAGATCTGATTGGTAAACTGCAAAATGAAAAAAAAAGTAAAAATGCCAAAATTAAGTTTTTTTTGTTTGCTGTAAATTTGCAATAAAATGTAATAACAGGTATTCAAAACATCACAATTACCGTATATACTCGAGTATAAACCGAGTTTTTCAGCACAATTTTTGTGCTGAAAAGTGCTCCCCTCGGCTTATATTTGAGTCAGTGTACAGGCTGAGTGGGGGGGATGGTGACCGGGGGCTGGAGAAGGTGGGGAGGCTGCAGTAGGATCAGGTGGTAACGTGGGCCCACTCATTATTGCAATGCAATATGCACTGCATTCCCCTGTCAATCAGCAGCAGGGGGAATGGTGCATATTACATTGCACTATATATACTCGCTCCCCCCCATCGGTGCTACTCACCTTCCGACGATTCTCTGCACTGTCTTCGGGCTCCATGTGTCCTCCCTCCGGTCTGCCGGCTTCTAATCATGTGACCGTGGTGCAGCAGCGATGACGTCACTGAAGCGCCGGTCACATGATTACAAGCTGGCAGACCGGAGGGAGGATGCACAGAGCCCGCAGACAGTGCAGAGAATCGTCGGAAAATGAGTAAGAAGGTTGTTATTTTATGGTGAGCGCCAGCATGGGGCCCTATACAAATGATGGAGGCTCATATATCAGCAATGGGGGAGCTATACCAGGGATGGGGGAGCTATACCAGGGATGGGGGAGCTATACCAGGGATGGGAGAGCTATACCAGAGATGGGGGAGCTATAACAGGGATGGGGGAGCTATCCCAGGGATAGGGGAGCTATACCAGCAATGGGGGCCATATATCTGTGATGGAGGTTATACACCAGAGATGGGGGTGCTATACCAGTGATGGGGGGCTATATACAATCATGGGGGCCATATATCAGCGATGGAGGCTATATACAGCAATGGGGGTGCTATACCAGTGATGGGGGCCATGATGGAGGCTATATATCAGAGATGGGGCGCTGTATCAGCGATGGGGGCCATATATCTGTGATGGAGGCTATACACCAGAGATGGGGGTGCTATAGCAGTGATGGGAGGCTATATACAATGATGGGGGCCATATATCAGTGATGGAAACTATATACCAGTGATGGGGGCGCTATACCAGTGATAGGGGGCATATATCAGCGATGGAGGCTATATACCAGAGATGGGACACTATACCAGTGATGGGGGCTATGTACCAGAGATGGGGGCCATATATCTGCGATGGTGGCTATACACCAGAGATGGGGGTGCTATACCAGTGATGGGAGGCTATATACAGTAATGAGGAGCTATATACCAGTGATGGAGGCCATATTCCAGTGATGGAGGCTATATAACAGTGATGGAGACCATATACTAGTGATGAGTGGCTATGTTGTGAATTCATTGATGAAGAATTCTGGTTGTGAGCTCCCTCCTGTGGTTGTTGTTGGTGATGCAGCTGGTTGTGTTTTGGAGATTTCTTTAGCTGATCTTGATGATAGGCAGTCTGCTTCAGATTGGAGCATCTAGGTGGTTGGAGCTGATCAATCTCTGCGAGTTGTAATTATTCCTGGAGGTGTCCACATCTTTCCCTGGGTTCTTCCTGCTCTGCTGAATCCTTGCAAGCTAAGTGAATGGCTTTTTGTTATTTTGTGGCACACATGTTGTGTGCTTGAGGATCTGCTTATTGCTTGTCTTGCTCTGAGTTGTGGGTTGATATTTAGTCTGCATATTTGTTTACCTGCTCTTAGTTAGGAAATTTTCTTCCTAGGTATGAATTGCTATTCACTGTTGTCTGCCCCTTCCAGTTCTGCTGGTGTTAGAAACTATTTATTCTAGTTTGATTCATAGAAGTTCCTGTAGATATAGAGGTCGGCGAGTCTTAGCAGACTCAGGGTTATTTTTTGGTACTATCTGCTGTTGGAGGTTTTTGATAGTATTTTTAATATTGACTGCAATAGTATTCCATCCTGTCCTATCTAGCTAGTGTGGCCTCTTTTGCTAAATTCTATTATCTGCCTGTGTGTTTCCTCTCCTGTTTCCCAGTCAATATCCATGAGGGGCTTGCTATTCTTTTGGGGTTCTGCTCTGAGGCAAGATAGACTTTCCTGTTTCCATCTTTAGGGGTAGCTAGTTCTCCGGCTGTGTCAAGGTGTCTAGGGCATGGTTAGTTACATCCCATGGCTACTTCTAGTTGCAGTATTTAGTCAGGGACTGCGGTCAGTACTGTTGCCATCTACTTATGTGAAGTCTGTTTATGTTACTCCTAGGTCATCGGATCATAACAGGGCTATATACCAATGATGGGGGCTATGTACTGTGATGGGGGGCTATATACCAGTGATTGGGGCATATACTGTGATGGGGGAGATATATGCCAGTGATAGGGGCACGATATTATGAGGGGCTATATACAGTGTATATACAGGGCTATATACACCATTATGAGGGGCTATCTACAGTGATGAGGGGTTATATACTAGGATGGGGGGGTGCTGCATTTCCCACCCTAGGAATATACTCGAGTCAACAGGTTTCCCCACTTTTGGGGGTAAAATTAGGGGCCTCAGCTTATACTCAGGTCGACTTATATTCGAGTGTATACGGTACCACAAAATGGTATAATTAAAAAAGTCAGCTCAAGACACTATAAGCCCAGGTCCCGAAAAATGAGAAACGCTATGGGTCAAAGTTGACAAACTTCTGAATTTTCTTTTACTACTTAACATAAAAATAAATGTACCGTATATACTCGTGTATAAGCTGAGTTTTTCAGCCCAAAATTTGGGCTGAAAAGTCTCCCCCTCGGCTTATACACGGGTCAATACGGTAGTCGGGGCCCGGCGCTCATTATATATGCACTGCTTCCCCCTGTCAATCAGCGGCAGGGGGAAGCAGTGCATATGTGCCCCCAAATGCTGGCACTCTCCCCCCTTGTAAGGGCCCCCCCCCCGCTGCGTATCTTACCATCCCGGTCTTCTGCACAGCGCCGCTCCTCGGTGCTCCGTCCTCGCTGCTCCCGTCCTGCTACATCCGGGATCTCCGGCTGGGGATCCTGGATGCAGCGAGGACGGAGCATGAAGAACAGAGAACCGAGGAGCGGCGCTGAGCGGAAGACCGGGATGGTAAGATAAGCAGCGGGGGGGGGGCCCTTACAAGGGGGGCGAGTACCAGCATTTGGGGGCTGCTATATACCCCCTGGGGGCTGCGGTATACTACCACTGGGCTGTATATACCTCTGGGGCTGTATATACCTCTGGGGCTGCATATACCACTGGGGCTGCTGTATACTACCACTGGGGCTGTATATACCACTGGGGCTGCTGTATACTACCACTGGGGCTGTATATACCTCTGGGGCTACTGTATACTACCACTGGGGCTGTATATACCTCTGGGGCTGCTGTATACTACCACTGGGGCTGTATATACCACTGGGGCTGCTGTATACTGCCACTGGGGCTGTATATACCACTGGGGCTGCTGTATACTACCACTGGGGCTGTATATACCTCTGGGGCTGCTGTATACTACCACTGGGGCTGTATATACCTCTGGGGCTGCTGTATACTACCACTGGGGCTGTATATACCTCTGGGGCTGCTGTATACTACCACAGGGGCTGTATATACCACTGGGGCTGCTGTATACTACCACTGGGGCTGCTGCTGTATATACCACTGGGGCTGCTGCTGTATACTACCACTGGGGCTGCTGTATATACTTCTGGGGCTGCTGTATACCACACTGCTGGGGGCTGTATACCTGTGCTGGGGTCCACCCTCGGCTTATACACGGGTCAATAGGTTTTCCCAGGTTTTGGGGGCAAAAGTAGGGGGGTCGGCTTATACATGGGTCGGCTTATACACGAGTATATACGGTATACATGTTTGGTATCTGCAAAGTTGTAGTGACCAGAGAAATCATACTGTTAGTGTTAGCATATAGTGAACATATTGAATAAAAAACCATTTGTGCAATTTCACTGCAAATTGGAATGATTGTTTTCCCATTTTCCGGTACTTTATATGGTAAAGTTAATGATATCATTCAGCAAAAGAATAAGCCCTCTATGTTGATGGAAAAAAAATAAAAAATGTATGGCTCTTACACAAAGGGGAGCATATAAAGCATTTAAAAATAAATAAACATATTTGTTATTGCAATGTTTGTAAAAATGTAGTAAAAATATCAAATAAATTAATCTGATGGATAAGTGGAGTATTGGCAAATAAAAATCGAAATGCCAGAATTCCATTTTTTTTGACCACCACAACATAGCAACAAAATGCAGTAACTGGTAATCTCAACATCTTACCCACCACTCAGTAAAAAAAACCCTCATATAGCCACAAGTCCTAAAAATTTTACGGGTCTTCAAAAATGGCAACATGCGCAAACTTCTTTTTTAAATTTTTTTATTTATTTTTTTATTTTTTTTTTATACATTTCTGAATTTCTTTTAACCATTATTAAAAAACAATTAGACATATTTGGTATATCTGTAATCACACTGACCTGGAGAATCATAGTGCCTTGTCAGTTTTACTGCATATTGGACATGGTAAATAAAAAAACTTAAAACAATTGTGGAATAGCACTTTTTCCCACTTTCCAGTGGAGCACATGATAAAATCAATTACCCCATTTAAAATCAACATTTTTCCCACCAAAATATAAGTAATCATATGGCTATATGGACCGGAAAAAAAGAAGTTATAGCTCTGTGAAGAAGTAGAAGAAAAAACAAATATGAAAAAATAGAAACTGGCCGCTGTGTGAATTTTCACAGCGCAATATTATAAAATTCTTTAAAGCACCTGCGAGTTCAAGATTTTAAACACACATGTACATGAATTCCTTGAATGGTCTTTGTTCCAAAATGGGGTCACTTGTGGGGGTGTCTGCTGTTTTGGCAAAAATTAAATAGTGCTTCATCCCTTTCAAGACATACGGTGTGGTCAAACAGTAATTTCCAATCACATGTGGGGTATCGACAGGGGCGTAACTACAATAGGTGCAGAGTTGCGATCTCACCCACGCCACAGGGGCCTACGGGGCCACAAAAGTCCCTTTGGCCATAGAAAAAGACTATTGCTGTTAAAAGATTTGCAATAATTGGAGGCCCCGCTAAAGCTTTTGCATCAGGGCCCAGGAGCTTTAAACTATGCTACTTTGTATTGCTGTACAAATGAGAAATTGCACTAAAAATTACCCTTGTGAAAATCAAAATTTGGTGAAAAAACAACATTTTATTTAAAAAGATTGTCATTATTTTTTCTTTACATGCATTAATTCCTGTGAAACACATTTAGGGTTAATACACTTTCTATCTAGAATGCTGTTGCTATTTCCATCATTTATTGGATACTACAGAGCATCAGGGATCATCATCTTCCTTGGTGTTCTTGTGTGGCGCTCCTGAGTCTTGGTCACCACAGGGGTACTTCACCTACTCCACAGGTGTGGTGGCATTGATCTCAGGTAAGACAGGGACATGAAACTGAGACCCTGCCTTGGGTCTAGTAGCACAAGGGCACGGAGGAAGAACAGGAGGAGATAGTGTCAGAAAGGTCTGCAGAGAAAGGCTTAGAAAAGGTGTCTCAGTGGAGTGTTCCTGGACTATCTAAAGGCTGTCCAAGCTGCACACTGGGAGAGCACAGTAACCTAGCTGGGTTTACATTTAACAAGGCAACAGTAAAGAGTCTGGTAAGAACTGCAACCTCCGTGTCTATCTACTCCTTCTGCAGCCTCCTGCACCAACAATTACCACCATCATTCACATTACACCTATACCAAACCCTGGGGACCAGGTCCATCCATGGGGAGTGGTACACCTGGATGCAACAACACCTATTCTACAAGCAGCACTGGTCATCCTGAACAGAATCCATGGATGGTGTCACGATAAACTTTATTCCCTATAAGTAACCCCCTTTCCATGCTCAGTCATGGCCACAACCACCGGGACTGCCACCTTGACATCCCTCTGACTCATCTGGAATGATTGGGTACCCCTGGTCCTTATGACCATTGAATTTGGCATCATGAACAGGATTTGCGAGCCCCGTTGAGACGAGTCCTGTGTGCAAAAGGACTGTTTTTAAAGAAACTGTATAATGTCAACTGCCATATCCTAACACCATGTGCTGGCCAGGAGAAGTGTTGCATCCTCCCATTGTGGGAAAGGCTAGCCAGCAGCACCGAAAATTGTGTCCACCTTTTCTACTGACTATTAATCAAAATGACCTGCCCGTCAGCAAAACCGATCCGACCCCAGCTGTGCAAACCGCAGTGTGAACTGGGACTGGGGAGAGAGACCATCCACGCAAGTGTGGGTCAGTAAACACAGAGTGGAGTGTGAGCGATGAAAGGCAGAGGACACCACAAGGAGCTGTGAGCGTGCAATGGCAGATAACGGAGAAGAGCGACAGCCGACTGGGCTCCAGGAGACGACTACACCCGATAGCTTCTAGATGTCCCAGGACAAGCTACTACCCATGGATGGACCCGGGCCTCCTGAGTTCAGAAGTAGCAGAGCTGGAGCAGAACCTTGTCAAGCTCCAGGCTGCAGAATTCACTAAATGGCAAAAAGAGTTGAGGAAAAAGACCATCCAGCAATCAGCGGTGCTGGGCCCTGAGATTACGGACAATGTGGAGCAGGAGAACCTGATTCCAGGAGAGACAGGTAACGACACTGCCCTAATAACACCAAGTACCTTCACCACCCCCATCACACCAAGTGACTTAGTGGGACCCCTGGACGCCCCTCCTGTGGCCCCTTGCAGCAGGGTAGAGACACCTTATCCCTATGGGGTGGACTAGTCGGGTGGATTACCTCCCAGACATAGATTGCCGCCCCGCTTGAACCCGTAGTTCACCTTACTGCACCAACAACTACCCTATCATCAACATTACACCTATACCAAACCCTGGTGACCAGCTCCATCCGTCGGGAGTGATACACCTGTCTGCAACAACACCTATCCGTCAGGGTCACTACAAGCAGCACTGATCATCCTGACCAGAATCCATGGATGGCATCACGATAAACTTTAATCCCCTGTAAATAACCCCCTTTCCATGCTTGGTCAGGGCAATGACTACTGGGCCTGCCACCGTGACATCCCCCTCACTGATCCCGGATGGTCGGATTCCCCCGGTCCTTACGATCATTGCAATTGCAATTCTCTATATTCAATAACTAGCATCATATGGTTGGGGTAGTCCTTTTCTGTTTATTTTGATTTTACAATCGAAGTCTATCCAGCATTGATGTGCTATTTAACAGATTTTTTACCATTATAGTTATCATTTAAACTTTTCTTTAGAAGCAGATGTTGAAATCAAAAGTTTATGTACGTTTTCAAGACTCACATTCATGTATTATGAATATTATTATCGGCCTTCAGCTCAATCTTGTGCCATGGTGACTTGATGGATACATGCTCTGTAGGAAGATCGATCTTGCAGGAACCTAGATAGGTCCACCAGGGTCATCTCCACTGTGATCCAAATATCAAGTATCAAGCCATTGAGTTGCTGGTCTTTCTCTTCACCTTGTTTCATCTATTCTTCTGACCATGATGTCCGTCTCTCTTTATATGATGTGTTCAAAGTAGGCAAGTCGTAGCACCTTGAGAACCCCACTATGCACTTTTTCCCTGATAAAGTGAAAATATTTTTTTTGTGAAACGTACGTTGGGGGACTTCTGAATTTAGGGTATCTTACTTCTGGCAGCTTCAGCCTGCATCTTTGATTAATCCACTATGGGTATGTGTAACATAGTTAATTTCCTGTGTTACCATCCTCTGGCCTGTGTAATATATTATATAGGCACAAATGCACTTTTTACCTATTTGTTGACTTTTCTGTGTTCAGAGCTATTCTTATGTGAAGGAGTAAATTGTAACCTGCATATTGAATGTAGCACATGTTATAACAAGTCAGCTGGTGTATATATAGGTGCAACATTTTGCACATATACCATTGGATATTTACCTACCCTATGTAATATTTGGCAAGCTGTCAGTTTTTTCCTGTCTGTACCACACTCTTATTTCTTATGGCAATTTTCCTAGGCTATTATACTTGAAGAAACTTTATAGTCATCTTTTCCAACTCCAGGGTCCTCTGTTTTTTCAAAGTAGGCAAGTCGTAGCTTGGTGTTCCTTGCTTCAAGTGACAGGTCTGGCATGATTAGTTGCAAAATTGATTTCTTTGTTCTTCTTGGTATTGATCACAAAGGAATGGTAAAAGTTGTTATTTTGTATAAGAGTATTATGACCTAACACACAGACCTTATACTAATTAAGACAATATTGTTACAATTTACTAAAATCACGATTGGTCTTAAATAAGACTTTTATACAGACACCAATCCAAAACATATTTCTTCAAATGTCAAATGGCTACCGTGCTAATTCATTTATTTGTCTTTGGTTGTGATATTTATAAAACTGGTTGCTGGAACATGATTCATTCATTCATTAAATAAGTCTGCAAGAAAATAGATACTCTGCTTTATATAAAAAGTACTGAAATAATAATGTTAAATGTGAACTTTCAAACAAACCTAATTTAATGTTTTTTCCCAGTAATATACTAATATCATAAGTTGTTGAGCACAATAATTCTCTTTTATTTATTGTTTTTGTATTAGTAGTATAGGGCAGCACTCAAGATAAAAGGGGAAGAAGAGATCAATTTATTGCACCATATAATTAACCCATAAAGGGCTACACCTCCTAGTGATTGGTAAGGCAAAGCAGAGGATGTGATCTTCAAATAAGGCCGGCTTCACACCACGATTTTTAGGTTCTGGGTCTGTCCGGTGTGAACCCGACAGACCCGGATGTGATGTTGCCCCCATGCATCCCTATGGTTCCGGATGGCTGTTATTTGCCATTCGGTTTTGTGTTTTTCCGGGAGGATACAGTTCTTTTTGTTTTTGGCAGAGGGCACAAAGTCTGCATCATTTTTTGTGTCCGGTGCCAAAAATGAACAGAACCGGATCCTCCCAGATCTGAGGTGATCTGGTGCCCATACCTTAGGAGGCAAAAAATCGTACCAGTTCCTGGACGCCTGGTGCTGACAATGCGGCGGCTGTGAAATGTAGCCACGCTTATTCAGCACCATGGGCAGAGCAGCATTTCACAGTCGCTGCTAAAGTTTAGCATCTGGAGAGCTCCCAGCTGAAATTTCAGCACCGCGGGCAACACCGCTGCACCCGTGCTGCTGAGATTTCAGCACTGAACAGCGGCACAGACGAGCAGAAACGATTCCTGTTTAAAACAGGTTTGGAGGGCATATTTGCCCTCAGTTTCTGCACGTCCGGGGCTGTCAAGTTGTGTCCAGTGCATCCTGCAAAACACTAGACACAACCTGACCGCTCCAAATCGGGGTGTGAAGCCGGCCTTAGTTATCATACAGTGCACCGTCCTATGTAACACTGCAGCAATCATTGGTTTATTGAGAAAACTGACTCATTCTGTAATTTTTTTAGCCTGATTTTAAAATTATAAATAGATATTGGGAGAGAAGCGTGGGGCACTGCGGTACCGCTACAGTCTATTGCCATATACGGATCCTGATATGGACCAGGTGTATGCACTCTGGACTGGTGGTGCATGCTAAAAAAGTTCATTAAAGAGTTCAATCAGTAGAAAAATGAGCGGCACTCACCGGTATAAGTCTTCAGTTTTATTCAAGCCAGGTTACAGGCAGCATGGTAAGGGGAGGGAGTGTGGAGTACAGGTGACAACGGGCACCGTTTCGCAGCAATAAGCCGGAAGACTTATACTGGTGAGTGCCGCTCATTTTTCTACTGATTGAACAAAATTATAAATAGGGTTAGCAAACCTTAATAATAAAGGCAATTGTGGCCTCGAAACAAGTAACAAACATTACAAGGTAATTACCCAACCTTACCACCACTTTTATTCCAGCCCTAACCCACCTCTTCAACCTATCACTAACCTCCGGTACCTTTCCTTCCACTTTCAAACACACAATTACACCTATCTTAAAAAAGAATTCCCTTGACCGGATCTCTACATCCAGCTACCGCCCCATATCGCTGCTCCCGTTCGCCTCCAAAACTTCTTGAAAAGCATGTCCACACTGTATTTTCCTCTCACCTCTCATTTAACTCTCTCTTCGACAACCTTCAATCTGGCTTCCGCCCCCAACACTCCGCCGAAAACCGCCTTAACCAAAATTACTAACAACCTACATACTGCCAAAACTAACGGACACTTCTCCATCCTCCTCCTTCTTTACTTGTCCTCTGCATTCGACACCGTCGACCACTGCCTCCTATTACAGATCCTCTACTCCATTGGTATCACTGACCTTGCCCTCTCATGGACCTCCTCCTAGTGTCTCCCATGCCCACACTACCTCCTCGCTCCATTCCCTCTCTGTTGGGGTCCCTCAAAGTTCTGTCCTGGGACCCCTTCTTTTTTCTATATATATTCTTGGTCTAGGACAACTTAAAGTCCCATGGATTCCAGTACCACCTGTACGCTGATGACACTCAGATCTATCTCTCTGGCCCACACATCACCTCTCTCCTGTTCAGAATCCCAGAGTGTCTATCAGCCATATCCTCCTTCTTCTCCTCTCGCTTCCTTAAACTAAACGTAGACAAAACTGAACTCATCATCTTTCCCCCATCTTGCGCACCTCCCTTACCTGATCTGTCCATCACAATAAATGACATCACACTTTGGCCTGTATCTGAAGTCAGCTGCCTCGGAGTAACCCTTGACTCTGCCTTATCCTTCAAACCACACATCCAAGCCCTTGCCACTCCTCTGCCTCCAACTCGAAAATATTTCCAGAACCCGTCCCTTCCTCAACCCTCAATCTACTAAACTACTAGTGCATGCGCTCATCGTCTCCCGTCTCAACTACTGCAACCTCCTCCTCTGTGGCCTCCCTGCTAACCCTCTTGCACCTCTCCATTCTGTCCTTAACTATGCTGCCTGACTAATCTACTTTACTCCTCGCTGCTCCCCCAATTCTACCCTCTACAAATCCCTCCATTGGCTCCCAGTCCCCTAGCGTATCCTATTCAAACTACTAACATTGACTTATAAAGCCATCTACAATCTGTCTCCCCCATATATCTCTGAACTAATCTTCCATTATCATCCAACTCGTAATCTTTGATCCTCCCAAGACCTCCTTCTTTCCTCCACACTTGTACGTTGCTCATCTAACTACCTGCAAGACTGTGCCGAGCATCCCCCATCCTCTGAAATTCTGCACCCCTAAACGTCCGATTATCCCCCACACTCAGAACCTTCAAGTGGAACCTGAAAACCCATCTCTTCAGAAAAGCCTACAGCCTGCAATGACCACAATGCCACCTCACCACCACTGGACCTGGTGCTCCACCACCACCAGAGAAGACCCAACCTACTGTCTCCCCACTGCCCTGTAGAATGTAAGCCTGCAAGGGTAGGGTCCTCTCTCCCCTCTGTACCAGTCTGTCACTGTTAGTTTGTTCATTGTATTTTTAATTTGTTTGTATGTAACTCTTTCTCATGTACAGCACCATGAAATCAATGGTGCTCTATAAATAAATGATAATCATATTTATGCTTTTTGCCAAAATAAATTTGACTCTGATATAACAAACAGCAATACAAAAAATACACAAACATTTCCAAGAGGAATAAATCCAATTCCTGACTAGATGAGTGCTCACAAAATTTTCTATTAAGCTGGAACATTTTGTAAGTTATATGCAATTATAAATGTACTAGCTGTGAGCCCGATGCAAATGCATCGGGATTCTAGAACGTGCATTAATTTGATTATAGTAGTTATAGCTGTTAGCCTGATGCAAATGCATCGGGTATCTAAAATATGTTTATTGTTTTTTTAAACATTTTTAAATAATAATCGCATCATCAATAGCAATAATATAAGCCATAGCATTATTATTAGCAGTAATAGCAGTATTAATAGCATTATTAGCAGTATTATGAGCATTAATAACAGTATTAATAGCATTAATAGCATTATTATTAGCATTAATAGCATTATTAATAGCATTATTAGCATTAATAATAGCATTAATAACATTATTAATAGCATTAATAGCATTATTATTAGCATTAATAGCATTAATAATAGCATTATTAGCATTAATAATAGCATTAATAACATTATTAATAGCATTAATAGCATTATTATTAGCATTAATAGCATTAATAATAACATTATTAGCATTAATAATAGCATTAATAACATTATTAATAGCATTAATATTATTATTATTAGCATTAATAGCATTAATAATAGCATTATTAGCATTAATAATAGGATTAATAACATTATTAATAGCATTAATAGCATTATTATTAGCATTAATAGCATTAATAATAGCATTATTAGCATTAATAATAGCATTAAAAACATTATTAATAGCATTAATAGCATTATTATTAGCATTAATAGCAATATTAATAGCATTAATAGGATAAATATTAGCATTAATAGCATTAATAGCATAATTAATAGCATTAATATCATTATTAATAGCATTAATAGCATTATTATTAGCATTAATAGCATAATAATAGCATTAATAGCATTAATAATAGCATTAATAACATTATTAATAGCATTAATAGCATTATTATTAGCATTAATAGCATTAATAATGCCATTAATAGGATAAATATTAGCATTGATAGCATTAATAGCATAATTAATAGCATTAATAGCATTATTAATAGCATTAATAGCATTATTATTAGCATTAATAGCATTAATAGGATAAATATTAGCATTAATAGCATTAATAGCATTATTAATAGCATTATTATTGGCATTAATAGCATTAATAATAGCATTATTAGCATTAATAATAGCATTAATAACATTATTAATAGCATTAATAGCATTATTATTAGCATTAATAGCATTAATAGCATTATTATTAGCATTAATAGCATTAATAATACCATGAATAGGATAAATATTAGCATTAATAGCAATAATAGCATAATTAATAGCAATAATAGCATTATTAATAGCATTAATAGCATTAATAGGAGAAATATTAGCATTAATAGCATTATTAATAGCATTAATAATACCATTAATAGGATAAATATTAGCATTAATAGCATTAATAGCATTATTAATAGCATTAATAGCATTATTAATAGCATTAATAGCATTATTATTAGCATTAATAGCATTAATAATAGCATTATTAGCATTAATAATAGCATTAATAACATTATTAATAGCATTAATAGCATTATTATTAGCATTAATAGCATTAATAGCATTATTATTAGCATTAATAGCATTAATAATACCATTAATAGGATAAATATTAGCATTAATAGAATTAATAGCATAAATAATAGCATTAATAGCATTATTAATAGCATTAATAGCATTACTATTAGCATAAATAGCATTAATAATAGCATTAATAGCATTAATAATAGCATTAATAACATTATTAATTAGCATTTAATAGCATTATTATTAGCATTAATAGCATTAATAGCATTATTATTAGCATTAATAGCATTAATAATACCATTAATAGGATAAATATTAGCATTAATAGCATTAAAAGCATAATTAATAGCATTAATAGCATTAATAGCATTATTAATAGCATTAATAGCATTATTATTAGCATTAATAGCATTAATAATAGCATTATTAGCATTAATAATAGCATTTAATAACATTATTAATAGCATAAATAGCATTATTATTAGCATTAATAGCATTAATAGCATTATTATTAGCATTAATAGCATTAATAATACCATTAATAGGATAAATATTAGCATTAATAGCATTAATAGCATTATTATTAGCATTAATAGCATTATTATTAGCATAAATAGCATTAATAATAGCATTATTAGCATTAATAATAGCATTAATAACATTATTAATAGCATTAATAGCATTATTATTAGCATTAATAGCATTAATAATAGCATTATTAGCATTAATAATAGCATTAATAACATTATTAATAGCATTAATAGCATTATTATTAGCATTAATAGCATTAATAATAGCATTATTAGCATTAATAATAGCATTAATAACATTATTATTAGCATTAATAGCATAATTATTAGCATTAATAGCATTATTATTAGCAGTAATATCATTATTATTAGAATGTTTTTTTTAAATTATTATTTTTTATTTAATTATTTATTATTTTTTATTTTTTTTTTTTATTATTTATTTATTTTTTTTTTTATTATTAAATTTATTATTTAGGCTGAGACCCAGTTCTCATTCAGGTCCGCTGGAAGGGCTGATATAATTAGCATATATTTATTTTTTTTATTATTATTTTTATTGAATTATTTATTATTTTTTATTTATTTTTTTTATTATTTTTTTAATTATTTTTTAATTATTTTTTTTATTATTACATTTATTATTTAGGCTGAGACCCAGTTCTCATTCAGGTCCGCTGGAAGGGCTGATATAATTAGCATATATTTATTTTTTTTATTATTATTTTTATTGAATTATTTATTATTTTTTATTTATTTTTTTATTATTTTTTAATTATTTTTTAATTATTTTTTTATTATTAAATTTATTATTTAGGCTGAGACCCAGTTCTCATTCAGGTCCGCTGGAAGGGCTGATATAATTAGCATATATTTATTTTTTTTATTATTATTTTTATTGAATTATTTATTATTTTTTATTTATTTTTTTATTATTTTTTAATTATTTTTTAATTATTTTTTTATTATTAAATTTATTATTTAGGCTGAGACCCAGTTCTCATTCAGGTCCGCTGGAAGGGCTGATATAATTAGCATATAATTTTTTTTTGTATTATTATTTTTATTGAATTATTTATTATTTTTTATTTATTTTTTTATTATTTTTTAATTATTTTTTAATTATTTTTTTTATTATTTAATTTATTTATTTTTTTAAGTCAGACTGAGACGCAGTTCTCATTCAGGTCCGCCTTTTTTTTTTTTTTTATTATTATTTTTATTTAATTATTTAATATTTTTTATTTATTTTTTTATTATTTTTTAATTATTGTTAAATTATTTTTTTTATTATTTAATTTATTTATTTTTTTAAGTGAGAGTGAGACACAGTTCTCATTCAGGTCCGCATTTTTTTTTTTTTTTTTTATTATTATTTTTATTTAATTATTTAATATTTTTTATTTATTTTTTTATTATTTTTTAATTATTTTTAAATTATTTTTTTTATTATTTAATTTATTTATTTTTTTAAGTCAGAGTGAGACGCAGTTCTCATTCAGGTCCGCCTTTTTTTTTCCCCATTGATATACATTACCGGTGTGTCGGCGATTTTATGGCCAGCCACCTGGTTCTATTTGTCGGCCCTAAAATCGCGGACACACCGCTAATGCATGTCAATGGGCAGTCAGCTCGAATTCTGATTGGTCGGCGTTCATTCCGAAATCGGGCTGACTGCCCATAGAGATGCATTAGCGGTGTGTCCGCGATTTTAGGGCCGACAAATAGAACCAGGTGGGCGGCCATAAAATCGCCGACACACC
The DNA here is from genome assembly GCA_033576535.1 of Allobates femoralis. NCBI lineage: Eukaryota > Metazoa > Chordata > Amphibia > Anura > Aromobatidae > Allobates > Allobates femoralis. The sequence continues at coordinate 401,050,367 of JARQOC010000005.1, read as the reverse complement.
GGTAATGTATGTGAATGGGGAAAAAAAAAAGGCGGACCTGAATGAGAACTGCGTCTCAGTTTTGAGGGGCTCTTCTGATTGGCTGAGGGCAGTATACAGCGACCAATCAGAAGAGGGCCTCAGATCTCATTGAGGTAGAATGGGGGATTTTTCGTCCATTCTATCTTAATGAGAAGGAAGAGGACGTCGGAGGTGGAAGTTTGCGAAAAGAAGACAGAAGATCCCCGGGGCCGGACGAAGAGGCGGAGATGGCGGAAAGAAGAGAGAAGACCCCGGGGCCGGAGGAAGAGGACGCCTGGCCGGACGGAGGACTTGTGGATCGGACGGACGATCAGATGACTTGAAGGCATGTAAGTGATCGACGGGGACGTTAGGTTAGGGGACGGCGGGGGCTTAGGTTGTAGGGCCTTAGGTGACAGCGGCGTTAGGTTAGGGGACGGTGGGGGCTTGGGGTGTAGGGCTTTAGGTGTTAGCGGTGTGAGCTTAGGAGGCGGCGGGGCTTAGGGGATAGGGGCTTAGGTGCGGCGGGGCTTAGGGGGCAGGGGGGGTAGGGGTTTAGGTGCGGAATCGGGGGTAGGGGGTTAGGTGCGGCTTAGGGGGTAGGGGCTTGCGGCAGAGGGTAGTGGCTGCGGCGGGGTAGTGGATTAGGGCGTCAGGGGGTAGGGGCTTCGGCGGCGGGGTAGTGGGTTAGGGTTTAGGGCGGCAGGGGGTAGGGGCTTCGGCGGCGGGGTAGTGGGTTAGGGCGGTTAGGGGTAGGGGCTGCTGCGGCGTGGTCGGCGGGGGGTAGTGGGTTAGGGCGGCAGGGTGTAGTGGCTTGCGGCAAAGGTCGGGGTAGTGGCTTAGGGGTAGGGGCTGCTGGTTAGGGCGGCAGGGGGTAGTGCTTAGGGGTAGGGGCTGCTGCGGCGGGGTCGGCAGGGGGTAGGGGCTTGCGGGGTATTGGCTTAGAGGTAGGGGCTGCTGCGGCGGGGTAGTGGGTTAGGGCGGCAGGGGGTAGGGGCTTGCGGCAGAGGTCGGGGTAGTGGCTTAGGGGTAGGGGCTGATGCTGGGGGGTCGGGGTAGTGGCTTAGGGGTAGGGGCTGATGCTGGAGGGTCGGGGTAGTGGCTTAGGGGTAGGGGCTGATGCTGGGGGGTCGGGGTAGTGGCTTAGGGGTAGGGGCTGGTGGTTAGGGCGGCAGGGGGTAGTGCTTAGGGGTAGGGGCTGCTGCGGCGGGGTCGGCGGCGGGGTAGTGGGTTAGGGCGGCAGGGGTTAGTGGCTTGCGGCAGAGGTCGGGGGTAGTGGCTTAGGGGTAGGGGCTGCTGGTTAGGGCGGCAGGGGGTAGTGCTTAGGGGTAGGGGCTGCTGCGGCGTGGTCGGCAGGGGGTAGGGGCTTGCGGGGTATTGGCTTAGAGGTAGGGGCTGTGGCAGGGGGTAGGGGCTTGCGGCAGAGGTCGGGGTAGTGGCTTAGGGGTAGGGGCTGATGCTGGGGGGTCGGGGTAGTGGCTTAGGGGTAGGGGCTGATGCTGGGGGGTCGGGGTAGTGGCTTAGGGGTAGGGGCTGCTGCGGCGGGGTAGTGGGTTAGGTAGGCAGGGGGTAGGGGCTTGCGGGGTAGTGGCTTAGGGCTTGCGGCAGAGGTGGAGGTAGTGGCTTAGGGGTAGGGGCTGATGCCGGGGGGTAGGGGCTTGCGGCAGAGGTCGGGGTAGTGGTTTAGGGGTAGGGGCTGCTGCGGCGGGGTAGTGGGTTAGGGCGGCAGGGGGTAGTGGCTTGCGGCAGAGGTCGGGGTAGTGGCTTAGGGGTAGGGGCTGCTGGTTAGGGCGGCAGGGGGTAGTGCTTAGGGGTAGGGGCTGCTGCGGCGGGGTCGGCAGGGGGTAGGGGCTTGCGGGGTATTGGCTTAGAGGTAGGGGCTGCGGCAGGGGGTAGGGGCTTGCGGCAGAGGTCGGGGTAGTGGCTTAGGGGTAGGGGCTGATGCTGGGGGGTCGGGGTAGTGGCTTAGGGGTAGGGGCTGATGCTGGGGGGTCGGGGTAGTGGCTTAGGGGTAGGGGCTGCTGCAGCGGGGTAGTGGGTTAGGTAGGCAGGGGGTAGGGGCTTGCGGGGTAGTGGCTTAGGGCTTGCGGCAGAGGTGGAGGTAGTGGCTTAGGGGTAGGAGCTGATGCCGGGGGGTAGGGGCTTGCGGCAGAGGTCGGGGTAGTGGTTTAGGGGTAGGGGCTGCTGCGGCGGGGTAGTGGGTTAGGGCGGCAGGGGGTAGTGGCTTGCGGCAGAGGTCGGGGTAGTGGCTTAGGGGTAGGGGCTGCTGGTTAGGGCGGCAGGGGGTAGTGCTTAGGGGTAGGGGCTGCTGCGGCGGGGTCGGCGGCGGGGTAGTGGGTTAGGGCGGCAGGGGGTAGTGGCTTGCGGCAGAGGTCGGGGTAGTGGCTTAGGGGTAGGTGCTGCTGGTTAGGGCGGCAGGGGGTAGTGCTTAGGGGTAGGGGCTGCTGCGGCAGGGGGTAGTGCTTAGGGGTAGGGGCTGGTGCGGTGGGGTCGGTAGGGGCTTGGGTAGGGGCTTGCGGCAGAGGTCGGGGGTAGTGGCTTAGGGGTAGGGGCTGGTGGTTAGGGCGGCAGGGGGTAGGGGCTTGCGGCAGAGATCGGGGTAGTGGCTTAGGGGTAGGGGCTGCTGCGGCGGGGTCGGCAGGGGGGCTTGTAGCAGAGGGTAGTGGTAGTTCGGCAACGGTGTAGGCTGTAGTGTACAGCGCGATGGTATACTACAGTCCCATGGCGCTTATGGGCATGGGACTGTAGTATACTATAGCGGTGTACACTACAGTAGTATGGGCTTAGGGTAGTGGGAGTTCTGCGACGGTGTACAGCGCGATGGCTGTAGTGTACAGCGCGATGGTATACTACAGTCCCATGGCGCTTATGGGCATGGGACTGTAGTATACTATAGCGGTGTACACTACAGTAGTATGGGCTTCGGTGGCTTGGTTAGCGGTGTGTAGCGACTCGCAATGCCCGCTTCGCCACGGACAGAGTCCAGGAGATGAAACCTGGACTCGCTAACCAAGCCACCGGAAGCAGCGCCGCTCCGACGGAAGTCGCTACGGCAATTATATAATAGATTTGCATCCGCTTTAAAAGGGGTTGTCTGGCCTTAGGCTACAAGTCTGCAATCACAGTATGTATTTATATCGCATGCACAGAGTGTCGTGAGGATTCCCCAGGATGCCGCCAAGAGTGGACAGTCAAGAATTGCATACATATGGTAATGTGCAGAATAGATGGACATGATCTTGCTCAATACAATTTGAGACGAAGTATAGTCTAGTTGGAGTGTGGCTGGAAGTATGTATATGTAGTCACATGATGGCCCACTCACAAGCGCCAGCACCGGAGAACACAGTGCACACGATGTGAGGATTCATAAGTCTGCATTCACATGGAGTGACTGCGGACTTCTTGACTAAAGCCAGACAGCCTCTTTTATGTTTATATTCTTATTTCTTTTTTAATCAATGATAAAATAAATTTTTAAAACAATCTGTAGTACCATTCATCCATTACTGTTTACCTTAACTTTTTTTGATACATCATTGGAACAACAAATATGTATACAGTTTTTTTGCAGTCATTCAATAAAATAATAACACATTTAATTTAGTCCATGTTCACTTTAGAGAAATGCTATATGATGAGCATTTTTGGGGGGATTATGTCTGCATATCCAAAAACTGTATTCACATATGCCCCCTTATGTATTTATTCACTGCAATGAGGCAAACAGTGTCCATATAATGAAAGTGTGTTAAAAATCATAGTTTTCAGCATAGCGTATATTTCAGACTATAAAACGCACCCAGATTTTAGAGGAGAAAAGTAGAGAAAAAAAATCAAGCAAAAAATGAGGTTATAATGCACTGTTATGAGGGGGATGTGCTGCTGACACTTATAGGGGTAATATCCCCATCCTGGGCCCCTTCCAGGGAACATGGCCCCCCATCCTGGTATATAATCCCCATCCTGGATATGGCCCCCATTCCTGGTATATAGCCCTTCATTCTGGGATATAGCTCCCCATCAGGAATATGGCCCTCCATTATGGTATATAGCATCCCCCATCCTGGATATGGACCCCCATCTTGGCATATGGCTCCCCATCCTGGGATATAGCCCTCATCTGGGATATATCCCCCATCCTGGGATATAGCTTCCATCATGGATATAGCCCTCCAATGCTGGTATATTGCCTCCACGATTTGGGTACTTTACTGCCCATCCTGGATATGGCCCCACCATTGTGGTACATGGCCCTCTCATTTTGAATATCCCCCCTCTTCCTGGATATGGCCCCCCATGCTGCCACACATAAGAAAATAGCAAACAATATAACTCCCCCTCTGTTTCTTCCCTCCGTCTCTCCCTGCTTGCAGCACTCGCATTCTGAGTCCTCCTGCGTCTCCAGGGCAGCCAATTATGTGACCGTCATAGCAGAGTGACATCATCACTGTGCACTCCGATCACATGATCTGCTGCCCCAGGGCCGCAGAAGGACTCAGAATGTGAGTGCTGCAAGCAGGGAGAGATGGAGAGAAGCTCCGGAGGGTGAGTTATATTGTTTATTATTTTCTTGTGTTTGACAGCATGGGGGACCATATCCAGGATAAGGGGGGACATATTTGAAATGAGAGGGCCATGTACCATAATAGGGGGCCACAACCAGTGATGTGGAGGTGTACACTTCTCTAATTTAATATGCGCTGCATCCATTCGACCATCTCTCAACGCAGCTTCAGCACTGAGGTGATGGACATCAGGATGCAGTGCATATTAAATGAGTCTAATGAGTGAGCGCACGTGACCTCTCGTTGCCTCACCAGCCCTCTGCAGCCTCCTCCCAGTCTGCTCCAGAGCCACAGCTCTCCCCAGCACAGCCCTACAGCCACACAGTCCATGTATTCGGACTATAAAACACAACCCCCACATTCCCCCACAATTTTAGGGATAAAAAGTGCATCTTATAGTCCAAAAAAATATGGTAAGTGCATCCAGCAAAATAGACAAACACAGATGACACACTTTTCCAATGCAGCTAATAAAATTTGCAAAAATGAATACACTTTCCTATGTTAAAGAATTGCAATGTATACCTAATTTTCTTTGCTTTTCCACTAATTTGGTTTTAAATGCTTATCAAGACTATTGGAATGTGCCCCAATCTGGAATACATGGGGTTAATGAACCACACCCATATACCTGATGCTAGAAAACCACAATATTTTGCCTATAATCACTAGTGTTGAGTATAAACCAGGGAGTTCAAAGGTTTGAAATGCGTAATAGCTCACAGGACGGATGGGGCCGTCACACGCGTCAAAATTGCTATCAATATCGCTGCTGCACGTGACGTTGCAGTGATATTGACGCGTGTGACATGGTGAATCAACAAGCGATAAATCGCTGGTTGATGGCCGCCAGGTTTTCGGACAGGTCCAAAAAACGGGCGATGGTCGCCCAGTGGACACGCAGCATCGCAATCAGCCAGCTCCCAGCGCCTCTCAGCAAGTGCTGGGAGCTGGTATTCATGGTAAACAGTGGGTAACTAAGTGCCACGTGGCGCTTAGTTACCCACTTGTTTACATGGATACCAGCGTTCTTTCTGGTGCTGATCGCTGGTGAGTCTGCCTTTGGACAGCTCACCAGCAATCAGCCATCAATGTCGCCAGCGATCAGATCTCTGGCGACATTAATGTGTGTGATGGGGCCTTTATAGACTTTTTGCCTAATCTTTTTATGGAAAATACAATTTTTTTTAACAATTTTGGAACATACATTGATTTGATCTACTCATGTATGGGGATCCTCTACTGCTCTGGAAACTTCACAATGATGAAGACAAAAGAGCTGTCTGAGGACATCAGAACTGCTATTATTAGCAAACACAAGACTTCCAAAGGGTATAAAGCCATCTCCAAACATAGTAGCTTCCCAGTTTCAACAGTGTGCAATTTAATTAAAAAGATTGCTAAGCATGGCACTGTCAAGGATCTCCCTAGATGTGGGGGAAAGAGCAAAATTAACATGTGATGTATTTGAATGTTGATGGGAATTGTGAAAAAAACATCATGTCAAACATACAAAGACCCGAAGGCCACCCTGGAACAACATAGGGTCATCTATTCTAATAAAACCCTAAGCCAGCTTCCGTCAGTATGTCATCGAAATGACGTCATATCCAGACGGAAGCCGGCTGTCTACCTAAGCAAGATGGACGATCGTTAGCGAGAGCGGGGCTAATACTGCCCCACTCTCGCCATCGGCGGCCTCTCCTGCGCCCCACACCCTCTCGTCTGCCACCCCTGCCCGCCACACACCCACTCATAAAATAACAAATCATTATGCTCACCTATCCTCGCTCTACCCAGCGCTGCTGTCACGGGTGGCACGGATGACAGGGTGGAGGCCACGCGCAGACGATCCCAGCGTGTGGCCCACCAGCCATAATGGTGGAGGATGGTCCGTCTCTTTCAGGGGCATTTACCTTCTGTGTAGATGGAGAGAGGGTGTGATGGGATCTCGCTGTTATGGGGGGACGGCTGTGGAGGTCTTGTGCTCGGTCTGGTTTTATCCACCAATATTGTAGGTCACTAGGACCCAGCAGATTCCTTCCACTTTTATAAGGAGGTTCATTACCCTTCCTCGGTGCAGGTGATAGTTCCTTGTGCACTCATTATCCTTGCTCCAGCAGACGCGGAGGTTGTGGAGGTTGCTGAGTTCTGCTGTCAGATAAGTGTTTCCTTTTCCCAAATGTCTGTCTTCCCTGGTGTTTGTCTTTAGTTGATAGTGGAGGGGTCTAGTGCACCTCTCCCTCTGATCCTTAGATAAGATAGTGCTAGGATCAGAGAGGGACGAGGTTCGTGGTCGGCGACAGTTGAGGAGACTGTATAGGGACGTTAGGGCAGACAGGGTCAGCTCTAGGAAGTCTAGGGGTCACCGTCTCCTTCTTGTGCCCTTAGCGTTAGGGACTCCTTATTCCCCCCCCCGTCGTTATCCTACGCTGGGTGTCTTCCCCACTCCCAGCGTGACAGCTGCCTCCCACAGCAAGCTCTGTCTGCTTACAGGACCTGTGATGATGTCACAGAGCATCATTGGGTCATGTGACCCGATGATGCTCTGTCACATCATCACAGGTCCTGTAAGCACAAGGACCTTACTGTGGCAGGCAGCGCTGGATAGAGAGAGGATAGGTGAGCATAATGATTTGTTATTTTATGAGTGGGTGAGTGAGTGTGTGTGAGCCCACCCCCACCACCGCAGCCGCCATCCATCCTGCCCCGCACGCTCCATTCTGCCCCCCGCCACCTGCCCACCGCGCTAACCACTCTGCCCACCGCGCTGCTCCGCTGACCACTCTGCCCACCGCGCTGCTGCGCTGACCACTCTGCCCACCGCGCTGCTGCGCTGACCACTCTGCCCACCGCGCTGCTGCACTGACCACTCTGCCCACCGCGCTGCTGCACTGACCACTCTGCCCACGGCACTCACTGCTAACCACTGAGCCACCGTACAGTGCTAACCACTGAGCCACCGTACAGTGCTAAACACTGAGCCACCGTACAGTGCTAAACACTGAGCGATCATACTTTGCTAACCACTGAGCCACCGCACAGTGCTAACCACTGAGCCACCGCGCAGTGCTAACCACTGAGCCACCGCGCAGTGCTAACCACTGAGCCACCGCGCAGTGATAACCACTGAGCCACCGCGCAGTGATAACCACTGAGCCACCGCGCAGTGCTAACCACTGAGCCACCACGCAGTGATAACCACTGAGCCACTGCGCAGTGCTAACCACTGAGCCACCGCGCAGTGCTAACCACTGAGCCACCACGCAGTGCTAGCCACTCAGCCACCGTATACTCTGCTAACCACTGAGCCCCTGTATACTCTGCTAACCACTGAGCTGCTGTACAGTGCTCCATCCTCCCTCATCCCACCGCTTTGTCCTCCATCCTCCTCCTCCCACCGCTCTGTGCTCCGTCCCCCCCCTGCCTGTGCCGTTCCATCCTCCTCCACTGCTTCCTCCTTTTTCCTTTGTCCTCCGCCCCTCCATCCTCCATCCTCCCCCTGCCTGTGCTGCTTCGTCCTCCCCCACCCCACCGCTTTGTCTTCTGTCCTCCTCCCCCCCGCCGCTCTGTGCTCCATCCTCCCCCTGCCGCTCCGTCCTCCCCCACCCCACCGCTTCCTCTTCCTTCCTTTGTCCGCCTCCCCTCTGACACTCCATCCTCCGTCCTCCCGCTGCCTCTGCTGCTCCGGTCTCCCCCACCACGCCACTTTGTCCTCCATCCTCCTCTTCCCTGCCGCTTTGTGCTCCATCCTCCCCCTTCCTGTGCTGCTCCGGCTTCCCCCACCCCACCACTTAGTCCTCCATCCTCCTCTCCCCCACGGCTCTGTGCTCCGGCCTCCCCCTGACACTTCATCCTCCCCCTGCCTGTGCCGCTGCATCCTCCCCCACCTCACCGCTTCCTCCTCCTTCCTTTGTCCTTCTCCCCTCCACCACTCCATACTCCATTCTCCCCCTGCCTGTGTTGCTCCATCCTCCCCCACCCAGTCACTTTGTCCTCCGTCCTTCTCCTCCCACCACTCTGTGCTCCATCCTCCCCCTGCCTGTGCTGCTCCATCCTCCTCCACCCCACCGCTTCATCCTCTGTCCTCCTCCCCCGCCACTCTGTGCTCCGTCCTCCCCCTGCTGCTCTGTCCTCCCCCTTCCTGTGCCGCTCCATCCTCCCCCACCCCACCGCTTCCTCCTCCTTCCTTTGACCTCCTCCCCTCCGCCACTCCATCCTCCGTCCTCCCTCTGCCTGTGCTGCTCCATCCTCCCCCACCCGCCGCTTTGTACTCTGTCCTCCTCCCCCTGCCGCTCTGTGCTCCGTCCTCCTCCTGCCTGTGCCGCTCCATCCTCCCCCACCCCACCGCTTCCTCCTCCTTCGTCCTCCTCCTCTCCACCACTCCATCCTCCGTCCTCCCCCTGCCTGTGCTGCTCCGGCCTCCCCCACCCCACCGCTTCCTCCTCCTTCCTTTGTCCTCCTCACCTTCGCCACTCTATCCTCCATCCTCCTCGTGCCTGTGCTGCTCCGTCCTCTCCCACCCCGCCGCTTCATCCTGTCCTCCACCCCCCCGCCGCTCTGTGCTTCACCCTCTCCCTGCCGCTCCATCCTCCATCCTCCTCTCCCCCGCCGCTCTGTGCTCTGTCCTCCCCCTGCCGCTTTGTTCTTCCCTGCCGCTCTGTCCTCCCCCTGCCTGTACCGCTCCATCCTCCCCACCACTTCCTCCTTCCTTTGTCCTCCTCACCTCCGCCACTCCATCCTCCTTCCTCCCCCTGCCTGTGCTTCTCCGTCCTCCCCCACCCCACCACTTCCTCCTCCTTCCTTTGTCCTCCTCACCTTCGCCACTCTATCCTCCATCCTCCTCCTGCCTGTGCTGCTCCGTCCTCCCCCACCCCGCCGCTTCATCCTGTCCTCCATCCCCCCGCCGCTCTGTGCTTCACCCTCTCCCTGCCACTCCGTCCTCCCCTGCCTGTGCCGCTCCATTCTTCCCCACCCCACCACTTCCTCCTCCTTCCTTTGTCCTCCTCCCTTCTGCCACTCCATCCTCGGTCCTCCCCCACTCCGCCGCTTCGTCCTCCGTCCTCCTCCCCATGCTGCTCTGTGCTCCATCCTCCCCATGCCGCTCCTTCATCCCCCTGCCTGTGCTGCTATGTCCTCCCACACCCCGCCCCTACCTCCTCTGTCCTCCATCCTCCTCCCCCCTGCTGCTCTGTCCTCCCTCCCCCCTGCCACGCCATCCTTTCCCCGCCGCTCCTTCTTCAAAGTTCCTCCCAATTCATCCCTCACCTCCTTCTCCATGCAATCTCTATTTTTATATTCTAGAATACCCGATGCGTTAGAATCGAGCTACCATCTAGTGGTTTCAATAAGTACCATATGCCACAAACTAAACCAACCAAAGCTGTATGGGTGAAGGTTAAGGAAGAAACTATTGCTGAAGAAAAGACATTTAAAGTGCCAAAGAGTACCTTGACAAACCACAATTCTTCTGGGAAAATGTTCTGTGGACAGATGAAACAAAAATAAACCTTTTGGCAAAGCAACAGTTCGCTTACAGATGGTCCAACTTGGAAGGAAAAATACACCTTTCCAACAGTAAAGCATGGTGGAGTATTCATAATTCTCGGGGTGAGGGGTTTCTTTGCTGCGTCTGGTACTTGAGGTCTTGACCATATCACTGGAATCATGACATCAGAGAATTATCATAATTATTATTATTTAAGATCAAAATGTACAGTAAGTTTAAGAAAAGTTGGTTTGAGTCAAAGATCATGGGTACCTCTAGCAAGGCAATGACTCAAAGCACATATCCAAAAGTACACAGGAATGGTTAAAAAAGAAAAAAAAAAATGGTTTGTTTAAAAATGGTCAGCAATGAGACCTGACCTCAATCTCACTAAAAATCTTTGAGGTGAGTTGAAATCTGCCATTGGGAAAAAAGAATCCTGCAAACATTCAAGACAAAGGAAAAAACTGCAAAGGAAGAGTGGGAGAAAATACCAGCTGAGAAGTGAAAGCTTGTAGATAGCTACAAGAAAAGTTTGGAGGCTGTCATCAATGCCACCAAGGACACTGCTGCCATAGTAACTGAGCAAGTGGTTACTATGGCAATGGTATCCTGGAGTGAACTCAGTTACTCCCTGCTTACCGGCCACTATCCCCGCGGCTCATTCTGGAGCCGCAGGGATAGCTGCAGCAGCGGGGTGAGTAGGGAGTTAAATGAGATCACTACAGGACATCATTACCATAGTAACCGCTCGCTCGGCTACTATGGCAATGGTGTCCTCGGTGACATCACCACACAGCAGGTCTCTGCTCACTCATTCAGTGATCTGAGACCACGGGGTTTTGAAAGCGTTCTTCCTCCCCATGGTCTTTGATGTAGCAGAGCTGCATCTGTTCAAAAAGACAGGAGATAATGATCGTGAAGGGGTACGAGGGTGGGAAGGGAGGAATAAAGATGGCATCTCTAAGTGTCTGTGTTTTTGCTTCTAATAAATAATTTGTCTCTGTGTTGTGTATTTTTTAACTCTTTATCTGAGATTCTTAATGGCTGGGTGTAACTTGGCCTGACATTAAGAATCTCAGGGCTTAATACCAGCTGGTAAAACAAAGCTGGCATTAATCCCTTATTACTCAGCGTTGCACCTGCAACCAGGGCCGCTGGAAGAGCCTGGTAAATGCCTGGAAATGGCGCTTTTTATGAATGAGCCATTTTCAGGGGCAGCCATGAGCTGCTATTCTTTAGCGTGGGGGTCTCTAAAACAATGATCCCTCACCTCACTGAGAATACTAGTCCTCAGCTGCCTAGTTTTACCTGGGCAGGAATTAAAAATAGGGCAGAGCCTACGCATTTTTTTTGCCAGCCAAGGTAAAATTTCGCAACTGAGGGTGGCAGCTCACAGCTGTTCGCTTTCACTGGGCTTGACTGAAATATACTGTGAAGCACCACGTGTGTTTTTTATTATTAATTTACCATCCTATGATGACAGGTTGGTTGCCATACACTAAAGTGTATGGCAACCAAGCAAAATCATTGTCCACATTGAGGAAATGCAGTCTGACTGCAACATAGAATGTGAGCATCTATGATTAGCTATTGATAGTCAGTGCAGTGAATATGCAAGTAGCTTAATGGGCGGCCCTGGAAGCAGCAGCGAGACACTGGTAAGCCTGATGAGTGTGAGAGTGAGAGTGAAAGTGAGAGTGAGTGTGAGAGTTACACAAGAGATATTTTCCAATGGTGGCACATCTGTGTCTGGCAGCATGCATCTGGAGATGGATGCGCCACCTTTGGAATCCATGTGTCATTTTTATGCAGTGCGGAGCATGAGGATGCATGAGGATTTTTCATGCATCCTGATGCTCGCCAAAAATGCAAAATGATGCGTTCGGCGGGGACATAAAAACGATGTAGAGGGACGGATGCATCTACAAACGCATACCTACGCATGTCCCTGCGTCCACAATGTTAAATAAGGGACATACGGTGGATCAATATGCCTGCAGATTAGGACAGATGCCAGCGCAACGCACACAAACGTTAGTGTGAAACCACTCTTAAAGATCGCTATAATCACATAGTTAACATCGTTGGAAAGTATGCAAAATTAGGAAACCCGATGTTTGTGTATATAACTTTTGTGAATACGACCATTGGAATAAAGTATGACTTAGCTCTCTGCAATCTGTGGTTATGATGACACATTGTTTTTATAACAAACCCAAAACTTAGTGAATTTAGTATGTATTATTTAATTATGTGCCACTTTCCAGATGACTAATATAATTATTTATATTACATTTATTGCATTTTCTTTTAGTAACATTGGAAAGTACAGTACATAAACACAATTTAAAGAAACAAAAAAAATCACAAAATGTTAAACCATTTTTTTTTCATTTTAGCACATTTTTAATTAATTTGTTCATTTAGTATTATGACTTCTAATCTCAGGCAGCTGCAACATGTATGGAAAATCCTTCTGGAAGAGTATAAAGGATTGTTCCTGGGTGAATATATTTTTCCTAGTGCATTTTTTTGTCATTTCCCTGAAGGAACATTTAAGCAAGGATGTAATATTGAATCCCACTATACTTTTAGAAAGCATTTTCTAATCTGTACCCTCCAATTAAAATTTGCTTGCACCAGAATTGTAGGATTTTAATTCTTTTTTTTCCTGTAAGCCACACTATCCTACCAGTAAATGTGAATCATTCAAATTATTTATCCACTGATTCAGCAAGACTGGCATTCTATAGACAAACCTTGAAGAGTACTGTGGAGTATAATGCTTCAAATTCATTAAAGGGGTTCTCCAATACCTACAGTGGGGAAAAAGAATTTAGTCAGCCACCAATTGTGCAAGTTCTCCCACTTAAAAAGATGAGAGAGGCCTGTAATTGACATCATAGGTAGACCTCAACTATGAGAGACAAAGTAAGAAAACAAATCCTGAAAACCACATTGGAAAGAATTTATTTTAAAATTTTGGTGGAAAATAAGTATTTGCTCAAAAACAAAAGTTAATCTCAATACTCTGTTACATATCCTTTGTTGGCAATGACAGAGGTCAAACATTTTCAGTAAGACTGGTTTCACGCTGCAGTTTTTTCCCTGATCAGTTTCCATCCGGTTTGTATGCCAAAACCAGGAGTGTCTCCAAAACTCAGAACAGGTGTCAATCTTTCAATTATAGTTTTTCTCTGCAAGTTCCTCTCCTGGTTTTGGCACACAAACTGGATGGAACCTGATCACGGAAAAAACTGCAGTGTGAAACCAGCCTAAGTCTTTACAAAGTTGGCACACACTGTTGCTGGTATGTTGGCCCATTCCTCCATGCAGATCTCTTCCAGAGCAGTGATGTTTTGGGGTTGTCACTGGAAAACACAGACTTTCAACTCCCTCCAAAGGTTTTCTATAGGATTTAGATCTGGAGACAGGTTTTGCCAATCCAGGACCTTGAAATGCTTCTTACAAAGCCACTCCTTCGTTGTCCTGGCGGTGTGCTTGGGATCACTGTCATGCTGAAAGACCCAGAAATGTTTCATCTTCAATGCCCTTGCTGATGGAAAGAGGTTAGCACTCGAAATCTCACGATACATGGCCACATTCGTTCTTTCATGTGCATGCATCAGTCGTCCTGGTCCCTTGGCAGAGAAACATACCCAAAGCATGATGTTGCCACCCCCAAGTTACACAGTAGGCATGGTGTTCTTTGGATGCCACTCAGCATTCTTTCTCCTCCAAACACGACAAGTTGTGTTTCTACCAAACAGTTCTACTTTGGTTTCATCTACCCATATGACATTCTCCCAATACTCTTCTGGATCATCCAAATGCTCTCTAGCAAACTTCAGACGGGCCTGGACATGTAATAGCTTAAGCAGGGGGGCACATCTGGCACTGCAGGATCTGAGTCCCTGGCAGAGTATTGTGTTACTGATGGTAGCCTGTGTAACATTGGTCCAGCTCTCTGAAGGTCACTCACCAGGTCTCCCCGTGTAGTTCTGGGATTTTTGCTCACCGTTCTTGAGATCATTTTGACCCCACAGGTTGAGATCTTGCGTGGAGCCCCAGATCAAGAGAGATTATGTGTGGTCTTGTATGTCTTCCATTTTCTAATTATTGCTCACACAGTTGATTTCTTCACACCAAGCTGCTTGCCTATTGCAGATTCAGTCTTCCCAGACTGGTGCAGGGCTACAATTTTCTTTTTCGTTTCCTTCAACAGCTCTTTGGTCTTCACCATAGTGGAGTTTGGGGTGTGACTGTATGAGGTTGTGGACAGGTGACTTTTATATTGATAAGAAGTTCAAGCAGTTGCCAGTACTACAGGTAATGAGTGGAGGACAGAGGAGCCTCTTAAAGAAGATACAGGTCTGTGAGAGCCAGAAATCTTGCTTGTTTGTAGGTGACTAAATAATTATTTTCCACTAAATTTTGAAAAAAATGTCTTTTCCAAATTAGACAATGTGTCAGGATTTGTTTTCTTATTTTGTCCCTCATAGTTGAGGTCTACCTATGGTGTCAATTACAGGCCTCTCTCATCTTTTTAAGTGGGAGAACTTGCACAATTGGTGGCTGACTAAATACTTGTTTTTCCCACTGTATATTATAAATATCTATGTGTAAAGAGAACCTGTCAATAAGATTTTATCATGTAAAGTAAGGACATAGCTGTTATGGATCATAATAGAGACTAAATTAATACCTTTGGTGAAGAAATCCACTTTGTGGTTCTAGTTTAAGCACCATTTGAAGTTATCTGTTATTTAGAATTGGAAGCAAAGGGGATACTGAACACTAGGTCTTCTCCTCCCTGTCTGTGATTCCCTGCCTCCAGTCTGTCAATGACAGATCACTGCTGAGATTTCCGATAGAGGAGTCAGGTCATTCATGATACTGTCTAAACCTAGCATGGCAACAGCTAAAGTGAACACTGCTATTTGAAGCATTTAGGCTGTTTCTTTTGTATAACATAGAAAGTCCTGGTTTTGAGGATTTTCAAGGGTACTAATGGGTATGGGATACATTTCAAAAATGTGCTATGATGTGCTCTTTTATGCTTTCATGATTAATATAAAGGTGGTAGATAGCCACAGATAAAATATGCTATAAATAGAGGAAAAGAAGGTTCTTTTCTCTCTAAGTTGAGTTTTCTAAATGAACTCATAACTGTATACTTAGTAAATATTTAATAGGATTTCTCAGCACTAAATCTACAGATATCAGCTAAAATCAAAACTATTTCTGAACAGATGTTCCCGTTGTATATACTCATGAGGATACCTTTACTGTGAATTCTAAAACACAATGATTTTACTGCATGATACCACAGACACAAGCACTAAAACATATCCTTCCAACTGACAACCCTGATTTAATTTATGAGAAAAGAAAATTTGCCTGGGACTCTTTAATTTCGGAGAGAACAGGTTTAATATGGCTTGGCTTATTTACATCTCCATGGTTTCTGCCAGGTCAGCAGCGAAAAGTCTCACACTAGTATACAAACTAATCTAAAAAATATGGAAGACGACAACAGGGAGAATTGATGTACTTTAAATACACTTCATAGGTTTGTTTGGCCAAAAAATTGCATGCTTACAATATTGGTGTAACACTAAATAACATGAAAATAGATAGTTCATTACAGAAGCCTACAAAACATGTACATTTGTTCCAAAAAGACGTACTCAATGGTCTGCAATTAAATGGATACAACTTATTTTGACCTGTCTCCGAGAACACTTTCCAAGTGGAGGTCTCCAGTGAGAGCTCTGTGGTGTTCTCGCCTCGGTCCCTCACAATCTATAGACCTCATCACTGAAAGCACACATCATTCATACTACTGGCAGCTGCTTCAAGGGAGAGGCCAATATGCTTAAAATGTGAACTTTCTGTCACCCTGGGTTTGCCTTGTTAGCAACACAATAAAAAGTGCATAAATGTTCTGTAAGTGTCTAAAAATACATAAGAAGAAAAAGAATAAAAATGGACTCAATGCATAGGTCATATGTACGTTGCTTCTGTGTGTTATCAATATTTGTGTACATTTCAGAGTAAAAATTTGACTGCAAATGTAATAGATATTGGACCATGGGAATCCATAAAAAAATACTAAATCTATATCAGGACAAAAGCAAATGCTGAGCTCACCAATGCCAATTTGTAAATGTCCTCAGTAATCCCTGGAAGAGGGTGCCGACTCCAGCTGTCAATGCACAGCTGTGGGATCCACTATGAAAAGAAAGCATATCCAAAGGCACATCCGTCCCCATAGTTCTACATTATTCAATAACCTCCACATTCATAACGTAACAATACACTGACACTCACAAATACGGTATAGTTGCAAAATGTAATCAATACATTCCTGACAGATTGTTCACTTTCTATATGTGCTCATTTACACTTTATTCTGAAAACAAAGTGTAAATATTATGGTGATGTTGATATTTCTTGAAATTTTTTTAATGATTTGGCCTTATTATTCTTGACGATATTATAAATTATTTAGCTTTATAATAAGACTTCACCTGTATCTGTCTCTAAGGGAATAAGGGCCTAAAGGTATACATACAACATCTGAGCTTTAAAGGGTCCTGATGCAGTATTTTCAGAAGCCAACTGTTTACCAAGCTGATGACTTGCTGGTTGTTGAGAGAGCAAACAATCATAATTAAATCAGTTGACGTTGAGGTTAGCAGAATCATTGCATTCCTAGGATGAACTACGTGTTCTCAATGCTACAATATGAGCCAGCTTTTCCTTTGCAGCATTGGAAGTGCATTGGAACTGAAGCTGATCAGGATAAGAAACATCAAGCTCCAGTGATCCTGGTCAGAGAAAGGTCCATTCTTATTAGCTCAGTAGGAAAGAACTTTCAAGCAATGTGAATGCTTGTCCAATACCTGGCAGCAGTGTTGGCTAATCCCTTTGGCAATGAAGAATTAAAAAGAAATCAAGGATAGGAGGGAACAGAGGCAGATAGAAATATTAACTAAACTGTAAGCTTGCTTAATTTCTCATTTTCCATTGTTCTCCTATTTTATACCACTTTAAGTAGCCGTAATTCCTGACTTTATTTCTAGACCACGATACTCCACTATAAGGTGCCACACAAAGGTACTATTTGGTAGCAAACAGAGTACGTACTGTATTTTACTTCAAAGTCAAAAAAACTCTGTGAATTCATGAAGGTTTTACATACAAGGCTTTGTGTGTAACACTCCAGTATTTCAGGGAATACTCCTGAGGTCACTTTTCAATGCATCTCTATGGTAGCCACATTTTGGTATATTTACTCTCTTTACTCTCCAAATGGCTATCATATACTAACCTCATGGCCCAGCCACCACCTTTATTGACCAATTCTCCACTTTCTCTCAGTTGACATTTCCCCATTGGCATGGGTGACTTCGAAATCCTTGCTAACACCCACCAGTCGGCTGCCTCTAAACTCCTGTCGCTGACTTCATCTTATGGACTTACTCAGTGGTCCACCATAGTAACCTGCACAGACAGACATACATTCAGGGCTGGACTGGCCATCTGGCAGTTCTGGAAAGTGCCAAATTGGCCGGTGTCTGCAGTGGGCCACCCTTCTCTATCCTGACATTCTACTACACCTTGTTGTGCGACTTCATACTGAGGGGTGGCACACTTTTTAAAAGTGATAACATTTGTGTGGCATTTTTTATCTGCCAGGCCCAGCCATTCAGAAAGGGGGCATGCCCTGCAGGAGAAGAACACTGGTCAATAAACACTTTCACATCTGACTGATAGAGAGCTGATTGACCAGTGCTTCTGTCCTCCTGCATGGTGTATCTCTAAAGAAAAAAGTGAGAGCTAGCAAATGAGATGGAACTAAATGTGGGCTCAAAGAGAACGAGGAGAAGCTGCTACAGTCTACAAGGCGACAGACCTGCCAGAGGAGACAGTGGGGGAGGGGCTGGGCTCGAGCTGATGTGAGTAGAAGAAGCTACATATGTTTACCAGCTCCCTCCTGCTTGGAGCACAGGGAACACAGAGAAGTGTGTTACCTGTGTGTGAGGCATCTGTGTGTTTGTCTTTGTGTAACTGTGTGTGTCTGTGTGTAATATGTAAGAATCCAGAGAGAAGAGCTAGGGTTGTGTGAGACAAAACCACTTCAAAGACCTTAAGGTCCCGTCACACTTGGTGACATTCCAGCGATCCTGGCAACGATACGACCTGGTAAAGATCGCTGGAACATCGCTACGTGGTTGCTGGTGAGATGTCAAACAGTCAGATCTACTCAATGACGCAGCAATGACACAGTGACCCGTATAATGAACTCGCCGGTCGTTGGGACCCTGTCACACAGCAGCTAGTCTGACGACTTTGACGACTGCCAACCTACGTGGCTGAGTTCTGAGTTGCCAACGAGGTCATTGTTAAGGCGTCAAACACCCCGATGCATGCTGCCCAGCGAAAACCCAACGATCAAAAAAATGGTCCAGGTCATTCCAACACGATCAGAGATGTCACAGTGGGAGCCCGGTCGCTGCTACGTGTCAAACCTAGCGAGATCGCTGCTGAGGTTGCTGTGGCATCACAAAGCCTATGACGCAACAGCGACCTCACTACCAATCTCGCTATGTGTGACGGGGGCTTTAGGCTGCAGCGAACCATCCGAGGTGTCAGATAATACAGAATGAAGTAAGAAGGTGGATGGATCTAGATCACGCTGCCCGTGGAAAAACCAGTCAGTCCAGGGATATCAGAACAGCCTTTATTCCTACACGTTTCGTGTGACACTTCACACTTCCTTAGGGAAAAGCTTTGCTACATTGGGCTCATTAAAGTACATTTTTTTCACTAAGACTGACAGACAGAGACAGACAGAGAGACAGATAGATAGATAGATAGGCAGGGCACTCTGGAGCAGCTCGATGATTTCATGACTGGATTAAATGATAATAGTTTGAATATAAAGCTCACTTTTAAATGGAGTCAGAAATCATTAGAATTTCTTGATATCCGTATGGAGGTGGATGAGCGTGGATTTTTACAAACTGATGTTTTCCGTAAGGAATCTTCAGTTAATTCTTTGTTATATGCCTCCTCATCTCACCATCCATCAACAATTAGGGCCATCCCTGTTGGACAGTACCTCCGGATGAGGAGAGTCTGCTCCACTGAAGCCAATTTTCAACGACAGGCAGCTGATTTGGGTGAGAGGTTCAGGGTAAGAGGGTACAGCAATAGGGCCATAAAAGCAGGTTATTGCCGTGCCAACAGGACTAAACGTGATGATCTCCTCGTACAAAAAAAGAAGACAGTAGATGTAGATGGCCCATTACGCTTTATATCCACCTACAATAGTGAATGGGAAAGCATGCGAGCAATTCTACAGAGATTTTGGCCCATCCTACTAAGGGAACCAGTCCTCAGGGAAACTCTTTCTGATTTCCCACGAATGACACGCAGGAGATCTAAGAATCTGAAGGACATCTTAGTTAAGAGTCATTATGCCCCTATAACCCCTGGAATCTTTGGTCATTCCAAAAAAATAAAAGGATGCTATCCCTGCGGACATTGCATTGGTTGCAGGAATAGTATCATCCGTTCTAGGGATTTTTGCTCTGGAGATGGTGTAAGGAACTACATCATTAATCATTACATCACCTGTGCCAGCACACATGTGGTATATCATGCCACATGTGGGTGTGGTAAGGTGTATATTGGACTTACGTCTAGGGAATTGAGGATGCGCATTAGGGAGCATATACGTGACATAGAGGGATCTAGGAATTGCGAAGATCCGAGCACCCTAAGGACGCTCCCTAGACATTTCTTTCACCATCACAATAGTGATCCCAGAACTTTGAAAGTCATTGGAATTGACATGGTGGTGGGGGGTATTAGAAGGGGCAATCTAAAAAAGATTTTGGCTCAGAAAGAATCTAGGTGGATCTCAGTATTAGATACTCTAAGTCCTAAAGGGCTGAATGAAACTATTAGCTTTGTCCCGTTCCTTTGAATCTGCATAGCCTTTGATATACCCTGATGCATCCTATCCTTTGTCTGCTCCTCCTTCTTTTTCTTTCTAACTCTTTTTCTTTCTCTTCCTTTTTTTCCCTTATTTTCTTTTCCCTTTTTACTTGATCTTTTCCCCCACCTAGGTGTAGTTACTTTTTGTACATGTATATACAATGGTATCTTGTTTTTAATTGTTTTAACCCTTCCTTTTTATATGTGCAAGCTATTTATGGTGTCCTCTCTGTCCACAGTGCCTCATACCACCAACACTTATGTTTGAAAACATCGAAAGATGAAGAAATCATATAATGATCATATCTGTTATGTTATATTATAAGTATGCAGCATCATAGCGCGGCGCGCTACGTAACCGGGCCCGTTCTCCTCCCTCCCCCGGGGGCGTCTACAATCATCGCGTACTCCGGTTGCCTGGAAACCCCCGGCATCCGGATGTGCGCGGCGATGACGTCCTTCCGGGGGCGGGCTTGGACACGGGTGCACGGAAGCGGGAGCGCCATTACGCGCTTGATGGTGGTTGAACAGGTGGTCCTTTACCACTCATAAAAGGCACCGGACACTGTGAGTGAGCACCTCTCCTTGAGAAAGCGGCAGCGAAACGGCGTAGGAGGTGGAGGCCTACTGGGGGTCTTTCTCATCACAGCGTGCAGCTACTCTCGGTATGCACAAGTGCAGCTGCACTTGCCACAAGCTTTGCTAAACGGAGCCAATGATGTGGGGCTGATTGGGCCATATGTTGTTATTTATGTACACACCATGTCAGACCACCTTTTGTGGATATGTGCAATAATTTACTGTGGCAATGTGCAATAGATTTGAGTGTTAAACCTGAGATGTAAACTGTAACATTACGCTGTGTAAAATCATACTGCCTGTATTGACAGCCAAACTTGCATTTTTAACCTAGTGCATTTTTGTAAATAAACCTTAATTAATCTTTTGAGCATGATATAGACTCTGTATCTGTTTGTATAAATATTGTTTTGGTGAGTCTGCCATAGGGGTGGATAGAAGGGGTACACTATACCCTGAGCTCCTTAATGTATAATGTGTTACTATCTAAGTGAACTATTGTGTATTTATAGATAGATAGATAG
Organism: Allobates femoralis; assembly: GCA_033576535.1. Classification (NCBI taxonomy): domain Eukaryota; kingdom Metazoa; phylum Chordata; class Amphibia; order Anura; family Aromobatidae; genus Allobates; species Allobates femoralis. Next base: position 401,029,194 of record JARQOC010000005.1, on the reverse strand, counting down.
ATAGATAGATAGATAGATAGATAGATAGATAGATAGATAGATAGTAGCTATCTGGCAGATATATACCTTCACAACCACACAAGACATTATAAAATTACACAATTTAGTGCCTGGCATGCAGACTTTATTGTCCAGATTTGTATTAACCATTTCTCAAAAATCACAGCTGCCATCAAGCCCTGAGACAGTAATGAAGAGATGTCTATAAGTCACTCTTATCAATAGCCCTCTAAGTCAAAAGAATAAACAGAAACACAGAAAAATCCTTTATATGAAATTAAAAAAGACACCCTCTTTCATCTATTCATTTACCCTTAAAACACCCCTTTCAATGTATCCAGGCCACATCTCTCGATGATCCTCAGCTCTGCTACATCCGGTGGCCACGATAATATTAGAGGATTTGATCGCTAACTGCAACCTCTGGAAAACACTGAGAGCAGCGTGGGAACAACAGCTGTGAGAAGCTGTGACATTGTGGTGCCCCTACGGTCTGGTTGCCACAATGGTATCATCTTCCAGCCGATGGTGGTATCATGCTTTGAAATAAATGGAGCTCCCTACATCACATAACCACGCATCCACACACAAGCCTGATTCATGACCAGAACAGGGAGCACACGCATCTAATTTTTAGGGTAACTGCCTCTTCTGGCTGGGGTGAGGGGACAGAGAGAATAGAGTAGTGTGTGAAGAAGGGAAGGGAGAGGACGCATGACGAGTGGAGAGCTCTGGGGTTTTGAAACTACTGCAGGCTCAGCCCAGCTTTGCGCAGAGAAGAGGACACCAGACTGCTGAATTATTCAGGGACTGCAAGCCCTGGGAGCCAAGTCTGGAGACCAGAGGATTACAAATCTATTGGTCACACATGTGGACCCAAAGAACACAGCAGCATAGAGAGCATTGAGCTGTGAGGGACAGGACAGCACCCCTGATATGCTCGCACTGCCTGCTGGTTGGTAGACTACAGAGAAAGAGGCACAAAGAGGGGAACAGATTAGCTCGCAGGCATCTGAGACTCTAAGTATAAAGTGCAGAAGGAAATAATACTGATCCCACCTGGTGGGGTGGACTTCAGCTACTTCCAGGCTGACCTGACCCTGGACCTGGTGACCAGCACCCCTGGATTCAACTACCATCAAACATCAGTAAAGGTAAAGACTGAATTTATTTGCCTCCTTGCTTCTTTACTGCACCTCTCTGCACAACCTTCACCTTCAGCTACTACAACCACCATCATCACTACTTCACCTTCACTACATCCCAGGCGCCCACTCCATCTGAGGGGAGTGTTCCATCTAGCTACCAGACCATCTCTCCCCTGTGGACTATTACATGCAGCGTTGACCAGAAAGCTCAGATGGCGTCACAACAAGCAATTCCCCTTTAAAACCCCCTTTAACTTGTCCGGTCAGGGCCAAGGAGCTGGACAATCAGCACCATGATACCCCAACAGACTGCTTGCCCAGCTACCGAGTACCCAGGCTTGCACGACCACGACATCAGTGAGGTCACCTGAGTTCACAGATAGCGGTTCTCACTGTACTCTTTTTGACCACAGGTGAAATCATTGCCGGACTGCTCTGCCTCCATGTCACGCAGTCTGGTAATCCACACAAGATGTCAGAATCACTTGAGCATGTTGGACTGCGTGACACAATGGCAGAGAAGTCCAGCATTGAGTCCACTTGCACTAACTGATGTCACTGCTTCTCACAGTCATGGCTTGCACGCTATCAGCTGAGGGAGAGAGGAAGGGCACCAGAGCTGCAGGCTGCAGAGCGGACTTCCAAGGAGTGACTGGTGTGTGGACCGGAGGTGCCAGCAACAGGGCAACACGTAACAATCTTCACGTAAAAAGAAACGGCACTCACCGGGTCAAGTCTTGTGCTTTTATTTCAGGTACGCAATTCACATGGTGCAGGGAGGGGAGAGAGAGAGGATGACAACGGCACCGTTTCGCGCTGTGTGCGCTTCAACGGGTCATGGCTTGCACACTACCCTCACTGTGTTCCAGAGGCTGTAGTGAGTGGTAATGTATTCTAATGTCACTGCTCACCACGGCCTCCACATATAGCAGTGCCAAGGATTGTCGTGGGACATGTGGATTATGTTGGAATTGCAGGGATGTTTTGGGGTTAATAAATAAATCACTGCTGCCTTCAGAAAAGACTGAGGACAGTGTGGGAGCTGCGGGTATGAGAAGTGGTAATGTCAGTGAGGTCATTGTGTTCACAGCTAGCGGTACCCTCTGTGACCACATGTGAACTCACTCCCGGACTGCTCTGCCGCTGTGTCACACAGTGTGGCAATCGACATGACGTGGCAGAATCACCAGTTTTGTTCTATCAGTAATTTTGGAACTCCCGACAGATAATGGACATGAGGAAGGGCTGTTTTTTGAAGGATAAGTTAGGGTTTTTATTGGTAACATTTGGGGTGCAAAACATTTTTGTGATTGCTTTCAATATAAGGCTGGGATTACATTCTTGAGTTTTACACTCAGCACTTATGTTAGGATTTTCATGTAAATCCCACAAAAATGTGATTCAGGTGAATCCACCAATGGAACCACTCACTATAATGAGGCAGATGGAGACACTTTGAAGCCTGTTTGGTGTCCTGGTGGTAACAATCTTGTTTAGGTTTTCACAGAACTGTAGTCATCCACACTTGTGGGCTAAAAAGATACCTAAAATCATGGGACACTGACAGAACAGAGACCAGACAGAGTCGAAAGTGATTTCTAGTGATGAGTGAGTAGTGATATATTCGGATTCGGATAGTTCTAACCAACTCCTTTTAACTGTTTCATTACTCCTTACTCGTCCAGTGCAAGTCAATGGGAAACTCACTTGGATCCAAATACTGAAACATTTCAAAGTATTCAGGTAGAGCTATCTGGCCCCAAATATCTTACTACTCGCTCATCAAAAGTGATTCCATCTGCCTCAATATATTGAGTGGTTCCGTCAGGGATTTTGTCTGAATAGTGGATTTTGGGATATACATATTAACCCGAGCACCCATTGGGGAGCACAGGATAAATGTGAACCGACCCATATTCTGAATTTTGGGAGATAGAATGAACAAACAGACAGCAATACAAGAATAGTTCTTATTTTTATTTTTGCGAGGTTCACGGTGCAGTATTAATGATGGGACAGTTGTATTCTTCATGTTAGTGTGATTACAGCAATACCAGATTTAAGGACCTTGCACACTAGTGTATCTGTCCGGATCCGGCAGATCCAGACAGAAAACCGCATCTGCCACATTTGCCGTCTAACAGCCACCACTTGCGGTAGACTTGCAGCAAGCCCCATGCATTGCCTATGGGGCTTGCCGCAAGTGCCACGATCCGGCAGTTGAGGCCACAAAAAAAATGCAGTCAGCTGCTTTTTCTTCACGGCCGCAACTGCCGCAAGTGCCAGATCACGGCAATACCACACTTGCGGCAAGCCCCATAGACAATGCATGGGGCTTGCTGCAAGTCTACCGCAAGTGTGGCTGTTAGGCAGCAGATGCGGTTTTCTGTCTGGACAGAAACGCTAGTGAGAAAGGGGCCTAACATGAAGTCTTTTTAGTTTTGTTAATATTACACTCTAAAAATGCTTTTTGATATGCTGAGAGCTGTATCTTTTTATTTTTTGGTGAATAGAGCTATATGAGTGCTTATTTTATGAGTACCAAATTGGATATTTTTATTTGTACCGTTTAGGGGAATAAGCCTTTTTAAATGTTTTTTATTCAGATTTTTCTGGTGCAGAAAGAACAAAACCAACAAATCACTTATTGGTTTTGTATATTTTTTTGCGCAGTTCACTAAGCAGTAAAATTATAAGACAGATTTATTCTTTGTGTCAGTACAATTACAGCGATACCAGATTATGCTTTGCTACTTTTACACATTAAAAACAAGAGTTTACATACATTCATTTGTTTTTGCATTGCCATTTTTTAAAAGATGTATGTTTTTTCACCAAAATTAATCCTATTTGAGCTTGTTTTTTGTGGGACAGTTTGGTGTTTTCATTTGTAACATTTTTCTTTACATATGATGTTTTAATCACTTTTTACTCACTTTTTGTTTTTCAGTATGATAAAAAAGCGACAATTTTGCATTTTTTGTTTGATAGGTTATTGTATGGTGTTCTCTGTATGAAATGACTAATATATACTTTTTTTTCTTTTTTATTTTAATTCAAACACTGCATTTTTAGCGGCAAAATGTTTTTTTGCGATTTTGTTTGTGTGTTTTTTTACTTTTTTTACATACATTATTTTACTTGTTTTATTCTTTCACTTAGTCCTACTAAAAGACATGAATATTTTTTCCTTTGATGACTGATCTCATGCGTTGCAGAATGTGTGTCCTGCAGTGCCTGAGACCTGTCAGTGACTCACTGTTAAAAGGCGTATCGGCTATTTTTAAGGGGTCATCTGCCCCGCTGGATTCTGGTGACAACTGTATTTGCATAGACAAGGCATTACAGAATTAGAGTCAGGGTCCCTGAGACTACTTTTTGTTGCCCCTACATAGGGTAGTATAAATCTTCATATTTATCATCTGTCCATTTATAGCTCTCATTACATATTCCTCAGTGTTAGTGAAATTAGTTGATGTAAAATTGAATACACCCTACATCAAAACCTCCTTCTTTCATTTTGTATGACCTCCATCATTTTTAAGGCCAGCACCAAGTCTTCTAGGCATGAAATGAACAAATTTGTGATACACTGCTCATCAATCATTTTACAATCCTTTAAGCAGGTGTCACACACGTCAATGTCGTCAGCGATCTGATCGCTGGCGACATTGACGGCTGATCACTGGTGAGCTGTCACACAGGCAGACTCTCCAGTGATCACTGGACCACCGACATTGTGAAAATGATTTAAATATCATTTCCATGATGTCTGCAGGCTGGTATCCAGGGTAAACTGCGGGTGACTAGGCAGCGCGCGCTGCCTAGATACCCGATGTATACCTTGGTTACCAGCCTTCTCCGCTCACCGGCTGGTATCTAAGGTACACAGCAGGTAACTAGTAACACTAGTGGGTAACTAATCCTGGCGGTGACGGTCTGCAGCAGTCTCCCATGAGGTAGATCACAAGTAGCATTCTGCAATGGAAGTGAAACTTGGACCGTGCTACCGTCACGTGTAATAATTCACAAAATGATAATTGTAATAGATTATTGTGATTTTATTTCTATGCGTTTCAGATCTCACGGCTCCTTCCTCAGGAAAATCCCATATGTTCTATGATTTTCCTGAGGAAGGAGATCTGAAATGTGTAGAAATAAAATCACAAAAATCTACAACAATTTTCATTGTATGAATTATTACACCTGATGGTAGCACAGTCCAAGTTCCATTTCCATTGATGAACACTGCTTGTGCCCTATGTATTAGTCAAGACAAGTCAAGGGTCAGCCAGGGCATTGGTTTGTGATTGCGAAATGGCGGGAAAGACCTGTCTAGGGATGATAGGGAGCTCAGGGTTCAGACTTATGTCAATGTAAAGCCCTCCCTATTGCCCCAGCCTTTCTTTTGCTTCTCCTGGGTGTTCCCCTCCTGTTGCTCCACATGCAAAGTGTTTCCTCACTGCAGCATGACATTGCCATGGCTCACTTTAAGCACCATGCATGTTTGTTTGTACTCATCACCCTTATGATTCCATCATACCATACGTGTCTACAACATAATTTGCTGGTCACTTTGTATGTGTGTTTGATTTGCTTAGAAATACCCAATAATATTTAACAAGAGAAAAGTAATAAATTGGTAACATAAACATTTTGATTTGTGTGTGTCATATGTCATCTAATCTAATATATAATTACCCTAAGGCACTTCCGACATATTCGGCGCTACTTCCGTCGTCGTGTCCATGGCTGCCTCCCAAAGCCTAACTTGCAAAGCCTAACTCGCAAAGCCTAACTTGCAAAGCCTCACTTGCAATGGCACTCGCAATGGCTTTGCGAGTCCTTGCAGAATAGGCTTCAGTGACTTGCAAAGCCTCACTCGCAATGGCTTTGCGAGTGTTCACTGAATACGCTCCACTGTCAGTCACAGCTTCACTTGCAATGTCCGGGAGATAGATACATCTTTCTCTCTCTCTCTCTTCCGCCCGCTCCTGCGGGCCCCCCGCCGCTGCTCTTGCCCCCCCGCGGGTCGTCCTGCCCCCCCGCGGCTCCTGCGGGCCCCCCCGCGGCTCCTGCGGGCCCCCCCACGGGTCGTCCTGCCCCCCCGCGGCTCATCGGGCCCCCCCGCGGCTCATCGGGCCCCCCCGCGGCTCCTGCGGGCCCCCCCGCGGGTCGTCCTGCCCCCCCGCGGCTCCTCCCGTGGGTCGTCCTCCCCCCCGCGGCTCCTGCGGCCCCCCCCTGCTTGCTTCTAATAAAAAAAAAAAAAAACCTCATGGATACTCACCCGGCGCGCTCCATCTACGTCCTCTAGCTCCATGCCTTGAGGACCTGTGGTTGCCTGGGAAACCGATCAGCTGATTGCTTTCCCAGGCAACCACAGGTCCTGCAAGCTGGTACACGGGTGTGTATGCTCTCATCCATCCTTCCCCTATTCCTGCCACCACCATCCTGCCCCTACCAGCCACCGGCTCCACCCTGCCCCCCCCTCTCCCCTCCATAGCCCACCCCCCACTCCATCCTGCCCCCCCCAGCTCCATCCTGCCCCCCCACCGGCTCCATCCTGCACCCCCCGCTCGCACCATCCTACCCCCCCACCGCCTCCATCCTGACCCCCTCCACACCAGCTCCATCCTGCCCCCCCGCCGGCTCCATCCTGCCCCCCCCCACACCAGCTCAGTCCTGCCCCCCCACGACTCCATCCTGCACCCCCCGCCCGCACCATCCTACCCCCCCTCCGCCTCCATCCTGACCCCCCCACACCAGCTCCATCCTGCCCCCCCCTGCCGGCTCCATCCTGCCCCCTCCACACCAGCTCCATCCTGCCCCCCACCCGCTCCATCCTACCCCCCCCGCCGGCTCCATCCTACCCCCCCACACCAGCTCCATCCTACCCACCCACCGGCTCCATCCTGTCCCCCCATGCCACCTCCATCCTGCCCCCCCCACACACCAGCTCCATCCTGCCCCCACCCCGCCTCCATCCTGCCCCCCCCACCTCCTCCATCCTGCCCCCCCCCCCCTCGGCTGCATCCTTTCCCCCCCCAGCTGCATCCTGCCCCCCCACCAGCTCCATCCTGCTCCTCCACACACACCAGCTTCATCCTGCCCCCCCCACACCGCCTCCATCCTGCCCCCCCAACACCTCCATCCTGCCCAGCTCGCTCCATCCTGCCCCCCCATCCTGTCCCGCTCCCTCCATCCTGCCCTGCTCGCTTCATCCTGCCCCCCTGCCACCATCCTGCCCTGCTCGCTCCATCCTGCCCCCGCTCCACCATCCTGCCCCGCTGCCTCCATCCTACCTCACCGCCTCCATCCTGCCCCGCTCTCTCCATCCTGCCACCACTCCACCCCCCTTCACCATCCTTCCCCCCTCCGCCAGCTCCATCCTGCCCCCCCCGCCTCCATCCTGCCCCGCTCGCTCCATCCTGCCCCCCCGCCACCATCCTGCCTTGCTCCCTTCATCCTGCCCCCCTGTCACCATCCTGCCCCGCCAGCACCATCCTGCCCCCCCCCCCCCGCCGGCTCCACCCTGCCCCCCTGCCGCCTCCATCCTGCCCCCCCTCTCGGCTGCATCCTGCCCCCCCCCCGCCGGCTCCATCCTAAACCCCCCGCCGGCTCCATCCTGCCCCCCTGCCGCCTCCATCCTGCCCCCCCGCCTCACCTGCATCTTGCCCCCCCCGCCGGCTCCATCCTAAACCCCCCGCCGGCTCCATCCTGCCCCCCTCATTCCAGCTCCATCCTGCCCCCCGCCTCCATCCTGCCCCCCCGCCAGCTCCATCCTGCCCCCCCCTGCCAGCTCCATCCTACCCCCCCACCGCCTCCATCCTGCCCCGCTCGCTCCATCCTGCCCCCCGCCACCATCCTGTCCTGCTCCCTTCATCCTGCCCTGCTCACTTCATCCTGCCACCATCCTGCCCCGCTCGCTCCATCCTGCCCCCCGCCACCATCCTGCCCCGCCGCCTCCATCCTACCCCGCCGCCTCCATCCTGCCACCACTCCACCCCCTGTCACCATCCTGTTCCCTAATCCCCCCTGCCAGTTAGCGGTCATGTGACCGATCAGCTGAACGGTTTCCCAGGCAACAACGGCTCCTAAACCCCTGTAGGACCTAGAAGACGAAGGTGGAGCGAGCTGGCGGACAGGTGAGTATCCTCACTAAGGATTTTTTTATTTTTTGAAGGGAGGAGTGGGGGGGAGCAGATTATGCCCATATACCATAGTGCTGCTATACATGTGCTATAAAATTCCACCATATACTATAGTAAAACTCTACATATACTGTTATATACTGTCATATACTATAGTGCTGCTATACATGTACTGTAATGTATCGCCATATACTATAGCGCTGCTATACATGTAATGTAATGTACCACCATATACCATAGCGCTTGCTATACATGTACTGTCATGTACCGCCATATACCATAGCGCTGCTATACATGTGCTATAAAATACCCCCATATACTATAGTGCACCTGTACATATACTGTAATATATTGCCATATACTATAGTGCTGCTATACATGTGCTATACTGTACCGCCATATACCATAGTGCTGCTATATCTAATATATAAAACCCAAAGGCTCACTTCCGTCATTTTAGCCAGCACTTCCGTCAGTTTGTCATCGCCAAAGTCACGTCACCACAGCGCTACACCCGTCCAGAGTGGACCAACATGCCGGCCCTAAGCGGAGTGCGACTCAGGCAGCCCCGCCACGCTTACCAACGCCCCTACACTGCCTAAAACACACATCACGGGCGGGAGACCACCCCCGTGATGTGTGCAGCCTGGAGGAGCAGAGGTGTGCCCAATTCTCATGTCGCCGCTCCAGCCTCCTCTCTCCTCACCCCTCCAGCCGCATCTCTCCTCACCCCTCCTGCCTCACCTCTCCTCACCTCTCCAGCGCCACCTCTCCTCACCCCTCCAGCCTCCCGCCACATCATACTCTGCTATCCACAGAGCCGCCTGTATACTCTGCTACCCACAGAGCCCCCTGTAGACTCTGCTACCCACTGACCCGCCTGTATACACACAATTCATTTCACCGCACTCCCGATGCAATTGCATCGGGCCCCTGACCACTGCACTCTGGCCCATCCACTCCACTCTGCCCCTGACCACTGCCCTCTGCCCGTGACCACTGCACTCTGCCCGTGACCACTGCACTCTGCCCGTGACCACTGCACTCTGCCCGTGACCACTGCACTCTGCCCGTGACCACTGAACTCTGCCCCTGACCACTGCACTCTGCCCTAAAGCAGACTATTAGCCACTGAGCCTCCGTATACTCTGCTAACCACTCAGCCGCTGTATAGTCTGCTAACCACTGAGCCCCCGTATACCCTAATAACCATAGGCTAGAATACCCGATTTTTTAGAATCGGGCCGCCATCTAGTACATTTATATTTCCAGTGATCTAACTATAAGTGAAAACCATTGTTGGAGCATATTTTTTCCTCTTAAAAAAGATCTCTGTACAAAAAAAAAGAAACTTTGTTGGATCACAAATTAAATTTTAATGTTGAATGTCAGAACATGCCATGTAATGCATAGTTTTGTGAGTGAGAAGAGTGGAAGGTCAAGTAATGTCATTTCCATATATCGTGTCAATAGATACTAGGTTGCTGACATGAAAAATTGAGTTAGTAATGAATCTATACTCTAGTGAGTAGCAGTGGATATTGCTTGCACGCAATGTCTGAATCCTGTAAATGGTGACACTTGACAGACTACTGTAGGTTTTAAAAGTCTATTAAACTGAACTGTATAGCAGGGAAGCTGTTGTTTTATTAAAATTGGTTTTATACAGCCACATTATAATTTCCAGCAATTCTGGAATTATTTTTTTTTTTATTTTTGTATGCAGTTCACTGTGTTGTAAAAGGGAAACATTTTTATAGGATTTGTATGGTTTGCTATATTCATTAAAAATATTTAATTTTTGCATCTCAATATTCTGAGACCTGTAACTATTTGTTTCTATCGACAGTCATATGAGGAGCTATATTAAGTGTTGTCATTTTATACATACAACTTTTTGATCCCTGTTTATTACATTTTTGCATGTCAGTATGTTGAAAAAGTGAAGCTTTTGTGTTTTTTATTTCTTTTTTTACTGTGTTCATTGCACAGAATAAATAATTTCACACTTTTTTAGTTTGGATCATTCCAAATGCAGCAATATTGATTATATGTATTTATTTTTCAGTAAAGTTGAGTTTTTAGTGGTGAAACAGTTTTTTGGGTTTTTTTGTGCTTTTTTTGGCATTGTTTTCACTACTACAAATGTAATTGAACTTTTTTAAATGTTTACTTAGTCCCACAACAGAACTTGAATATTTTTCATTTTGATTGAAAATTTTATCCACTGCCATACCTCTGCACTGCAGTGCATGAGATCTGTCAATTTTACACTGACACAGCCTGTTAGACTATTAAATTCCAATTATGACATGATCTAACAGGCACTGTACGCCAGAGGTCATTACTTGCCATCAGAGTGTTAAGGCAACTCTTGGGACATGTGATTGTGGGGTTACAATAAAGCTAAAGAGGGATCTCTCCCTTATTTAACCATGTAGATGTATTGTCATGGTTGACAGTGGCCTCTGTGGGGTTTACTGGCCTTTATTAGTGCTAAAACCAACAAATTAACAGGAGAAGATGCAACAGGGTGTCACCTATAATACACATGTGATTCCGCCTGCATTTGTGCCCATGGGAGCGCTATTTACCTAATTCATAATACAATAAAAAAGCAGTACCGAGGATTAAGGCCCCTTATAGGGGTTCTCCAAGAAGGAGACAAAAAAATCCCATCTTGAAATAAAAACTGCAGCCTATGCTAGTCACATGTGTTATCTTATAAATGAGCAGTATTGTAAACTCAAATAACTCAATAAACTGCCAGGACTGGGCTGTGACATGAGTAGAAACAACCCTTCTCGCTGACCACAAAGCCTCAGTCATATGCGTACAGTCAGACAGCTCACCGGGGAATGTGTTTTAAAATACTGCTCCTCTGAAACATATCCTAGGAGTTTTTCAGATCAAAACCTGTCCTTATATTTAACATTTTTATAGAACCCTTTAATGACTATTCAAAAAAACATGTATCATTAGCGCTCTTTAAGGAATGAAAGTTTACAGAGCCTAAAATGTATAACTTTAATTAACTATAGATTCCCTTCCGTTATCCCTCAAAATATCCTGTAGAACAAACTACAAAACACTATAACTTAAACACTTGGAGCTAATTTGGCAAGTATATTAAAGAGGTATTCTCAAGTTGTCTCTTGAGCATTACACAGCTTTCCAGCCTCCTTACTTCCTGGTCTCTGGGGAAGTGTGTGCTCCTCATTCAATTACATTTTTGGTGATTAGTAGAACTCTAGAATTAGTGTAACTGTAAAGCTTTGTTCACACTGTACAATTTGATCCATCTTTTTGGATCTGTTTTTGTAGCAAAAATTCGGTGAACGCATCACTGAAATGGAATCCTAGTACAGTCAATGGGTTTTCCATTTTTACACTTTTCCTGTTCAATCTGTGCTTTCATGACCTGGTGCATTTTTTCCCTTGAAAAGTGATCTGCAAAAAGAATGAGCATGTCAATTATAGGTGCGCTTTTCAGATCCGATTTTCCTATTGAAACCATTGTCTATGGGTTAAAAAAATCCCCAGAAAAGGCAGCCAAAACAGATCAAAAACTGATCTAAACCAGATGATCCATTTCTGAAGTGTTTTTATTGCAAAGCTTATCCAGATTTATAGCTAAAAAAGAGAGAAAACCGCACTAGAAAAAACGGATGAAAAACACAGTGTGAATATAGCCTAAAGCTCAACACAAGTTCTGCTGTAACCCATTCAGCTATCAGTGGATTGTTCTGGAGTCTACACTGTTATCATTGTATGTACATACAGAGACTGCAAGGCATTTGAACCAGCTCCCTGCTAAGTTAGAGCTGTGACTAGGAATCATACTATGAAATCTGCAGCACTGGTAATTTTGCAGTATTTGTAACAGCAGCTTGTCAAGAACTTAAAGGAAGGGGGAAAGAGTTGAACAGATAACTTCTATAATGTTACAATTCCTCCTACCAGTGTGTCTGAATGCAGTGAGTTACAGTTCAGCCTTTCAGGCTTGTACAGGGCCATTCTGAGCTGTCAATAAGAGTATGGACAGTTAACCTGTCCAATTAGAAGCATGCTGAGCTGTCACTATAGTGATAGCTTAGCCATGCATTCAGGGTTGGGACATGTGAGGTTTCCTCCATGTGTCTTCTGTTTGGAGTGATTACGTTGCTATTTAGCTGCCTCTCTGCCTTCAGTTACTGTCAGTCGTAGCTTTGGCTAGGTAGTGTCTGAATGCCTGTTGTTCCTGTGCTGAGTCTGATCTATTGTTTACCTAACCTTGGACCTTTTGTCTGATGATTGATTTGCCTAGGCCCTTTTCTTGATCCACTACCTTTTGGGAATATTCACCTCAGACAGTGCCCTAACTATTCCTTTGTTTCACCCTTTTCGTTATTATTAGATCTCCTGGTATCTGACCAAAAGCCGGTTGACTACCCAGTCTCATGTGCCGTCACATGTAAACAAATCAATGGCCTAGAAAGAGGTGGCTTGGATATTAGGAGTTAACCCTCTTCATCGAAAGTAACTATTGCATCCTCTTGACCATTGTCCAGGTCGGCACTAGCAGCCAAGCTCCATAGAACCCAGCTGTACACTAGGAAAGATAAAAGTTCTTATTGCAGGAAAATGACAGCAGACAGAAAAAGCAAGTCAATTGAAAACTTATTTTCAAGCTGTCTTAGGCTACTTTCACATTAGCGTTCCCCTCCGCAGCATTCTGCGGAGGGGAGCCGCAATGTAAGCGCAGCACCGCAGGTCCCTATCTTTAGAATGGGAGCGCACGGTGCTGCGCTTGACTGCGCATGACCGTGCGCACCCATTCACTCCAATATGTGATCTGTGCGCAGGCGGATGCCCGTGCACAAATCACCCAGTCTCGTCCGCACAAGAAATGCAACATGTTGCATTTCTTGTGCGGACGAGACTGGGAGATTTGTGGGCGGGCATCCGCCTGCGCACAGATCACATATTGGAGTGAATGGGTGCGCACGGTCATGCGCAGTCAAGCGCAGCACCGTGCGCTCCCATTCTAAAGATAGGGACCTGCGGTGCTGCGCTTACATTGCGGCTCCCCTCCGCAGAACGCGGTGGAGGGGAACGCTAATGTGAAAGCAGCCTTACTAACTACATAACTAAAACAATGTACTCACTTGAGAATACCCCTGTAAACCATTAACAATACTCCATCTCCGGCAGAAATTTTTTTTGTTTTCACTGCCCGGTTGTTTTCAAAACTCATTATCAGAAACAGTTCTTTTGACTTTAACCAGGTATCTTCATCACCTATGAAATATTTCCTTATCTTCTGGGCCAACTGTGCACCAAAATAGATACAAATTTCAACCCAATCCACTTCTATAGTCTTCCTTGATTCAAGAGATCAGTTCACATAATAACAATGATCCCTCAAAGCGTAAATTGTATGTAACTTGATCAGTTTCACCTCATTAGGTTACGAGAAAGACTCGAGGAGACTCCTGAGAAGGCCTAATAAGGTGAAACCACCTGGGTTACCTGTAATTTATATTTTATCTGATCATCTTTGCAGAAAGTAATAAAAATACCTCAAGATATTCTCTCATTATTCTAGAATTTGACAAATATTAATAATTATGGTAAACCTAATTGACCTAAAACGGGAAAAATGTATCTAATTTCATGTCAGATAATGAGAAAAACATGCATATGTGTCTTTTTATATAGTGTATGTAAACTTCTGGTTTCAACTGTATGTGTGGAGAAAAAAGGGCACAAAATTTCAGGAAAACAACAACTTGCCAACCAATAAACAGTGGTGTGGATCAATCATGGTTTGGGATTGTGTTGTCGCCAATTGCACGGGGAACAATATATGGGTAGTGGAAACAATGGATTCTATGAAATTTCAACAAATTCTGGATGCAAACATAAAACCATCTGTAAAAAAAAAGAGCTGAAGTTGAAAAGAGGATGGCTTCTACAAATGGAGAATGATTAGGGATGAGCGAGTCCTAAATTACTCGGAATCGCTAGACCCGCACGAGTCCGAGCCCAGGACTCGCTACTCGTTGCGAGTCTAGCGAGTCCAATGTTAATGAATAGGGAACCGAGTAATAACGAATAATGCTATTTCCAAATCGCTGATGTGTCTCTGAAAGTGTGCGAGTCCAAACTCGCAGGTTTTTCTCTTATTTGGAGCCGATGATGGGAGGGGGAAGCGATTCTCGGGCACACACCATGCTGTAAAAGCAAACATTTTATAATTTCTGGTGGCTTTCTGGGGGCTTGTAAGGGTGCTTTCACATCTGCGTTTTTCGTAATTCGCGGCAGATGCGGTGAAAAAACCGCATCTGCCGCGTTTGCCGCATAACGGTTCCACTTGCGGCACGGTTGCGGTTTTTTCCATAGGAAGTATAGGGGGACTTGCGGCAGATGCGGCAAGTGCGGTATTGCACTTGCGGCAGGTGCGGCAGCGAAAAAAAACGCAGTAAGCCGCGGTTTTTTTCTCTGCCGCACCTGCCGCAAGTGCAATACCGCACTTGCCGCATCTGCCGCAAGTCCCCCTATACTTCCTATGGAAAAAAACGCAACCGTGCCGCAAGTGGAACCGTTATGCGGCAAACGCGGCAGATGCGGTTTTTTCACCGCATCTGCCGCGAATTACGAAAAACGCAGATGTGAAAGCACCCTGCGATATTTTAAGACAGATGGATGGTACCGTGCGAGCTGCAGGCAGGACACCGTACAGCAACGCACTGGTACAGGAAAAAATTGTTTAGTACGCAGAACCAGGCACTGTTAGGCTGCGGTGCTGGCTGCGTGCAAGTTTACAAGTACCGTGCGAGCTGCAGGCAGGACACCGTACAGCAACGCACTGGCACAGGAAAAAATTGTTTAGTACGCAGAACCAGGCACTGTTAGGCTGCGGTGCTGGCTGCGTGCAAGTTTACAAGTACCGTGCGAGCTGCAGGCAGGACACCGTACAGCAACGCACTAGCACAGGAAATTTTTTGTGGAAAAATAGCACCAAAATTATTTGGTAGACTAGTGCCAAAAATAAGAAAAAGCTTAGGATTACAGCTCTGAGGAAAGCTGGGTGAACTAAGCTCTGAGGATGGTGCTGGATTCACTGTAAGGCTGCTCCTATCTCCCTTCCTTACAGTCCTGTACAGCAATCCTCCGTCCTGGTAGTTCTGAAAAGAACTTTTGGGTTATGTGTGAGGAATCTTGACTCCTACACTCCGTCCTGTTAGTTCTGAAAAGAACTTTTGGGTTATATGTGACTCCTACACTGCCTAACTGTCCCTAGATCTGCTCCAAGTCTCCCTGCACTAGGTCAGCTCTTCTCAGGAATGTGCCCAAAATGGCGGGGGCAAGCCTTATATACTGCCTTGCCTGTCATAGATGACATAGGCATCACGATGGACAGCAGCCAATCATAGTCCTGACACAACCAAAGCTGCTATGGCATTACTGACTATGATTGGCTATCTTCACAAGTTTTCTGACCTAACACGCAATGCTGACTAGTAACATAAAAGATTCTGGATTCGCGAGTCCCGAATAGAGAATACAGGACTCGGAATCGCAGACTCGCTAGGATTCGGACTCGTAGACTCGCTCAGACTCGCTGCTGTTTGGGGAGATTCAAGCTATATAGTGATGTGATAGAGCGAGTCTAGCGAGTCTAGCGAGTGAGATAAAGTAAACTCTGACAAAACTAAGATTGCCATTGACTTGCATTGGACTCGTTACTGAGCGAGTATTCGCTAAAAGACTCGCCGATTACCGAGTCCAGCGAGTCCCTTAAGAATCGCCGAGTAACGAGTCCTAGCGAGTAGACTCGCTCATCCCTAAGAATGATCCTAAATACCAATCAAGATCCCCAACAGAATACCTTAAAAGGCCTAAGCTGATGGTTTTACAATGGTCCTCACAGTCCCCTGATCTGACCATCATTGATAATCTATGCCTAGACCGCAAAAGAGCAGGGCATGCAAAATTCAGTTACTTCATCTTCATCTTGCTTAAGGGTGTACCCACGCTGCATTTTTAATTCATTTTTTTAATAAATCTGCATCAAAGTCTGCACGTCTATCCTGAACCCTGCAAAGTCTATGAGAGTTTAGAAGTGCTGTTACCTTGTTCCTTTTTTTTCTAGCAGATTTGGTTGCAGAACTGGTGCAGAAAAAATCAGCAGTATTTCAATTGTTGGTGTTTATTTCCCTGCATTTTTCAGTCCTTCCAGCCATTGAATTCATTATAAAAAAAAGCATGCGCACATCTAAATCAAAAACGCACCAAGTATGCAACAAAAACACACCTCGTATTTGGTGCGTTTTTCTGACAGAAGTCTGGGGGAACAGCTATTCTCCTTGTGGAGTCTTTTCTGCCAGCTGGCAATGAGGAGACTCACAATGCTCCTCTGGGAAATAACATATGCAAATTGTCAC
Organism: Allobates femoralis; assembly: GCA_033576535.1. NCBI lineage: Eukaryota > Metazoa > Chordata > Amphibia > Anura > Aromobatidae > Allobates > Allobates femoralis. Next base: position 401,012,466 of record JARQOC010000005.1, on the reverse strand, counting down.
TTCAGTGAGGAAGTAGACAAACTCTAGCCTCTCATACAGCCAGATCAGAATTCCCACACAATGCTCTGATGAGGGTCAATCACCCTGAAACGCAGCATCTGCAGTTTGGGGTTCGGATCTGGCACAAATCCTAAGTCATATTATTAAAGAGTTAATTATGACTTTTAGGATTGCTAACTTTATTAGGTGGCATTAGAGTTTGTCTACTTCCTCACTGATATGACAATTTGCATATGCAATTTACCAGAGGAGCATTGCAGCTCACTGTCGGCTGGCAGAATACTCTCCACAAGGAGCATAGCTGTTCCCCCAGACCTTGTCTTAGCCTCTCCTAAAGCCAGATCAGAATTTCCACACACTGCACTGATGAGGTGTAAAAACCCCAAAATGCAGCGTCTGCAGTTTGGGGTTTTGATCTGGCACAAATCCTAAGTCATATTAAAAGGCTTGCTAAAGAGTCAAATATGACTTTTAGGATTGCTACCTTAATTAGGTGGCATTAGAGTTTGTCTACTTCTTTTCTGACAGAAGACACAGTGGAAACTTGGTTGAAACAATCTGCACCGTGACAGTGTGGGGGGATGAAGTTTTGGTTTGGTTCACCGAATTGCCTTATGTTCGGCAAACTGTTCGTCGTTCAATTTGCCGAAGTACCAAAGCCTGTAGAAATCAATGCAAGGCAAAATCAAGGGCATAGAAAACACCTTCAAAGGGACCTAAAACTTGCTAAACACAGCTCAAACCATTTTACAGTGGAGCCCCACTGTTTTAGCACAGCCATTAGCTTCCTAGACTATTACTTACCAAGCTTCAACCCCACTGTCATCTTGTTTCTGAGCCAGCTCATGAACCTCACTTCTTCCCCCTTTGATTGGTTAGAGTCAGGCTTAGGCCCACCCACCATTTCTGCTGGCATCTGTGATTGATTGGCAACCATGCTGATGTCAGATTACTGTAAACATAAATAAATGAATTGAAAGAATTGGCATGGGGTCCCTGATCAATTTACCAGCCAGAATAAAGCACACAGCTGGGGGTTGGTATTGTTACCCTGGGGAGGCACATAGTTATTACCCCCTCACAGAATAAGATTAGCAGCCCACAGCTGCTACAGGACATAGCACATTCATTAGAAGTACCATATCCTGGTGCTTCATCCCTGTTCATCCTGCTGCCCTAGTGCAGTGGCAAATGGGGTAATAGAAGGGGTTAATGCCAGCTGATTGTAGCCAGCTGGCACTACACCCGAGGTTCATAATGTCAGACCAATGTTAGACCCATCCATTATGAACCCCTATCTAAATAGTAAATAATACACCACACCATTTATTTGTAAAAAGTAGACAATCACAAACCTTTTTGCCATCTTAATTTTTCCCAAAAAACCTCAATGATAATCCTCAGCAACATCCGATCACAGTGGGACCCAAAACCTACTGACTGCTGTGAGAGGGGTGACATCACAGTCTGGTTCATCTGATATCAGCTAGAGTGATGCAGCTGAGCTCTGACCTTAGATAAACTTTCTCATGTGACCCCGCTCACATCCAGAGCGGTGAGTTTTGGGTCCTGTTCTGAACGGATGTCACTGAGGATTATGAACCTCGGGCTTGTTGCCAGCTGGCAATACATAGCTGGCATTAACCCCTGATTACCCTGTCTGCCAATCCTACAGGGGAGCTAGAAGAGTCGGATACAGCTCAAGAAAATGGCGCTTCTATAAATGCACCATTTTTTGGAGCGAATAGAGGCTGCAATTCATAATGTGGGGGGCTCAGAATGCTTGGGCTTCCCCACTCTGAGGATTCCAGTCCCCAGTTGCTTAGCTTTACCTGGTTGGCAACCAAGAATACAGCAAAGCTCCATTCATTTTGTTTAAGGGCAGAAAAGTATTTACAGTCCAAGATTAATGATACGTATAACACACTTGTGCACATGGCAAAAATCTGTATTCAAAACATATGGAAGGAAAGTAAATGAAGCGTTTGCACATTTTAAAGAAGCAATATCTATTGTATAGCGTTTCATGAGTGTGAACAAAACTGTAATAAACCTATAAGACCATGTATGTTAAGCACATAATGGACATATGCTATTTTTATATGAATGGCTAGCTGGCAACTGTAGAAGTGCTGGTCTCACACTCTACTGACCCTCTGCAATAATAAAGGTATGCTCTCTAAAAAAAAATTAAATAAAATAATAAAAATTAATAAAAGAAAAATTTCAAAACTCTCAGATGTTTAAAGTCATTTTAAGGTTCCTGGACATCATACCTGCTGCTACATCTAGCACTACTCAAAAAATGTCACACTCTGCAGGTATCCCAACACCTGCAAACTCAAGAAAGCTAAAAAAAATTATTTTAAAGCTTCATTAATTTCTATAGGTTGAAACAAACTGGTAGACCCAATGGCTGGGAACACTCCTAACCTAAGGTTAATTGTTGTTCCCGGCCATTGGGCCTTCCAGCAAGCGTTTTGGCTCCAAAGTTTCAGGGAACGTTTTACGTCCATTTTAAAATTTTTCACTTCTCACTTCTTCTTCTTCTTTAATGTCTAAAGGTATTGCTTTTAACCTCTTGTGATTCCTTGGATTTTCTACTTTTCTTCTAGTTTTCAATTCATTCTCTGAAGAGCAGCCGTAGGGCAGAATGGACTACTTTCCTCACAGATTGTCTTCTAGAGAGAGACTTATTGTACAGACTGTTGGATCTGGACCTTGAGCCAGCATCAATATCAATGACACGACACGTTTTACTAATAATGACACTGCCAAAATGAGGAAATTATTCCACCAATTGGAGGATGCTCTAAAAGAAGAATTACATTATTATGTCGATGCACGTTTTCTCTCCATTTATATGGACGAAAAAATATGCCTTAAGGGTTTAAGAATCATTTATCCAAGATTTAAACTTTAAAGATGAGTGGGAGGGTACATTACAGACCTGTATGCAAAGTCTATTACAACTATTATTCAAAAAGAGGTCTGTGGTCGCAGAATCTCTAGTTGAAACTGTCTGACCACTATCACTTGAACGTCTACGGTTCAACTCACATCCTGAATATAATACGCTTAATTCTGCATTAACAACTAAAATATTACAATTTGAGCAAGATACCATTATAAAAAAATCAAAGAAATTATATAGAGATAGAGGAGATTATGAAATAATGAAAAAGGAAAAGAAGGATTTAGATCCTTCATTACCAACACAAGAGGATAAAAATATGAATATTAAAAATAAGAAAAAGGATTTGACACCAAAAACACAATTTTATAGAAAAAAATTCAGTTTCAAATCTAATATCACACGTAAATTTGTGAATAAACAGATTAAGAATATTCCCTCCCCTTTATTTCTATTAGCAATTGTCAATGAGATATTACCAATCTCAAATTCTGAAAAGACTAGAAAAGAAAAAAACTGACTCCAATGGGGATGGTCTGGTGGAGTCACATAATAATCCTCCTCCAATTACCGCAATTAACTCAGTGAGGGATCCTGCTA